>JAVIWB010005743.1:600000-811456 GCA_031893035.1 Dermolepida albohirtum | reverse complement strand
AAAATATATGTAAGACCAAACTTAAAAATTCTTCGATGACATGCCCACATAACATTTATTCTATTTATTTACAGATAAAGATTTTCGCCCCGAGAGGAACTTCTAACGTGCTGGTACGCACTTTATATATGTACAAGTGCAATTATAGTGTGATAAGGTTTATTCATAAACCAACCATAAAGGAAGATATGAATATACGTAATATGACAGTCGGTTCCGCTTAAAACTGGATTATGGATCCTCCTCGCATAAACTATTCAAAGTTTGGAGCACGAACGCCAGGGCGGGGTACTGTAGCCAGCTTAAGATCGATCATCGTTACAATGCAAGTTACGGAGAGTCCCTGACGTTTTAGATCTTTGAGCTGTACACCTATTTGCTTTGACTTGTATTATTACCAGCGCGTATCGTGTTGATATACTGCGATGTGAAGGAGAAAAGACGATGTTCGCAGTCTGAAATAGTCAAATGGGCGTGCTGGCGCCAAATTTTAATTAAAACTATGTTATCGATGGTCATACATATGGTAAGGTTGCAAACCACCACGTTGCAGACACTATGGACCTACTTTACTGGAACGTAAGTTGAGACTTTAGATATGAACACATACAATAAATGAACTAATTAACATTAGAAAATATACGTATGTGAAATTAATAATAATAATAATCTTTAATGCCCAACAGTTACACAGACCATTTACAGGGCATAATGCACTTAAAAATAAAATTGAAATTAAAAACAAAAATAAAAAATAAGAATCCAATTAACAAAAAAATATACACACTTATAATAATGTAATCCAAGTCATTTAAAATAAAAACCGAATGAACAATAATAGATGCAAATTAACGAAAGGGATCCTCGTATAATACATTGGCATTTCTGGACAAATGTACCAGTAGAGCCTTGTAGAGAACATTGATTGTTACCCTAGCTATTGAAAAGGTCGCCGATGATCTAGTGTCAAAACTAGGCACGAGGAAATCAACCTGGGACAACAGCACAGAAGAATCAATAAAATTATTTATTAATTTATAAAGAAAACCGCCACTAACTTTCTCCCTGCGTATACCAAGAGAATCAAAATTGTGCCTAGCAAGTAGACCCTCATACGTCGAACCAAAGGCAGGATAATATCCATCAATCCTGTAGGATAAATATTTAAGGAGCCTCTTTTAAACACGCTCCAAGAGTAACTGTTGGTAATGGTACAGCGGGTACCATACAACTGAAGCGTATTCCGATCTGGACCGGACAAGAGATCCGTAAAGAACCTTCAAAGTGTGCACGCTACTAAAACCCCTGCAAGAACGAATACGGAACGCAAGACCTCTGGAAGACGATGAAGTTATGCTACTTATATGCTTCGAAAAGCTAAGATGCGAATCGAACAAGACTCCAAGATCCTTGAAGTTGTGTACTCTAGCTATAATGGATTGCCGAACATTGTAGTTATAGTAAAGCGGAGTATCACTTCTACTAAAAGAGAGAACAGCACATTTGTCGATGTTGAGCTTTATCTGATTATGGGTACACCAATCGTCAATAATGCACAGATTTGATTGAATTGTCGTCAAGTGAATTAATACAGCTGGGGATCTTTAGATCGTCGGCGAAATCTAACACTCTGCAGTCAAGACGTTCCAAGAGATCATTAACGTAGATATTAAACAAAAAGGCTCCCAAATGGGAACCCTGTGGGACTCCAGAGGAAATATCGAAGAGCTTAGACGAATACCCTTTATAATGCACATAAGCGGAACTAAACTAATACTAAAACTAATACAATATAATAATAAACTAAATATAAATTGTAGGGAATAAATACTTAAAATCCTTAACAATTCACTTTATTTATATTTGGTTTGTTGTATGTAGTAATAGAAACCTTTATTTACTAAATCTTCTTCTTCCTATGTAAATTTATTATGACTTAAATTGACAAATCTTATAAACATTGTATGACTAGAGTACCTGTGTTGTTTTATTGGGAAATTATATATTAAATTTTTTATTTTGTTCTTCCCTTTTTTTATTTATGTGATCTATGTATCTGATTTGTAATATAACTCTTTGGTTTAATAAATCAAATTATATTGTTGAGTCTATGAGATAATTCTATAAGTACTACTTTTAGGTATATGTTATATATTTGTATGTCTCTGTTCTTATATTTTACTTTTTTGGTTTAATAAATCAAATTATATTGTTGAGTCTATGAGATAATTCTATAAGTACTACTTTTAGGTATATGTTATATATTTGTATGTCTCTGTTCTTATATTTTACTTTTCACTTTTCGAACAATTCATCTCATCCTTCTTCCATCTTTATGAAATTAACAAAAACAAGTCCAACGAGAAAATACACCATTAATTTAAAACGGTGGTAATCAGATGGTGCTTAGTCCTGGTTATAAGCTGAACATGATTGCGATTCTACCGTATCCAATTCTTCCAGTTTCTGGAGAGCAGTATGCAGACTAGAATTATCTTGACGGAATAGAATAATCGTATATCTTTCTCTTAAAACTGTATATATACAATAGATTCAACTACTCCCAGTACAGTTCGAAGTTTAATGCCCTTTGCTTCAAAACTTTTGCTCTTAACCAAAGGCTCTGCAAATTTCCACTGATTCGATTTGTTTCAATTTTGAAGGTAGTTCCACTTTTCGTCACATGTTACAATTCATTGATGGAAAGAAAGAATATGTGGATTGATGAGAAGTTGATTACAGCTTTCCATGCATCTCTGTGCCTGTTCTGCATTCTTCATCGTCTGTTTACCTTTCCGAGTTTGGGAGGATGACGACCTACTCTCTACCGCGAAAGTAGTTCTTAGGTTCTTTGCTGAAGAGCCTCTTCAATGATGGAAAGTCTTTCGGAACGTCGCCCCTCTCGAAGATCTGTTTGACGATTCCTGAATTTTTTATACCAATTGTGGGCAGTTAGATCTAAGATAATATCTTGGTCTTCAACATCACAGAGTATAAGAACGTCATCAACAGCGCTTTTTCTTAATTTCCAGTAATGACGCAAAATTTCCAAAATCTCTTTATTTCTATTGCCCATTTTGAGTTGACAAAAAGTGCTCAATGTTATATTTTTATAATAAAAATATAAAATATCAATAAAACCTCAACATAACATAGTTACACACATTTATAACAATGACGTTGAACATAACTATTTTACGTTTATTTTTGGCAGTTTCATGAATCCAGACTATTTCCTATTATATTACATTCTAATATAATATCTAATTGTTGGAATTTTATTTAATTGTTACTGTACTTTCTAATGTTAAATATATATCATATTATTTATCTTATTATTCTATTATTAGATATTTGTCTGATAGACAAATAAACATCATTATTATTTCTAACACAAAAATATGAAAATAGCTGCTCGTCTTTTTAATATGGAAACTATTTGGGGATAACAACGATCTATAGAATTCATAAGAAAATAATAAGAAATATCACAGTGAACTCAGTAGACTGTAAGGAATAAAAATTCCAATGTAGCATTTCTACACTGAAATATCTGTGCCCAGATCTGCTATGAATCCTAAGCGTATGTGATAATGATAATCCGATAAAGGTTTTACAATAAGCATTGATACTCATTATAGCGGCTCAATGAAGAAATATAACCATAATTATCGGCTAATTAGACGGAAAAGTTTGTAGGGACTGCGAGTCATCGCAGTCAGATGTTAAATACATCATCTGTTAAGAATTGCAGTGTATTTTATTTATATTAGTTTTCATTTTAAATTCATTTAATATAAATATTGTAGTTCCTATAACTATAGAAAATGATTTATAAGGAATAAATCATTCTCTTTAGATATAGAAGCTACAATATACTTCATTTACTTTTTATTTTACGCATCGTCATAACACTATGACGGATTAGCTAAATAATTACTAATAATTGCAGTTATCTAATATATAATTTTGCATCGTTAAATTTTATTGCCAATTAAGCGGAAAGTTAATCTTTGACCGAAAGACAGAAATACTATATAACTTCGCATTGATACAACTTTAAAACGAAATTATTTCGTAACTAGTTCGTGCTAATAATATGATAAATATTTAGACAAAAATCCTGTTCTTTCTTTCGCTAGATGATTTTTTTAACCTCCGCTGTCATTTATTTACTTGAAAAATAATGTAAAAGAACAAATAAATTGCTATAATGGAAGTTTTCATACAATTGTTATATCACAGATTCATTATTATTTCTAAAGGTAATTTAATGTTAAATAATTTGTTTTTAAAAAACAAATATAATGCAATTAGGGCAATTGTTTCAAAAACGTCACATACATATATAACTTCATTATGACTAACGCACGGTAAAATTTTGAAACCTTGGTAAAGTCAAGACAATTTAAAACAAAGCGATGAGATTTATGTGAACCAGAAAAATGCATGAATAATTTCAAATTCGATATTTAAAATTTCTAGCGATTAGGATCTATTCCAAGTTATTCGGGCTTTAAAAGAAGGAATTAAAAAACAGACGACAATTAATTGCTAATTGAGAATCTACACCTTAAACAAAAGTACAATTTCTGAGAAAATAATATTGGGTAATATAATTTTTAAAATTTTTTACAATGATTTAAACGACTGTGCAGATTCACTACATACACGTAGAGAAGTAAATGCTAAAAATAGGAGAAAATTACCTATTTCACGTGATTCCCACTATCACATACAAGGTAGTTGATTGAAACCGTTAGTTATACGTATTGGGGATACCGGTTAAACCGGTTTATTTTAAATGGAAAGGATATACTTGTTATAGCATATTTGAATGCTAGAAGATATTCTTGAAATATTTTCCCAAGTTTCCTTTGACAATTTTAGAGATATTTGAATTTTGTAGAATTTATTCTGTTTGATGTTATTATTATTACTATTATTATTATATTATTATGCCACGCAGAATTCTACATTAACAGGCAACAGCATTCCCTATATCTGTATTCAATCTTCTTCATATCATAATAAGTTTTTTGTTGATTTTAGTAGAATAAGCTATAAATTGCAATCATTTGCTAAGCTTTCAGTTTACAGAGTTAATATACAAAAAAGATAAAATCTTATTAAGAAACATTGCGAAACATAATGGTTTCGATTCTAAAATAATTAACTTCCATATGTATGTTACTTCAACTAAATCTTAACAAAAAATTTATGTATTTCCTTTATCCAGGTACAAAGAATTTAAATGGAGTTTTCAATAAACGTGAACTCTTCAAGTTACTTTTCTACTTTTCGGTCCAGAAAATCTATCAGATTTTTTTAGGAAACGCGAAAGACGATAATCGAAGAAAGTCAAAAATCTGGTGTATATTAAATTAATTGCTGACCGTAATGCAAAATATGTTAGTTAAACCAAACACACAATAACTCATTTCACAGAAGATATATTACATATTAAATTCAGCAGAGCCAAAAAAATCAAGCATATTTTAGAAACGGATCATAATATAATAACTGCGGATTGCCTAAAACTAACTATTAATCATTTGAGAGAATTAAATAGCTTCGACAATATCTTTATAGTGAAAAACAAAAATAGTATATTCAACGGAAACAGACGACCGATACTCATGCTTTTATTTCTGGAGTATGTAGGTATGACCAGTAAAAAAGTCCAGTGGTTTACGCTGATGTATATAGAGGGTTAGAAGAGTGTTCATTTTAAGAAAGAAAAGTAACTTATTTATGTTTTCGTGAAATTCACTGTTTTACGTTTTTTTTTATGTAACTAACTATGAACCCATGTTTGAACACTGTTTTTCTTTTTACTGAAGATAATAACTTTGGCGAAATACAAGATACAAATATTAGTGTGGTGAAAATGTTTATATTTTAATTAGACTGTGAAAAGCTATAACGCGCATTCCCATTACACAATTTTTAATTAGCGTTAAGCTGTTGGTATGTGAATGTATGAATTTATTTTATTTTTTTATAAATAAATTTTGCGAAGGTTGCGGTTCTTTATTTTTTAAGTTCTTGAATATTAATAGGTTTTATTTAGTTTTGTATTCTGTCTTCCTTAATACACACACACACACGCACGCACACACATTTCATTCATCATTCAATTTTAATTTTAAAATACATTGTAAAATTAAAATTGAAAGTTATTTATACAATTATTTTGAATCAGCCAGTCTATGACTACTTTTAGTTTCACATTCCTGTGGAAGCTGCAAAGGTTTGGCAGCGAAATATGAAGTATTGAAAACTAAAATTGTTTGAGTCTTTGTTCAACAAACCGATACACCTGATAATAGTTACGTTTAAGATATTAAGAGTACGGTCGATTATACAGTCCTTACTAATTACTATTGTATATAAATATATATATATATATATATATATATATATATATATATATATATACACCGTGCATTCATTTTACCTCGCTACGAAAACTGTACCACATTATATTCGGGTCTAGCTGCCGAGTACCGATCAGAATGTAAAGTGGTGGGGCGCGAGTCATTTGAATCACGACTATAGCTGACTACTGATCGTACTAGCTGCAGCCACAACACTAATTTGACTGTAGGCGTATCGATATCGTATTAACGGTTATTCGTGATTTGCATTTCGGAGAGTGTGTTACGGTAAGACCTTTAAATTTAAATATTTTTTTAATTATATAGATAATGTATACATTGGAAGAAAAAATTCAAATGATAACATGAGCTTTGAAAGGTAATTCTTTACGGCGTATCCAGCGCCTTTTCTATGAAAAGTATGTAAATCGTCCCTTTCCTGCAATATCATTAATATTATTAATATATTATTATATTATATTATATTATATATACCGTGAATATATTTTATAATGCAACATGCACATACGTACATACACTAGTTGCTAGAGTAACGTAATAATGAAATGACAGCAATGTATTTTAGCGTGTATTTTATTTTGCAACATAGGATGTGAAATACAGTAGTTGAACAAAATTTAAAAACTAATTTAACAAATTTTCAAAAATGTCACCATTGACGGCCAGACAGTATCCTAAGCGATTGTAGAATTCATTTATTGTATTTTGTATCTGCTCTGGAGTTATTTCTCTTGCAGCAACTCGTATTCTATTTTTTAATTGGTCAATATTGTTTAGAGGTTCTCCATGAAAAACTTTATTTCTGATACATGACCAAAGAAAGAAATCGTTTGGAGACAGGTCTGGTGACCTTGCGGACCATTCTACTTCTCCTCCACGGCCTATCTAACGGTTTGGAAATCTTTGGCTGAAAAATGTTCTAACCATATGAGAATTATGTGCCGGCGCGCCATCATGCTGGTACCAAATCTCACCATCAGTATTTAAAGCGTGGAGGGCTGGCATAACTCTGTACTCAAGCAATTCTAAATATTTTTCTCCTGTAAGAGTACCCTCAATAAAAAACGGTCCTACAATATGGTGTCCAATCAACCCAGTCCAAACATTGACTTTCTGTGGCCGCTGAGTCCTTGTGATATGATATCTATGCAAATTTTGTCTACTCCAGTAGCGGCAGTTCTGTGAATTTACTTCACCATTTACATAAAATGTTGCTTCAGCTGTAAAGCAAATTCTGCGTAGTAAAGTATCATCATTATGAAGCTTATCCAACATGATTTCACAAAAGTTACTTCTTCTTTCTGCATCATTCGCAATTAGTTCCTGATGGTTTTGAAAATGATACGACTTAAAATGTTCTCGTTTTAGTAGTTTATGCACGGAAGATTTGCTTACATTTGTAGTGTGTGCTAAAGCTCTTGCGGAGAGCATATTATTATTTTCGATTGTTTGTAGAATTTCATCTCTTTTGGCGTCAGTAATAACATATCTTGGCCTATTCTTTTTTTTATGATTAGGAACGATGCATCCATTATTTTTATACTTCTGTACTAACCTACTTATTGTAGTTGGACTCGGTCTTGGACGGTCAGGATATGTAATTTGAAACAAATCTGCTACTCTCCTCAAACTCATATTCACGGTATACCGTGAATATATTTTATAATGCAACATGCACATACATACACTAGTTACTAGAGTAACGTAATAATGAAATGACAGCAATGTATTTTAGCGTGTATTTTATTTTGCAACATAGGATGTCAAAATAAGTTATTCTATTTTTGGGGTATGTATAGTGTAGAAGAAAAACTGTTATTAGTGAACTGGTATAACTCGAATATGAGTTTGAGGAGAGTAGCAGATTTGTTTCAAATTACATATCCTGACCGTCCAAGACCGACTCCAACTACAATAAGTAGGTTAGTACAGAAGTATAAAAATAATGGATGCATCGTTCCTAGTCATAAAAAAAAGAATAGGCCAAGATATGTTATTACTGACGCCAAAAGAGATGAAATTCTACAAACAATCGAAAATAATAATATGCTCTCCGCAAGAGCTTTAGCACACACTACAAATGTAAGCAAATCTTCCGTGCATAAACTACTAAAACGAGAACATTTTAAGTCGTATCATTTTCAAAACCATCAGGAACTAATTGCGAATGATGCAGAAAGAAGAAGTAACTTTTGTGAAATCATGTTGGATAAGCTTCATAATGATGATACTTTACTACGCAGAATTTGCTTTACAGATGAAGCAACATTTTATGTAAATGGTGAAGTAAATTCACAGGACTGCCGCTACTGGAGTAGACAAAATTTGCATAGATAGCATATCACAAGGACTCAGCGGCCACAGAAAGTCAATGTTTGGACTGGGTTGATTGGACACCATATTGTAGGACCGTTTTTTATTGAGGGTACTCTTACAGGAGAAAAATATTTAGAATTGCTTGAGTACAGAGTTATACCAGCCCTCCACGCTTTAAATATCGATGGTGAGATTTGGTACCGGCAGGCACATAATTCTCATATGTTAGAACATTTTTCAACCAAAGATTTCCAAACCGTTGGATAGGCCGTGGATGAGAAGTAGAATGGTCCGCAAGGTCACCAGACCTGTCTCCAAACGATTTCTTTCTTTGGTCATGTATCTGAAATAAAGTTTTTCATGGAGAACCTCTAAACAATATTGACCAATTAAAAAATAGAATACGAGTTGCTGCAAGAGAAATAACTCCAGAGCAGATACAAAATACAATAAATGAACTCTACAATCGCTTAGGATACTGTCTGGCCGTCAATGGTGACATTTTTGAAAATTTGTTAAATTAGTTTTTAAATTTTGTTCATCTACTGTATTTCACATCCTATGTTGCAAAATAAAATACACGCTAAAATACATTGCTGTCATTTCATTATTACGTTACTCTAGCAACTAGTGTATGTGCATGTTGCACTATAAAATATATTCACGGTAATATAATTAATAATATCATTAGTAGTTAAAAAATTTAAATCAGAAGGTTGCAATTTGGGATGTAAATGTCATAAAATACGGAGAATAAATAACGATAAAGAAATGCAGGAAGTCATTTTGTACGTAACGGTCGAAGAAAATTCCAATATTACTATATCTAAAATATCAGAAGAGATAGGTATTAGCGTGGGTAAAGTTCATAAGATATTAGAGAAAAATAAATACACATCCTATAAATACCAAACCATCAGGAAATTTTTCATGCTGATCAACACCGCAGAATGGAATTTTGTGAAACTGTAATAGAACGTGTAAATGCGAATGAACACTTCATTGAGACTATCGTGTTTACCGATGAATCCACGTTTCTGTTGCACGGTAAATACAATCCGTCGAATCTTCGATATTGGTCTATTGAAAACGCGTATCGACAATTGAATACGGGGACACAGTATCCTGAAAAATTGAATGTTTGGGCTGGTATTTATGGGAATAACACTATTGGAAATATATTTGAATCTTCTTCGAAACGACATTGTCCCTGCTTTGAGAACTATTAATCCCAGTTTGGAGAACGTATGGTTCCAGCATGATGGTTGTTCGGCCCATGGAACTAGAATTGTGAATGATTATTTAAATAATATATTCCCCCAAAGAGTTATATCTAATAGTTGTACAATTCGCTAGCCACCAAGGTCACCAGACTTAGCCCCTAATGACTTTTTTTATGGGGTTACATAAAATCAAAGTTATATGGGCATCAAGACGAAAGGGCTAATAATTTGGAAAAATTAGGGGTCAATATCGAACACCAATTCCAAATTAGTAATCCTCTTGTACTGGCCAATGTTCGAAATGAATTTTATAATAGATTGGGGTACTGTTTAGCGCAAGTAGGAGGGACATTTGAGAATTTAATTAATTGAATTTATTTTCTGTATTTAAAAAGTATTTTATAAGTTTTGGCAAGTTATATTTATTTTCTGTTTATAGAGTATTTTTTATATTCCGAGAAGTTATTTTATTTTTTAGCTTCTTTAAGAGTTTTTTTTATTTTTAAACGTTTTATTAGAAAACGTCTTTTAGTTCAATGCGAAACTTATTGTAAAAATACCTAATTGTACAGTTAAAAGTAATTATAATTTATTAATTTTTGGACGTAAACAATTTGGACAGTCAGTGATAGACCTTCCGCCAAGTACCACGAACAACCACTTAATCTGTAATCTGTACTCAGTCGTTGTGATTCGACTGACTCGCGCCCCATCACTTTACATTTTGATCGGTGATACGGTGTTTGTAGCATTTTAATATGAAAGCACGGTATATATATATATATATATATATATATATATATATATATATATATTATAAATAATATCAAAACATTAGTGATTGCGAAATTTATACGACTTACTTTCAATGTAAACATCAGCGAAATACATTATATCAAACAACTATGATACTATTTACATGCACATTATTAAATTAAAGATAATTCTGCTTGGCAAACATACGTGTGATATCTTTTAAGTTTGGCATAGTGCGACATAGAGAGGGTCAGTAATCAAATGTCAGTACTAAAAACTAACCTTCATCTTTAGTTAACCTATTTTCAAAATTTCAGTGTGATACATGTAATATTGTATCTACAACGAACAGTTAAAGTTGACGAGTTAGTTGAAAAAGGAATTAAACCGTCTTTCGCGGAATAATTTTTTATAATTTTCGAAGACAATTATCTCAAGAATGTCCGGCCGAGTTGGTTTCTGTTTCTCGTTGGTATGGAGAATTGAAACGTAAACGGATTAATACTAGCGACAATCCTAGAGCAGGTTCACCAAAAACATCAGACACTCAGGAAGACGTCGATGCTCTGCGCAAGATCATCAACGAAGACCGATATGTAACATATCGCCAGATTGAAGCATTATTGGGAATCTCAAAGACCTCAATTCAAAAAATTTTGCATTAAGAAGTGTGTTTAAAAAAAATTAGTTTCCCGCGGAATAAGCTAGGATGAATTGGCGTCAAAAAACCCTAGACCGCTTCAACGCCGGAAACTATAAACACTTGTACGATATTTTCGGTAGTTACGAATCTTGGTATTACTCTTACGAGCCAGAAGATAAACGCCAGTCGTATGTTTAGGTGCTCCAAGATGAAAAAAAGCGGCAAAAGGCATCCGTTCTCGAAGTGACTCCAAAAAGATGGTTGGTACATTTGTCCCAAAAGCAGGTCATGTAGCAACAATTCCTCTACAAGATCAAAGAACTGTTAGTGCAGATTGATATATAACCATTCTTTTGCCACGAGTCATCGCTGAGCTTCGAAAAACCAACCACTAACAACGAATCATCCTCCACCAAGACAATGCAAGTTTGCGCACAGCACATAAGGTAATTGAATTTTTAACGCCACGAAACGTCTATTTGTTGGACTATCCTCCGTACAATCAGGACTTAAGTCCCAACGATTTCTTTAACTTTCCGAAAATCAAGAACAGACTACGTGGTCAAAGGTTCCAGTCGTCAGAAGGAGCAATCGATGCTTTCAAAAACGCAATTTTGACTGTACCAATAAACGAGTAGAAAAACTGCTTCCAGAGTTCCAGATTCGAGCACATGCACAAGTGCATTACTTTTCTTCGAAAAACAATGAAGTCTTTAAAAGCTACCTACTGTTTTATTCTAGTTTTATATGCAAAAATTAAAACAAAACCCATGTATACAACAAAGCCCACCTTATTAAGTTTAAAAAATGAGCATGTGGTGCTATAATCTGAGCGCAATTTGTACAGAATAAATTCTGTAATTTGTAATAAGAATAGAATGCAGTTTTTGTCATTCATTAATGTATATATATATATAAAATGATTATTTCTGACTTTTACGCTTATTTATTAACATATTTATTTTATTAACATTTCGGAGATGGAGGATCCAATCTTCTCAATTATTTACATACGTGTTTATTTTTTATAGAAGCTTAGGTCGTAAAGAGCTAAAGTGAATTCGCCCTGTATTTTAACCAATACGAAACGCTCATTTTAAGGTCTATTTTTTCTAACGCCCATTTCTTAGAGTGAATGATATGTATGTAAACTTCTGTAGGCGTATGCTTAGAAAAAGTACAAAATATGATTTAACAGCATATTCGAAACTCCACGTTAAGGCAATAAAAATTATTGTCTGTTGTATTTAGATGACCGTTACTGTAAGTATGGTAAATCAATAGGCATGCAATTTCCTAGCTAATTAATACCATCACTATTTTCAAGAAATGAAGTACTGTATACCACTTCTATAAATTAATATATTAAAACTACAGATCTTTATAACTAAAAGATGAAGACCCTTGATTTTGTTTTGAATTATTTAAAGGAAGAGCTATTGTAAAAATTTCAAGGATGATCATTTCTACTTTCAAATGTATAGAAGAGCAAAACAAACTTAAACATATAAATCACTTTGTTTTTACCATGTACCTAAAAATCTTTTATTAAACTTCTTTGTAAGATCTCGTTCACGGAAGTTCGGAGGTATTTTTAAAACAGAATTTTACCACAGTAAACAAGATACATATATGTATAAATTACACAATCTTTGTTAATAACACTTATTTTCGCAATAATTCTACGTAATGCACAAACTGTAAGATTATATATGTCATACATGTGATTAAAATATCCAAGTTGAAAGTAATATGTATTATTCCATAACCTTGAAATATGAAAGAAATATAAAACCATTTTTTTTTTACTTTGCCGGCAAAACAACGGAGAGAAGGCTTTCATTCGCTTACTCTACCGTCTACTTTTTTCGCATGTCTACCTCCTACGGTTCAACAGGAAACAAGTTTTTAACGACGGAATGTTACTTATTGCAAGGGAAATCCCAGTAAATACGAACTAAGTTTCCGTTGAGCTGTATATGCAGATTTCAAAGAAACTTGTCATAAGAAAAGTTTGAATTTTTATAAAGACAAATGTCGGTTTAAGATGTAAATAAAATCTAGACGACATTAATTACTAACGCGTTCGAGGAAAACAAATACTAGTTTTTATTTTTTTAATTCAAACAGATACTATGAAAAATATAAAAATGAATTATACGAAAAACAGTAAAATATAGTTAGTTTTTAAAATCAGCGATTTAAAAACACAATCTTTCACGCTGCTGTGAAGCGCAAGTAATAATATTTGTCATAACATTTACAGTGAAATACTCTCCGCGCAACTTGACTGCAACCAATTTAAATTTATTTAATTACGTACAATCTCTTGCAATAAAAATCCCGTACCTAGCTTTATCTTAATCAAAAAAAGGTAAATACAACCCTTTTCCCCAATAATATTCGCATTGTACGAGGGTAGCCGTTTATATTTCGCGAATAGCAAACAAAAAAAGAATTTTTATTATCAAAAATAGTTTTATTGCTTTTCAAAATATTCTCCTTGGAAATCAATGCACTTTTGCATTCGTTTAAACCAATACGAAAAGCATTGCTGCCACTGTGAAGGCAGTATCTACAAAATATGAGTCTTGAATATTATTTATTCTTCACGTGTGGGAACAAAAAGAAATCACAGGGTGCTACATCAGGGCTGTATGACGGATGGCTCATCAATTCAATGTTTTGCCCGGCCAAATATTCAATTGTTTGAGCCGACCTGTGAGAGATCGCATTGCCATGGTGGAGAATGATGTCGTTTTCGGCTTGGTTTCCTTAATTCTTCAAAAACTTTTGGCAAACTAATAGTTGTGGATCATTCGGAATCGACCGTTCTACAACTCTCTAAAGACACGGTTGCAACGTGACCCGTTTTTCCGAAAAAACAGGCGACCGTTTGTTTTGACGTGCTTCGAGCGCGAACAACTTTTGTTGGTTTTGGCTCATCTTGGAATACCCACACAGTCAACTACGATTTTATAAATGTTCTTTGAAGCACCGCCTTTGTATTTCTTTGCATTTCTTGGCACTAACGACGCGCGTAATTTTTTTGAGCGGATGTCAAATATGTGGTACCCAACGTGAACATAGCTTCTTAACGGCTAAATGTTCATGCAGGATCTTATGCACGCTGGTATTACTAATACCTAGAGATACCTCGATCTCACGGTATGTCACATGACGGTCTTACATAATATAATTCACAAGAGAACAAAAATGTGACAATGCAAGTGAATCCCATAGATTTAGTGTCAATCTTTCCACATATACGCATATGTGGAAAGATTAATTTTAAATTAATGAAAGCGCGTCTAATGCATTCAAATATATGTGTTTCCAATCTCAGCTATGTAGTTAAAACAACTCCTAAATTTCTCACTTCGGACGTAACGGTAGTTCTTCAGAGCAGGTCAACACAACTTTAATTATCCAAAAGTAAAACCAGGATTCAAATACAAGTGCATGTCGAAATCACCATTCTGAAATTTTATTTTATTATTAATTGGTTGAGTAGCCACATAATTATCAGTAACAGACGTGAGTATGTGATAAATTTGAGAGTTGTCAGCATACATGCATCTATCTATCTTCATTAGAAAGCTTTTCTGGTTAAAGAGAACAGGATATGGGAATACAGCTGACTCGTAATATTAATTTATCCTTTTTCTAACAGATTAAGGCATGCAATTACAAAACCCTTCTATAATTCTATAATTATCGGCCAGTAACCTATATCTATGGAAAAGAAAGTTTACAGGAGAATATTAAATTCTATTCGCAGAAACAATATATTAAACATAAAATAATTTACAAAAGACCTGTTGACCATGTGTGTAATTTTTTTAATGAAAAAGAATTTTCCGATAGCACTATTTTAGATCTATCCAAAGCTTTTGACAACATAGATCATGAAATTCTACTTAGCAAGACTGAAGTTATGGGTTTTAGAAGTGTCCTGCTGAATTAAATTAAGATATTATATATCACATTAGTAAAATCAGTGTGTGATGGGTTAATATCACAATGGAAGGCAAATTACATTTCGACGGGATGAAATTTCTTAGACTGTCCCACAGGGATCCATCTCAGAACCCTAGTTGTTAGATGTAATATTAGTAACTTATTGAAAGTGGTTAATTACCTGGTTTATTTGCGGCGAGGAAATTCTTAATAGATTGCAAACTAATTTGGGTTTCCTCGAAAATTGGTTCGGTACGTATACTTTGCAATTGAACCTTTGTAAGACGCAGCTAATAAACTTTAACCGATCAGCGAATGAGCTCAAAATACTACCTAAAAGTATTCCATTTATTTGTTTTAAAAGTATCTCCTTTCTGATATCTAAGCGCAGTCTACATTTGAGCTGGAAAATCTATAAAGATAGCTTGACTTTGAAACTTATGGCATGTCTAAGTGCGTACTGAGTGCACATTCATTCTCCAATTAGTTATGAGTCACCTTTAGGGGAAAATGTGAATGGCGAACGAGCATTCAAAATACAAAAAGCATGCTAAGTTAAATCCTAGAGACTCTTGCAAGAATATGTTTAGGGACTATTTTCATACTAGGGTGTGTCATTTTTGTCAAAAGTAGTTATTATGAATTTTTTGGAAAATATGAAATGCAAGTGACTAAAATTTAATGAAGCACTTCATATCAGTGTATGAAAATTTATAATAATATTCCAGATACAGTTAAAAGGTCAATGAATTTTTATCATCTAAAATACATTGCTCAAATACTTAGCAAGGAAGCCGGAATTCCGTTGTGATCAGAAGTAAAATATTTCTAATCGTTTTTTTGGAATTCACAGGTGTTGCAAGGGCACCTAAAAACACTGCAAAAGTACTTTGCGAACCCATTAACAATTGATTATGAATTATTCAAAGACTTCTCACTAAACTCCATGAGACCAGGAATGCGACTCTTGTTTCTTCTATGGTAGATGGAAGACTGAAAGTTCTCTGGATCGTTAAAGATGTAATTTGCTAATCGTTTATTTAAAGAGTACACGGAGTGTTCAGAATTGTAATAAAGAAATGGGACAATCATATCGACGATACTTTCGTAATGATTTGGTTTTCAGCTTAATATTAACGACTGTTTTAGAAGTACACTAAGGTAAAGGAAAATGGAAGAACAAATGTAAAAATTTAAGAGCCAAATACAGAGTATAGGGTACCATAGAAAATCTTACATAGGGGGTTCACATCAGATTAGATATCCAAAAATACCCATCAGTGTCAAATTGTGTGATCATTCAATATTTTAATCAAATCAATTGTCATTTCAACATAAATCGGAAGCAAAATCAACCAAAAAAGATGAATGATTGACATTCTCTTGCATCAGTGAAGAAAAATCCCTTAAAACACGACACGATATATTAAATATAACAAGAAAAGATCCAATAATAATAATAAGAACTGCAAAAAACTCCTATCATTTTAGATACTTGCCCTTAAACTCCACTTTTTATAGGTGCAACATGCTAATTTGTTAGTGATTACTATAACTAACAATTTTGTGCAATCTTAAATTGTTCTGATTTATAATTACCATATATACATGTAAATGAACTAGTCATGTATATATTTATTTCTAGTAATTTGATGTTTTTTGCTTCTTAGATTTAATGCTATTATTATTAAATCATCATTAAATAGTATTTTTGAAGAACATGCCTGTGTTAATATATAGCTAGACACCTGCAGATAGTGTATAGCCAAGTTCTTTAATTATATATTTTGCGTCTGATTTGCCTATCTTATATCTAAAATCACCTTGATTCTCTATTTTTGCATAGGCCGATTAAAAATAATTATTACAATTGCAAATGATGTTCCACGACATTATTAAGCAGAAAAAAGTGATATTAACAGCATTTATTTTCCATATATATCTCCACGTGCTACTAATACGTAATTTCTACTTAATATTTTTTAATAAGCGTGTGTATAAAGCATTGGTAATTTGTTTTCAAATAAAGTCCACGTTATAGGTGTTTTTGGTTACGGAGAGTTATGATTCAACACTTAAAATTTCAGTGCAGTAGGTGACAATGATGGCTAGTTCTGAGG
Source organism: Dermolepida albohirtum (assembly GCA_031893035.1). NCBI lineage: Eukaryota > Metazoa > Arthropoda > Insecta > Coleoptera > Scarabaeidae > Dermolepida > Dermolepida albohirtum. The sequence goes on along the minus strand of JAVIWB010005743.1, from coordinate 794,037 downwards.
ACTGTTCCTAAAAATATTTGTTACAAAAACTAAGAAGTTTTTAAAGATAATAATTTGATTGGTTTTCAAAATAATCCCCTTTAGCTAAAACTTGTGCATTTCTATATCCACTTCTCGAAACAGGAAGAAAGCTCTTCTTTTGGCAAGTTATCAATGTTTCACTAAGATTCAGCAAACATCTGTATATCAATCGGCATTTACAATTTTACAAACTTCTTGTGAGGTTACAGTAACTGGACCTCTAGATCTACATAAAACAGATATCTTTTTTTTGCACTTTAACCGCAAGTAATTTTTTTGGCTTTTCCTCATTTTCAAACGTCCAGACACCTAACTGTTGTTTTGTTTTAAAGTCATCATTATATAATAATAATAACTTTCCTAAGACAAACATAAATCGTTGTAGAATTGCTAGATTTTGTCCTTGTATTAACAAAAATGATATCTAACTTGCTTATATGCAGATGTTTGTGTAAAATGATGAGATATATATATATATATATATATATATATATATATATATATATATATATATACAGCAAGACCATCATATCCTTAGAAAAATCTGCGCACACTTTCGGTATTACTCGTACTCAGTCGCCAGTGTGTCGCTCGCTTCGGTGATTAGGTACATTCTCAACAGAAAGGCGCGGTTTTATTTTGTACTACGCGACGCCAAGAATAAGAATTTAGAAAATTTTTATTTATTAATATATGTTATACTGGTCCAAATGGAATGTAAATTATTAATTAATGAGGCTGCTAAGTGTTATTTAATAGTGTTCTATTGAGGATGTACTATGAAAGTAAATCTTAATATGATTAGGTAGATAATGTAATTACAAAATTTTTTAATAATACCCAGTAATTAGAAGCAAATAGCTTTATTTCAAAATGATTACATAATTACATAATAAATTACATAATAAAACACATTCACAAAGCAATGATTACTAAGTTATTCTGAATCATCGCTGCAACCAAAATCACTGTCAGATGTATCAGCACCCACGTTTATAATTAGTGACTCCGTAAGAACATCCATAAAAACTTCATTTTGTTTATATTCATCTTCGACTCTCTTCACGTGAGTGCAAAGTTTGTTCCAGTCATTTACTGTAATGCTTTTAAATTTTTCTTCCGCTAGCCTTTTAGCGTCCTCTAATTTAAATGTGACATTTTGTGATGCCACAAAATTTTTCACAGTCGCCCAAATCATTTCGATTGGATTTAGTTCAGGGTGATACGGAGGCAATCGTAAAGTTGTATGACCGTGTGCCTCCAAAATTGCGTCTATTTTATATCGTAAGTGTTGTTGTTTATTATATTTTATTAACATATATAACTGGGCTTTCGTCATATCAGATGTACAGGCAATACCTTTTTCGGTCAACCAGTGTAACATTTTTTGCTTGTTTGCATTAGAATTAGGCGCTGGATTTATCTGAACATTGTGGTATGGAGCATTGTCAATAACTAGTACTGAATTTTTTGGTAAATTTGGTATTAGTTTTTCAACGAGCCATTTTTGGTAATTTTCGAAATTCATTTCGTGATGGTAATCACCGGATTTTGTTCCGGATTTAAAAAGTAACAAAGCGTTTTCTACAAATCCATGGTTCTCACCTCCAGCGTGCAACATAATTAAACGCTGGCCCTTGGAGATTGTCGAAAATAACCCATTTCTTGACTTGTCTGTCCAACTTTTCGATTTTGTATGGCCGCTATGAATATAGGATTCATCCATATAAATAGTTGGACGATTTTGCCGTCGATATACATCTATTTTTCGTAAAAAATTTGTACGAATGTTTCTGATATCTGGTTTTTCTTGTAATATCTTGCGATTGTTTTGTGTAGCACAGAATCTAAAACCAAGCTTCTTTATAATTTTTCTTAAGGATTCTCGGCCGCCCGGAAAATTTATATCTTCTTTAAGTTTTTGTAGTAAATTTTTAATAGTAATCCGCTGATTATTTGTCTTGTGGAAATTATAAATAATATGTTTTATTTGGTATAGGTCAATGTCGTCTATTGAATCCATTACTAAACATTTCCTCGATCTTTTCTTTTTTGGCGATTTGAAAACTGGTAGTTGTTCTGTGTTCTCTTTCTCATTTCGTTCTGGTTCTGCTTGATATTCGTTCCCCTCTTTTAAAATATTATAGACAGAAGCTCTTGAAACACCAGTTGCTCTTGCTACGTATTCCTTTAATTCGCTTTTTGTACAATTTCTTATGTCTGTTTCGTTATCTGAAATTGTCTTTAAAAACTTAAAAACATTAAACACGACTTCACGGGTTTGTGAATGCAGTCCTTTTCCACCTCCTAAGTTGGACATTATTAATTATAATAAATAAAACAAATAATAACCAATTATAATGCAAGACCTCAATTACTCACTTTGACTAACCGTAACTTAACAACTTAACCACGCAACGATCATAAGCATACTGAGGACACAAACAGCTTACCGATGACTCGGAGTGTACCACCCGGCACGCCTACGATGCGCAGTAGATTTTTGTCCAAGGATATGATGGTCGTGCTGTATATATATATATATATATATATATATATATATTATCAAAACCTTTCTACCCGCAGGTGTAAGGTGTATTATACTTCAGTTTAAACATTTACAAATTTTCTCCATTCTTTTTTGTCTCTGGCAGTTTTCTTTGCTTCGCCCCATGTCACATTTCTTTCCTTGAGAGCCGCCGCTATCTCATCGTTCCCCGTTTTCTTTGGCCTTCCTCTTCCTCTTCTATTTTGTACTTTTGCCTCCCATACCTGCTTCACTTGCCTACCCATTCTGCACAAATATCCGAACCATTTCAATTGGTTTCTTTTTATTACGGTGTTTATTGGATCGACCTGCAGTTCTTCTCTGACCTTGCCATTTCTTACTCTGCCCCGCTTTGTGATGTCTTTGACTGTTCTTAAATATTTCATATCAATTGCGTTTATTTTACTTTCCGTTATTTGTCTTAGCACCCAGCTTTCACTGCCGTATGTTAAGATTGGCCTAAAGATTGTCTTATACACTGCCATTTTGGTCTTCATGGTGATTTCCTTTTTGCTGATGAACGCTTTATTCAGGCAGTGATACATTCGTGACGCGTTACTTATTCTTTCGTTTATTTCTTCATCAATACGCCCTTCTCTTTGGATATTCACTCCTAAATATTTAAATACATCCACTTGTTCGAGCCTTTGTTTATTTAATTCCATATTCAATTCCTTGTTGTTGTCACCAATGGTCATCACTTTTGTTTTACTTGGGTTTATTTTCATTCTTCTCTTCCTTAGTTCTTCCTCCCATATTTTTAGATACCGTTGTAATTCGTCTCCTTTGTCCGCAAAGCTTTTTCTAGATCTAGAAACGCTACGTACACTTGCGTGTTCTTTATTCTAGTTTTTTCAATAAGTTGTCTTATTGTAAACACATGATCCTGGGTACTTCGACCTTTCCTAAAGCCACTTTGTGGTTCTGCTAGTTTCGATCCTACTGCGGTTAGTAATTTTGTATTTAATATAAATTCGTAAGTTTTAGAAACTATACTTAGCAGTGTGATTCCTCTGTAGTTTGAACATTCTCTTTTATCACCTTTCTTAAATATTGACAGAATTATATCAATTTTCCAGTCCTCTGGTACTCTTCCTGTGTTCCACGCTTGGTTGAAGATCTTTCTTACTACTTTTAGACCCTCTGATCCTAGATTTTTCAACATTTCTGATGCTTTGCCTATACTAACATTATCGTTCTGGTCTGTGTTACTGGGAACCAGTAATGATGATCCAATACCTAATTTTTCTTGGAAAATATTCCGACTTTCCCTAATTAACTTTATTATTCTGTCAACAATATATTCAATACCGGGATAATGCATGTGGTAAGAGAACTTGACTTCAGATATTTATCTAAACAAGTTCACGGTTTGTACCTTATTCCCGAGGGGTGCTATTTTTAAAATCGTTTCACGTTTCTGAGGTAATAGGTGCATTTGTTGATACCTTTCAGTTTTGAGAAAGAATAATCAACACACATAGAATACTTTACACACACCAAAGACGCATTATTGCTCCCATAATCGTGACAAGTCAAAAAGATTTATGACCCAATTTGGCACCCACCACATAAAAAAAGAAACGAATACTGTAGATTATCTCGGGTTTTTTGTTCATTTTCTAATGTTTGTACATCTTCTACATATAAAATCACAAAACCGGCGACTAACTGTAGCTAGTGAATAACTGTTATCCCCGAAAGTTGACATTAAATGTTAATGGCTTGAAAGTTCTATGATAAACTTCAGTTAAGATCGTAAAACACATATTCCCAAGTATTTCCATATTGAAAAAATCACGATTGATAAAAATTTTAAAAAAATGTGCTTCTCTACGTATTTTAATTTTAATCAAACAAAATTTCAATTGGAAACTGTAAAAATAATCGAAGAAGGCAAACATTTTTATCCTTACCTGGATATGTGGCCTGCTCCAAACATGTTCAGAACGAATATATATATATATATATATATATATATATATATATATATATATATATGTTCGAACGAAGGTTCTTGCGGTTATAAGTATGAATAATATATTCTCGGGCTCCCCGCGAAGAGCGCTGTGGTAAATCCGTTTTTTAGCTGACATTTAACTGATACATAGAACTTTCATAATATTTTGCAGATAGTGCCACGTTGAAAGTAAATACCACTAGTTTTGTATGATATGAGTTTTAAAAAAATCTACGATACATTCCAAACTGTATCAATGTCATATTGAATACCATATGATACTACCGCTTAGCTTAGTCATAATCAACGTAAAATATAGTGTGTTTTTCAAGTGGATATCAATGAACTCCTTAGGGATTCTTAAATTAAATCCAGGTGCTCCGATGCTAATTTGGATAGATCGTTAATCTCATGTATAACAGACAGTAAAGAATCAAAAATAAAACCCAAATCCAACGTGGTTTCCGTTAATACAATATTAATGGCGATTCTAGTGTAACATAACCCGTGTCTGGGGTTACTTTTCGGGTATGTCATTTGACAGCATTTCTTAATGTTAAGTATTCATTTATTTACATGACACCAGATTGTATTGGAGGAATTCCACATCATGATAGTTAGAAACGCACGATTAAATTTTTAAATCTCTCCAGTACGTGTGAATGATTTCAACTTAAGATATACACATTCATATATATATATACTAAAAATAATAATTGTTCAAGATTGAAATCCTAAGGCTCTCTAGAATATGACATAAATTTGAACACAGAAAATGAAAGGTCGAAGGAGTTCAATTTTGATACCGGTATAATGTGATTGATAATATTCAATGCACGCGACATGTCGGTGTACATGTATGACACCAATTTGCCCACGTTATCTCGATATTCACTTACATAGCACCGATGGTTGAATAGTTAAATTTGGAATTGTTGAACGACCAGACATAAAACCGGGTAGTAGAGGAGATGAATAAGGCGTACATTAGAACATATGCAATCGTAGAGGATCTGCCTAAAAATCTTAGGAAAATCGCAAAGTATGAAGGTGAGTGTAATTTTCCAAGACGTTGATATTTTTTATACTGAAAACTGGAAATACTTTATCCGGAAATTATTTTGCTCTAAAGATTAGGTTTATTAAATGTGGTAGTAGTTTCGCAAATGCAGATTTACAATGTTTTATAAAGCAGGAAGGCATCATTACCAACAATGAACTTAATAAGAAAGTTAAACATAATATGTAGTAATTGACCTTTGGTTGCCATATTAAGATAAATTGTTGGAAAATAAGTAAAAACGTCTGTGTTGTAGAATTATTTACAATAAATATTTCAGAAAATCGTCCAGCGAATGAATTGATAAAAATATATGGAGCATGAGCAATAATTATTTTGTAAATAACTGGCATTACTTTAAAATAATGCGAATATGATGTAAAGGCAAACTAACAAATTAACAATATCCCTTGTCAGTATTATACACACATATGGGATCATGGATTGTTTTCAACTTTGTATGTTATTAACTTGTATGTCTACATCAAATAAAAACAAAGATCAAAAAATATTTATGACGTCTAGTGAAGCTAAACTAGTCACTTGTGTGTAGGTAGATATGTTATTCTAAACATTTTATATAACCCCCACTTTCTTCATAACGACATTCTACATTTACGTGTGTTAACAATTTAATAATATAACTTTAGCACAGCAATGACCATGCTAATATATGTTTCGAGATAACTATATATTCAGATTTAAAACAATTTATTTTAATATACATATCATCCTTGACAAATTGAAAACTTTATATTTGAGTAAATACTATCCTATTTCACTCACAAGTGCGACATTTGAAAATAAAAAGATCCTCAAATTATTGCATTCATACACAGTATTACAATTTTATAAACTTCTCTTTCGTATCATGTGGAGAGTTTGTAGTTGATATCTACCGGAATTGTTTTACTAGATGGACAACGGGAAGGCCGCTCCATGAAAACTAAAGCTTCGCCTCATGCCCAAGACAGTTACTCGTACATTTTCAAACTATCAGCCTCCTGTGATCTCTATATCTTTACGTACACATCGATATAAATAATGTAATTAGCTGTGGTGGTCTTGTTTACATTTACATATAACGAACAGAACTTTTTCGTTTACACATATTATCTGTGATATACAAGTGATTCTTCTTCGGGAATTTTTATTGTTTTTCTCTTACCGCAGTAAGTATTAAATAAGCTTTAATAATATGTAATGACTATTCATATATTGTAGGATAACTAAGCATCTTTTTTATCTTTCTAACTAATTAAATTCGTTATATCTAATTGGTTAATTATACAAAATATTATCTACAAAAAAATTTTAAAAAATATTAAACTGAAGTGTCCTATAAATCCTGTATTTCAATTTTCAACAGTTTGCGTCACTATATAGTAATTACGAACAAATTGAAGGATATTTGATATGGTATTATATATGAACTAATTAGTAATTACAATTTAACAAGTTCATATAAGAATGAACACTGAATATTTTTCACGATTTAGTAGGTATTAAGTAATAAAGGTAGTTCTTATATTGTAACAGTTAAAATGTATGAATTTTTTTAAATCGTTTTTTTAGTTTGAAAATATTTAAGATATTTAATAATATGTTGTTTACGTTTATTTACTAATATATACTTAAGTAAACTATTGGACCAATTACTATTATTGATAATAACGTAATAATGTTGTCCATTCCATTTAAAATAAATAAAATTTGAAAATGATTCATTACTTTCCAACATATGGATGGATAAAATATTATAGTAGGTAAGTAGTAGATAAGTATAATAAGAAAGTAAACTAAATACAAAAAGTTGAACAATGTAAATAAATTAAAATGAATTGAAAATATTGACATTTAGTTACGTAATTCTCAAATAATGATGATAACATTTCATGTCACTAATTATTTATTAATTAATTAACGACACGATATCGTTAATTTATAACTTTAGTGTTCACACATTACAACTACTATTGAGTTTAATGTGCCAACTTGATATATAAATTCGTAAGGTTTTTTCTTGTATTCAGTGTGCCTTGAAAAAAATATTAGGCATACGTCGAAGTTATTTTAATGTCGTATTATTATTTAATTGAATAGCTTTTAAATTTGTGCTCAGATCGTTCTATTGACAAAAGAAAATGGAATGTTAGTTACAAAAAAACTAATCTTTCCCACATATCCTTTTGTTTGTGTTGAACAGAGGAGTTAATGCACCATCAAATACATGAAATGCATACAAAAATATTTTATTTTATTTAGCTCGTTTTCTGGGAGAAGGTTATTATGACCAAATTTAAAATTAGCCAAATTTCTGACCTTCGTTCAAGGTTTGTCGAGTAGGCTTTGCAGTATTTTTTTGGGCTTTAAAAGATTCTCTTACGATCATTGTTTAATATTCATTTTTAATTTATTCTTTGTTCTCTTAACCTATAGAGTTTCTTTTGTCGGTTTTAAAATGAATGCTAATTTTGGTGTCGGTGAGAAGCCGTTATCCATACAACGTGTATAAACTTTCACGAATTGAGATTCAATGTTTCAAAAGCAAGACGCGAAGATTGACTTACTACTGTCCAACATGTAGTCATTTTAAGTCACAACTAACGAAACTACAATAAATGAGTTGTCATCGCTGGTTACCTCAAACTGAAATTCATGCTTTGAAAGCCCCTGAATCTAAGACTCCTGCCATGTCAATCGAAACTGTGGATTAACTCATAATTGAGAAGTTGGTTCGGAAGTTGACTGAGCGTGAAAAACGTAATGGTAATTTGATAATATTCAATTTTCCCGAATTGGAAGGGGATTCAAGAATATTCACTAATTTGAACATTTCTCTAAATCAACAACATCCTGCAGCACCTATTCTCCAGAACAAGTAATATCGACCTTGTACGAAAGCAGTAAAGTAGAGTACGGAAAAGTTTAAAACAGTTTTTCTTCTGGATGATAAGACCCCTTTTCAGAATACCATATACAAAAAGTTTAAAGTGCCAACTCAACAAAAGAATTTTTGCTGGGGAGACATATCGTCGCATATAGTGTACTTTACTTTCATGGAACTCCAAGAAATGTAAAACTAAGAACGTCTAGCAGTTAGTCTCCGTCGTTACGATTCTATTACCAGAATACATATGGCCTACGATCCAAAATAAACCAAATTTATTTTCATGAGAGATGGTTCTCACCGGATATTAACAATACCAAACTGTTTAATGGTTCCTATACTGCCCTCAGAGCTGATAGAGACATCATCGTGGTGAGGAGGTCGACTAGTAGTGGTGTATTGATAGTATCTTCGTCTGATATGCAATGTGATATGTCATACTTGTCAACTTTGTTCCTTTTAATTCAGGAAATTATCTTTAAATGTAATTTTGTATCACGAGCTGTTTACATATTGTGTTGTACGAGGGTGGTGTCTTGCTCCTTAAAATAGCCATTAACTGCCGGCATCACTTCTTCATCGTTGGAAAATCTTTGATCACTGAGCCATTTTTTCAAGTTTGAGAACAGAAAATAATCCATGGAGGCGAAATCTGATGAATAGGGTGCATGAGGTAGCAATTCAAACTTTAATTAATTAATTTTGGCCATTGCAATAACGGATTTGTCAGCTGGTGCACTGTCTTGATGAAACAACACTTTCTTTTTTTTCTTCGCTCAAACGTTACAATAAGTTCGCATAATACTCGCCGTTGATAGTTTTTCCTTTTTCAAGATAGTTAATGAAAATGATTCCACGCGCATCCCAAAAAACCGATACCATGATTTTCCCTGCAGATGAAACGGTCTTCGCCTTCTTTGGAGCCGGTTCTCCCTTTTGAGTCTATTATTTTGATTGTTTTTTATCTCGGATGTGAAGTGATGGACTCATGCTTCATCTATAGTTATGAAACGGCGCAAAAATTCTGCTTTGTTGCTGTAAAACTTCGCTAAACACTAAATTGAAACATCTTCACGACACTGTTTTTGCTCGAGTGTAAGCAAACGCGGCACCCATCTTGCACACAGCTTTCTCATGTCCAAATTTTCAGTTAGTATGCGATGCACCGCTTTGTGGATTTGCTTCACCATTTCTGTAGTCGTCTTGACAGCTCTTACCGCCTCCTTTAAACTCTGCTATCCAATATTTCACTGTTGTAAGCGAAGTAGCGGACTCATACAGAGTAGAATTCAGTTCAGCTTTCATATCGGTTGGGCTGAGGCCTTTAAAATAAAAGTACTGTATCACGTAACGATGACCAATATTCTCCATTTTTACAAATTCACTGAAAACGTTCACTATTGATGGCTGCCAAACAAATACTAAACAACGCGGCGTCTTCAAACTTGAAACATATGCTTTGTAGATTGTGTATTTTCTAATACAGTGATATTTTTCAAACAACTGCCGCCATTCCTAGGTCAGGCCGGGTACTTATGGGACCACCCTCGTATATTACGGCCAATATATATAACGAGAATTAGAAACTATTTCGAAAATTTGGCTTTAAATTTCATTGATAAAAAGAGTATAATTTGTGGAGACCTTAATTACCCTAAATTCAATGCTTTTGATAACGTAAATGACCTTAGGTTAAAAATTTTACAAGTTCATGAGCGTATTACAACTGTTTTCACTTAATACTGTTGTAGATGTTACTGGATTTAATTTCAACAATTTCACTTGTCGAACATTCCTTATTCCCGTTAGTTCCTGAGGATACCTTTCATCTGGTTTTAAATGTTAATGTAAGTTTACACAGACATACTCATAGAAACTTTCCCTCCGGCACTGATTTCAGATACAATTTTTGAAGAGGAAATCTGCCAGTGTTATATGATGAACTGAGGAAGGTGGATTGGTTAGTTCTATTTGGGAGTGTTCCGAAGTTAAGCTTGCCGTTTCTTCATTCTATACAATAATATTTACTACTCTTGATAAGCATGAACTGAAATGTTTTTCTGTGTCACGTATATTTCCTACCTGATATAGTTCAACTCTAATCAGCCTAATTAAACTAGAAATTTTATCACAAGAAAATTGAAATTATCCGACTCGTTAGCCTTTTAAAATGATTTTATTCGAGGCCGCAAACCGGTGAAATTCGAAACCGACAATGTTTATGAGATATATCTAGATGGTCTCGAAATAGAAATTCCTAAAAACTCCAAAAAATTCTGGCGCGTAATGATGACGATAGAGTCTGTTTAATGGAACCAATCTCCATCAATTGCGGTCAAAAAACAATGAATATTTGAGTTTACACGTAATCAAACCAGTATATTTGATGAACAAAGCTGTGAACGCCCAAAATACCTATGTATTCTAGAAGTGATTAAAAAAGTACGTGATATAGTGCTGGACCATTGTCGAATAAAACTACGAGAACTAGCAGAAGCTCTACTAGTTTCGATTTTGTATAAAGAACTGAGCATGAAAACATTATATTATATGGAACCAATCTCCATCAATTGCGGTCAAAAAACAATGAATATTTGAGTTTACACGTAATCAAACCAGTATATTTGATGAATAAAGCTGTGAACGCCCAAAATACCTATGTATTCTAGAAGTGATTAAAAAAGTACGTGATATAGTGCTGGACCATTGTCGAATAAAACTACGAGAACTAGCAGAAGCTCTACTGGTTTCGATTTTGTATAAAGAACTGAGCATGAAAACATTATGCGCGAAATTAATTTTAGCACATAATTTAGCGAAGTTAAGATACGAGACTTTTGCGCGCCGAATAATAACAAACGAAGCAACCTGAATACACCATTGTTTACCTGGAATGAAGAAGCAATTTAAAAATAAACTGAGACTGGCACAAACGCTCCGAAGAAGGCAAAGACCATACACTTGACCTTAAAGATTATAACTACTGTCTTTTGAGACTGCAATGGGATGCTTCTTATCGATTATCTTCATAGAGATAAAACAAGCGAATATTATTCATATCTTTTATTTCAACTACATGGTACAATCAACAAAAAGGGCTTTCAAAAAAATGTAATTTCATTTATTAAATGATTTAAATAAGTAAGTAACAAAATATTTGTGTATATTTCTTGTGTACCTCACAACATTATATGCGCTGTAGGAGATAGAATAAAAAGATTTACTACAATATATTCATCTATAACATATATGTACATATGTGTGCGTGCGTGTATATGTGTGTTGTGTTCGTTCACTTTTTTCTGTATGTATATACATATATATATATATACATATAACAAATAGCTAGAAACTAGAACAGGTCTCGTAATCAATCAGGTTATGTATAATAAAACTTATTATTCTTTTAATTTATTTCAAAACCCTCACCAGTACCTTAAAATACCAAGATAAATACCGTTAAATGATTAGACAACATTAATACATACTATTTTTATAAGTTTTTCAAAAAGCTGATATTCTTCAAAAAATTGATTATATATGATTAAAATCACTACCGTCACATTATATTCTTTAAAATCTAAGACGCAACACAAATGTACACTTCAAAAGGCAAGACGAAAGTGACATAGTTGCCTGACACGATTTAAGTTTATTGTAAATATAACCTATCAAATATGAAGCTTCCCAAAAATTATTGTAACCGACTTACAACTTTGCTTCACCGACAGTGAAAACTGAAACAAACTAATTGAAAGTTAATAATAAAATTATATATATTCCATCTGCTAATATTCATTTTATTAATTATTAAATAACAAATTTAGAAGTTAAACATAATATAAATCTCATAATCTTAGGTATGGTGTCCGATTGCCCTTGCTCTTTATAAAATATAACGGGTTTATTTAAATAACTGACTTTTTTTGTATCTTTAGACATGAATATTTTATATCTTTAAAATTTAAATAAAAAAAATTACTTTAAAAAATTAATTTTTTATTTATTTTAATTTTTAAATTATACCTAAAATTAATAATTAAATACAATCAACATCTTGTCACGTATTATATATTCTTTATTATATTATATTATTATACATTTTCTTTCCCTGTAATACTATCGTTATATCCTTGTATTTTTCTAAATGTTCCTTAGTTAATTTTTAAATACACTTAAATGTACATATATTCAAAGACTCTTCTCCAAATCTTTCAATATACTTCAATGTATACTCAGTTACTTACTTTTTTTTCTCTAATTTTCTTCTTATATATATATATATATATATATATATATATATATATATTATGTATTAGTATGGGTAATAGATTCTCGGGCTCTCCGCGATGTTGGACAGAAATTCGTAGTGAAGCGTCAACCTGAACGAAACAATTCCTTAAGAAGGTGATTGAGATGTCATCGAAACGTCGAGACGCTGATTCTTTCGAGAATTTCTATATATATATATATATATATATATACATATACATATATATATATATATAGAAATTCTCGATATATATATATATATGTATGTATGTATGTATATATTGTTATGATATGCAGGTGTTAATATTATTATATATATGCACATTATTACTATTATGTATTAAGGATAATATAGATAAGAGCTTATATACTTTTAAATTATACATCATACTATTTATATGAAAACTTGATGGAGCCTGTGGTAGATTAACTTAATCACTTAGGATGGATATATAACTCATTTCCGCATTAATTTTCATATTCTCTATACGTATTTCGGCAACTAAGTTGTCATCATCAACAGATAATTAAACAATGTCGCACCTGGAAACCACGACAAAAATCCGCACAAAACAAATTCCTTTCGACGGTACAGATCATCTACCTAATTTGTTTCGAGCGGGTTTTTGCGGTGGTTTCCAGATGCAACTCTGTTCAATTATCTTCTGATGATGACAACTTAGTTATCGAAATACGTATACAGAATATTAAAATTAATGTTATATATCAACCTAAATGATAAAAAAATACTATTTACAATACTTTCATTTACGTTTAACTTTAAAATTATTAATTTTAACTAAAATTTCGGTAACTATATGTTTAAATATAAAAATCTTATATTAATCTTTACTTTCTTTATAATTTATATGTATATATGTTTATACATACTCACATAAATCTTGTATATATATATATATATATATATATATACGATACGTGGGCGTATGTGTAATGTCTAATTTCGTGGAATTTATATCTCTTCTCTTTGCATCTCAAGGGCAGCAGGAATTTACATATATAGTACGTCTCGTTATCCATTCTTTTAATTTACAGGAATACCAATATTTCTTGATAGTCTTATTAGATCTACCAAATACCTCTGTACACAATTTCTGAAAAGCCCCACAGATGATTAGAATCGTTCTTGTAGATCTGAAGTTTAATCCCATCTGATACTGTATTACTAAATATTCACAATCTGTGCGTACTTAAGTTGATAACTTGCAGGTGTCGGCATTCTTAGAAAACTTGTTTCTAACATAAACCTTGAAATATTATGTTTATATAGAGGGTGAGCGCCATGAGTTTTCGTCTTTACGTTCTTTGTTAGTTACGACATTCTAAATATTTCACTTGATGTTTTCTAATACAATTTTCTTTACTTATTACTGAATTTCTAGTTCGGGTTTTTAAATTCAAAGATTTCTAACATAATTTATTGATAATAATTTTTACAAAATGAGGTTTCATGTTCATTTTAAGTTACTCACCTTTTTCTTAGTCTAGCTATTCACTGTAAGAATGAATGATTATACGTCTTAGTATATAAGCAGCATTCATTAAAGAAGGCAGGTTTAATTTAATACTAATTGTCTATTACAAACACGAATCTTTAAGCGGTAGCAACAATTCAAAGAAGGCAAAGAGAATGTGGATGATACCAAATATTCAAGTTAATCAGTTCAAATGAAAATTTCCAGGGGTAGTTTATTAAATTTTAATCGAAAAATTTGGTGTAAAATGGATTCAAAATTTATTCCACATCCATTGACGGACGACCATAAATTGTACCGAGCTGAGTATTACATAAATATCTTTGTAGAAGCTCTGGAAAACTTCTCGAAAACGCTTTAACTAATAATTGCACGCAGTCTTTTTAAAATAATAATTTTATTAGAGCAATTTATGGCATGAAACCAACGGAGAGTTGTGTGGGTGTGTTTCGATCTGCCAAAATACTAACAATGCCCTCAATTTATATACTTCAGTGCGCGCTACATGTGAAAATAAACTATAACGAATTTTTTTAAAAAATACGAAACGAATCACGCACATGCTACGCGAAACCTTTGTAATATGCATCTTGTGCCCCCACAAACGAATTTTACAAAAATACAAAAAAATGTTGTTCATCATTGTGTAAAAATATAGAACCACATACCGCTTCAGATCAAGAGCTTGCTGTTGGCTCGGTTTAAAATTATTTTTAAGTTTTGGCTAATAGAGCAAGAGTTCTACAATGTGGAAGATTTCCATAAATAATTATGAATAAAGAAAATCAAAAAAATCGTTTGGGGAAGTCAAAAATCAAAATAAATTTCATTGCTTTTTACAATTCTAAGAACATTACCTGTATAAAATTTGTTCGAAGTGGTACAATGGTTAATGCTGAATTGGTAAACCATATTAGCTGTATTCGCCATAAATACTGAGAAGATAGTAATTGCCGATTATTTGCTCAATAATGCTTATTCTCGTAGTTTGTCAATTCTTGCAAGGTCATTAACCAAAAGTCGTTTTTTGCTTATCCATTCGATCTTGCTATATTTTGCATCATTTGAAGACATTCAATAGTCAACATCAGAGCAATCTCAATACTATTGTGTTTAACTACATAGAAAAATGTCATTTAACGCTCTTTTTGAACATGTAAACCGTTATATGATCCCTGAAAAAGATATTTAAAATTAAGCAAAATGATTTATTTTGTTAATTACCTGCTATGAATACAAAGTAAACTCGTATGTACTGTTTATTGATTATAGACCGCCATATAATTAGATAAAAAGAAGTAAACTCTAAAAGTGATGAATAATCAGAAAGTACTAAGTAAAAATATCGGTAAAAATGACAATAAAAAAATTGAGTACTGTAATGATATGGGATGAATATATTTGTAATAAAATCTTTTTGCGGATTTGACCGTATTGTCGTAGTTTTTGTCGGCGTTTCACTGTTTATATTGCCAGTTTCTTCAAGATCTTCTATTAGTGTCAGTAACAGTCTAAAAGCAGGTCTTGGCGAAGCTGGCAGTATAAACAACAAAATGTCGATAGAAACTACGACAACACGGCGAAACCCCCACAAAAAATTGTACCACAAATGACAGCGGCCGTAAAAACTTACGTAATTTTATCTCGAAGCAATTGTTAGAAAAAGCAAGATCACGAAGAAAGAAACAATCTCAATTAATGATCAGTATTGCATTGCTACCGCAGGCGATGTGGCCCTAATAGAAAAGTTAAAAAAATAATCAATACAAATTTTGAAAACGAAAAAAAATGCAAGTGGGTTTTAAAAATAAATAAGGGGAAGACTAAATACGTAACAATGAAAAATGCATATGGTACAGTAAAGAGTAAGCTAAGAGGGAACGGAAAACAAAAGCAAACATTGTAAAAGAGGGCTCAAAATATGCCACATTGAATGTTCTCAATGAGGCATATTTTTGATTCTCTTTTGCAATTTTTGCTTTTGTTTTCTGATCCTTCTGAAATCAAAATTGATGTGAAGAAAGAGTATAGATAAGTATATACAGGATAATTTTAAAACCTACAACAACTTACGCATGTGAGACATCTATCTGAACGAGACTTCTTGGGCAAAAACAAAAGAAAGTTGGAAAAAAAGGTTGGAAGAATAAATAAAGGAATAGAAGAATTATATAAAGAATCTAGATTATCTATGTACAGTAAATAACAAACACGCAGAAACATTATAAGAGGAGAAACTATCAAAAAAAAGGTCCTTTATAAAAAGCCAATAGTCAAAAGAAGAAAAGAGAGACCACGAAAATGATATCTGAAACAAGCACAAGAAGATTTGCAAATTATTGGAATTGGAAACTGGAGAATCGGTGCAACGGATAGAGGAGAATTGTAATTAAATACTTACACCATAAATAATTTTTTTGCAATAATTATGTAATAATGAGATTTTAAAATTTTGTCTTATGCCCTAGGCCTGACAGGCTGTTTACTATTTTTTAAAACATCATAATCAAGTTCGAGGAATAAAAAAAATTTTATGAACACAATTTTATGAACCTCCCCGTTTCATTGGTTTCCGTCTAGTATTAAACAGTAAATCTTAATTACATAGGTTTAATACAGAAATTACTACATATTATTTTTCACACGAGCGTTAATAGCGTTGTTTCATAGAAATCTTTCGATTTTGAAAACGATATAGTTTTCTCCTCTTATAACCCATTGCGGATGAAACATTTCGGTAAAATACCATTTATCATCCTTAAGCAATCTATATTCCATTCACGTATTTAGTCTGACTGCGGATTTTCCCGAAACTTTAGTCCGGTTTCTTTCAAAGCAGAAGCATTTCTGCGCGACACGAAATACAAAACAACGCAACAGCACACTACACCTGTAATTATTATATTAATATACGACACTTATTTCTCGTGACGAAGTAATTCAACACTGAGGTAATATAATACAATTTTATTCACATATGGTAAAGACAAATTTAATATTAAGTATATAAGTTGACACAATTTCTTTGGAAAGAAAAATCTTAATGATTAACCTGAACGTAATTATGCATAATATTACAATTTAAATAAACGTTTGTATTTATTATTTATTATTTAGGTCAATACCTTAAAGAAATTATAATTTCATTTTATCCTACATAAAGAGTACTAAGGAAATATATTATTTTTTACTTCATAAAATGTAATCATTAAAAAATAGTGACTTTTTCCCGTCATACACTATACTAGGTAGCTCTGTTAGGGTAGCCAGCTTTCTTCAACCGTTTCATTTATAATCGTCGTTTTCAAAAATAATATGCACCTGTCAATTTTATTTACCAGGTGTCCCATGACATGATGCCACAACTTAAGAATGTGAATAATGAATTAATATATGCCCAAAACTCTATCGTAACTGAACTACAACATTTTACGAGATGTGAAAAATGTTTTTTATTGAAAATAAACTTATATTTAACTATTATCCCATTTAACTTTCATCCTCTTCAACATACTCTCCTCCCCTATCTATACATCCTTGTATATGTGTCTTCCATTGTTCGAAACAATGCTGTAGTTCATCAATTGACAGCTTCTTCAACAACTCTGCCGTTTTTGATTTTACATGTTCAACAGACTGACAATGTGTTCCTTTTAATGCACTTTTCACTCTTGAGAACAGGTAAAAGTCACATAGCGCAAGATCTGGCGAATACGGATGATCAAGCACAGCAATGTGTTTGTCCGCTAACTGTTTCACAGACAGGGCACCATTTTTGCACAAACATTTATCATGTTTAATTCATCATGCAGAATATGTTTTACTGTTTCTTTGTTAATGTTTACCATATCGGCAATCATCCGAATGCTCAGACGTCGATCCGCACAATTTCATTAATTTTCTGAACGTTCCTTTCAGTTCTTTCAATCACATATCGACCAGGATGTTCATCATTTCCGACGTCTTTCTGACCTTCAGACCATTCAAAAACTCGAGCACGTGACATAACATTATCACCAAAGACCCCCTTTAACATTTGTAAATATTCTGTTGGCGATTTTTTTAATTCGTCAAGGAATTTCAGGCTAATTCGCTGCTCGATTTTTATGTCAACCATTATCACTACACTACTAAGTAACAGTGACCTCTACAATTAAAACTCGAAAGTAAACTAAAACAGACAGAGAGACGAAACTAAGGGTTGTTGCTTGGGAAGTATCAAGGTCAATGATATTCGAATTACACCTTCATCCGATGCGGCTACGCGATGAAAGGAGCCCAGTCTAGTTATTTAATTGCCATACCTCGCCATACCTCCATATAGAATGGAGCACTGTGCCATACAGCAAAATCAGTAAAAAATGAATTTCAAGAGCATAATATACATCATTTATCCTGATCCTCATCCGATCGAAAATATATGGAACATGTTAAAAAAGAATAGGATACTCATTCCCGAACCCATCAATAACAGTTCCAATTAGAGCCTCGGTCGATACGGCTTCGCGATGGAAGGAGCGAAGTCTCGTTATTTAATTGCCATACCTCGGATAGTTTTAGATAACCTTACTAATGCAGATATTATGTACCGTTGCAAAAAATCAATGAAAATCATTTAAAAAGAAGTTGCTTTATTGAACTAATTTTTTAAAGTATCCACCCAGTTGCTGTATATATAGTCCAACTATTCTAGCAGAGATACCTTTCTCTGCTAACAGTCTCGGGATCATCACGAATAGTTTCTGCCTGCGGCATCCATAATTCTAGTAACAAGGTGTTCTCTGTTTTTAAGTTGTTCTACATACACCAAATTTTTCACCCCTTCCCATAAAAAAGAATCCAGGGGATTTAAGTCTGGTGACCTTGGCGACCAAGTAACTACTGAATCTCTTCTAAATGACCGGTTAGTACAATTTTGATTAAGAAATCTGTCACAATGAATAATATCTGTATAATCAAAGCCGACTCTTTAATAACAATGAAATAACAGATATCTTATTAAAGAGCCGTACGTAATACTTGCCTTAGTAGGGTTACCTTAAACTTCAAATGGTTGTAGCTCAGATACGACAGTTTTTGAGAATATATTTATTAGACATTTTCAAGTTGAAATTTCTTCAGCAACAGATTCTTAAACTCTACCAATCATGTCATGGGACACCCGGTATATGTGACTTTCTGTTCTCTTTAATTTTTTAGTTTCAGTTGTATATTTCTAGTTCGTCTCTAATATTTTTTTTTGTTATAAAATCTCTTTTTGTGCAGCCCTTTATTATTCTTTGAATTAGAATAGCTACAGTTTTATAAAATTCCAACTGGGTATCTCTTATTGTAATAATCGCATATATTGTTAAATTTCAGTTCAGTTCTTGTTTGATATCGTTATAAACAGGTATTTCAAATGGTTTGCTTGTTCTAGAATTTCATCGTGTACCGATATTTTTGATCTTATTGTTTGGGTGCTTAACCATTAAACTAAATTTATCTGGGAGTATTTTCATATTATATTTCAGGCATAGGGTAACTGTGTAATAATCGCCAGTGCATCAATAATTTCCGTTTAGATTAAATTAATCAAATAATAAGAAAAGCAATTCAGATTTTCCACCTTTACGAAGTTTAACTAATATAAAATAATGCGTCGTAGCATTGCTGTTAGTATAGTACGTTTGTTATCTGAACGTGGTAACTGTCAAAAATCTCAAGATTGCGTTTATTTACTACTGAAATGTGTGACGGTAAGTATGACTTCTTTCTCAAGTTTTATTATTATACGAACATTGTTCGTAGTTCGTGTATATAATACACTAATATACCGATGCCTAGAAGACATTCATTTCCTCTGGATGACTTCATTTAAAAGACTATAATAATGGAGTGGTAATTACTGATAAAAGAATAACAATCTTTCCAATAAGTACCATTGAGTAGTCATTACTTGCATTTATGTATAAATGATAACTTGATTAATATTTTTAATTGTATAAACTGTGTGAATCAAATGTATACACTAAATTTAAAAAAATATATCATCGACAATTTTGAAATAATCGCCTAAGATTGTCAATTATTTGTTTCTAGTGTGATAAACACTGATATTTCTTAATTGATATTTTCATTCTAACAGATATGCGTTATTGAAACCAAAATAAATTACCTCAGATATTTTGGGGAAACTATATTGAAAGCAATTGACGACGTAAAACTGGGGCAGTTAATTAACGTCATTTCTAAGAAGTATGAAGTTTCTACATAAACGCTAGAAAATAAGAAAGGAATACAAAACACCATAAGGAAGACACGTAACAATTTCGACTGAAAAAGAAGAGAAACGTCTAATAGTGTGACTGAAATACGAAACTCCCCAAAGCAAGTTTGACTCTTCTAAAAGGTGTGTTAACTACAGTATAGAAAAATTATGTTAAATTCTAAAAAAAATCACCTCTTAAATGACAAACGTGATTGTAAATAGTTTACCTTTTTCATGAAGAGACACGAAGATGTTATATCAAAAAGAACTCCAGAAATATCAACTGATAATAGAGATGCAGACACGGAACAAATACGCAACTGGTTTATAGTGAAGAAAAGCACCTAAAGAAGGAAAATAACATAGAGATTCTTCAACATTCATTAATGTGTCCTGAACATTTCTAGAATTTCTGAATTAATTATTTCGATGCTCGAAAAATACTACGTCTTTAAAATCTCAACACCCTAAGAGCATAAGCTTTCTCTGATAAATGTCAAGAACTGGAAAAAAGTGAAAAAAAGTCGTGGTGGAAAAAGGAAAACTAGCCCTAGAGAAGACAGAAACACTATAACTTGTGCAAAGAAGACACTGTTCATAAATTCAATTGCAATTAAAATTAAGTTACATCTTTGTCTAAGCACCTCTACTATTAGACGAAGATTGATTCAAGGAAAGTTGCATGCAAGAAGGCCTAGGGGGGTACCATTATTAAATAAAAGGCAAATACAAGCAAAGTAGATTGTATTGACGAAAAAAGTGGAGTAATGTGCTGTGGCCCAATGAATCGAAAATAGTTTTATTTAATCCCAGTGGGTACCAACAACGCGTACGAAGGCCACTAGCATTTCAACCCCAGTACACCAAAAAGACAGTAAAATTCGGAAGCCCAAGCATCATGCTGTGGAAGTGTTTTTCGTGATATGACGTGTCCCTTTACATAAGATAGAAGGCATAATGAATGCTGATGTCTTTGCGAACATATTACAAACTGTGCTTCTACCATATACAGAGGAAGAAATGCTACTAAGATGGTTATATATACAAGATAACGATTCAAAGCATGTTTTTCGTAAAGCGAAAACATGAGATAATAACCTTTACGTTTTGGATTGGCCGGCACAATCACCAGACTTAAACACCATTGAAGATTTATGGGTGGAGTTGAAAAAGACTGTATCTGCTGCTAAGCTGCAAAATATTAACAATCTGTGGAGAATATGCGAAGCCAAATGGTAATCAATTGCAGCAGAGATGTGTAGGCAACTGGTGAACTCGTTGGCTCACAGGTGTCAAGAAGTAATAAACAATAAAGGTCAAGCGACAAAATATTAAATGTTTCAATCCAATTAACTAAGTAAAAATGACATTTGATTAGTATTTTGGTATGACTGCTATTTTAATGTACAATTATTTTGTTTATCCTAGAATATAAACAGTTTTATTATCTCTTAGGTATTAAGAAACCTATTTATTGTTATAGTTATGTAACATGTTGGAGTAAAGAGTTTAATAAACTTGAATTTTTATTTAATGTATAAATTGATATTTCAGCTAATTCAAGACCACTGCTATTTTCGTGCACATGACTGTATATGTATAAGGCCTAACATGTCAATTGATATAAAAAAAATTGCGTCAGTTAATGAAAGATCACATTCCTAAAAATCGAATGACTGAGCTGATGAAAATGTAGAACTTCGCTAAGATAACATTCTAAAAAGGAATATGGCGTAGATTTCTCGGGCATCTTCAAGCTAACGCCAAAAATTTTTCATTCAAGCCACAAATCTATTTGCTTAAGTTCGGACTGTACGCGACCGATTCTGTTCGTTTTTATCATCTATCACAGAATGATAGTGACTACAATTTTGGGATGTTTCGTATGCCCATTTAAAATTGGTTATTATAGTCGCGATTGTGATGACCAAAAATGATGGATATTTTCCAGGTTATGAGATCTATTGTTGATTGAGAAATTTTTTGACTATTGTTGTTGTTTTTATAACTACTGGTTTTTGTATGTTTGTGTATGTTCATGAACTTATTTCTAGAGTTTGTATGTGATGGAGACATTATTGCAACGTAATGCCTGTTACTGACATCACAATCAGTACTATCGTTACTGCATCTTGATTCCAAGGCTACTTTAGTTCGATTGCGAGTGATGTATATTTTACTATTTTCCTTGTTATTTTTGTGTAATGTTTGGATCAGTTAGTATTGCAAAGTTTTGTTTCATTTTTTATTAAAATGTGTAATGTCTGAGCTGTTGCTAGTAATTTGTATATATGTATGTATTGTTCTGTCCCAGTTTAGTTTATAATCATTACTTTCAAATGTATTTTCTGGCATGTATTTGTAATATACAGTATTAGTTTTTACGAGTTGATGTTAAAATAGTATATAATTTTTGCTGCAATATTGTGTCTCTCTGTACAATCCTTCAAAGCAAAATGTACCATTGCAATTAATCTTAAAAATTTGTATAAAGTTTATAAATACAGCCAATACCGTATACATATATTTCGAAAATTGTTTATGGATTCTACAGGCATAAAATTAAATTATATTACATCATACTACATTATTATTCTCTGATTAACCTTTGAAAATATACTTTTTTGCAAAAATACAACGAGAGCTATTCAACAATAGATAAACAACTTATAAATACTCTTCATGTTTACATTAAGTTGTAAAAAATTATTATTCCAATAAATCCTAATCATTACAATATGATAATGTATTCATAATTATTAGGTGAACAATAATATTGTAATAATAAATTATTGCGTCATCGACTTAACAAATGACTGCAGATGTGATGAATAATTGTAATTACATATATGTGGAATAAATGATATTATGTTAAATATTCACATATTCGTTTTGACATTCAGAAGTTGAATATTTTCTCTACAATCTGAAAATGCAAATTGCTTTAAACAATATCAGTAATATTTTTAGTATTGGTATATTTGCCGGATTAGATTGAACAGCACGATTATTAACAAAAGATAGGAATATTTTAATTGACACGATATAAAAAATATATCTATTGTATTCACGAGTACCATTGATTTTATTCAAAGCATGTTTTTTAGGTACTAATGTAATACGAACGTCATCAATCAATGTGTAAATAAATACGAAGGTGACTTCGAAAGTTTCCACATGATGCCATTACGCGCCGAAGCGTGCAATAATTATTATAAGGCGTTCGTGTACCGTTTCGAAATGTAACTTGTCTCTGATAGAGTGAGAAAATATTTTTGTTAATTGGTGAGACGCGCTTGAAGTCAAGAAAATTGAAAACAAAATGGATTTTGGGATAGCATACAGTTCAGTAATGATTTTTGTGAATGGTAACCTATTACAACAGCCAACGAAAAAAAACATAAGAGCCCGTTTTGTGATTATTAGACCTGTCAACTGTCGGGGTGCTATAATGTCCACATTAAAATAAATAACGAACTACTTGTAAGAATATGTAAAATATTCTGAAACGCTTACCCTTCTGTCAAACATTATCAAACTCAATTATCTGGGCTGTACACCTGTAACATTTAACACATTTCCAATAGCGCTACACTGAGCGATGTTCGCCCCAATGGGAAAATATTATTAAATAAAAAAACACGTTTCATATCTAATAATGTAACATTTGCGGGGATAAAGTGAACTTTGAAGTTACACAAAGTGTTTGTAGATGCACAATCTATTTTTATTATTGTATACAATTTGTTTTGTCTTATAAATAACACAGTTACATAATTCACAGTTGTCGTGCGTAGCATCAAATAGATAAGACTAACAAAATATCCGCAGCATGACGCACGTTTTCACATTTGTCTCGGAGAGCAGCTTACGCCGTGCTGAAAATATGTTCTTATAGATAGCCGCTCGACGTCTACGGATGTAATAGGCACATAATTAAAATAATCTTTAGGAATAGATCCACGGATCTTTACACGCACCATCACAAATTTGTCTTAATCTGGTAAAATCAAAGTCTTTGTTTATAACAGTTTAATTACTTACGTCAGTACCTGCCCACTCGTAGGTATAAGTATGAACTAAACGCAGAATATTTTGCAAGATTATCTGACTATGAGGAAGTTATTTGACTAATGGATTTAATACTATTTGATGATAACGCAAAACAAAACTCGCATCAGTTTCTTGCAAAAAATACTCTAGAAACTTAATCTCAACTGGTTACAAGCAGGTCGTCTTCAATGTCGTAACAGATAATGAAACGTGCATTTACTGGTTCTAAGTCAAAAAGAAAACGACAATTAATTCAGTATATACGCATTTCCCACACAATATATTTATATTGTTAATGCATAAGTTCATAGCGTTTTCGGTTTCTGTGATGAGTCCCTTGAAAAACAAATTTCTTCCTAGAAATGCAACGGCCACTGCTGAGGTTTACTGCCAACAACTTCGTCGGATTGAGGCCGAAACCCAAGAAGAAATACCGGAGAAATATCAAGCAATTTTGTAACGCGATAACTCTCACCTTCCTACTGCTAAAGTGACAAATGTGATTATTCAAGAACTCAGTTGCGAAGTTATTCGACATCCATTTTATCTCTTAACAATTAACACCCTAACTGGAACACATTGATTGTTGCAATTTTGTCAAACAACCACAAAATCCAGTCGCATATCTTCGATTTTTTGTTTTATCGACCACTATTTTTAAAGGCACTAATATTTTCTAAAATCACGGTCAAAAACAGTATACGAGGGTGGTCCCATAAGTACCCGGTCTGACCTAGGGACAGTAGTAGTTGTTTGGAAAATATCACTGTATTAGAAAGTACACAATCTATAAAGCATATGCTTCAAGTTTGAGGACGCCACGTTCTTTAGTATTTGTTTGGCAACCATCAATAGTGAATGTTTTCAGTGAATTTGTAAAAATGGAGAAAATTGATCATCGTTACGTGATACATTACTTTTATTTGAAAGACCTCAGCACAATCGATATATAAGCTGAACTGGATACTACTTTGGGTGAGACTGCTCCTTCGTTTACAACAGTGAAATATTGGGTAGCAGAGTTTAAACGCGGCCGTACGAGCTGCCAAGACGAGCATCGAAGTGGTCGACCAAATGAGGTGACGACTTCAGAAATGGTGGGGAAAATCCACAAAGCGGTACTAGATGATCGTCGACTAAAAGTGCGCGAGCTAGTAGACATAGTAGACATTTCAAAAAGTGCGGTACATCGCATATTATTTGAAAATTTGGACATGATAAAGCTGTGTGCAAGATGGGTGCCGCGTTTGTTCACACGCGAGCGAAAACAGTGTCATGAAGATGTTTCAATTAAGTGTTTTTGAGCCGTTTCATAACCATGGATGAAACATGGGTCCATCACTTCACCACCAAGACAAAAGAAGACAAAAACAATGGATTCGAAAGGTTCCAAAGAAGGCGAAGACCGTTTCATCTGCAGGCAAAGTCATAGCATCATTTTGGGATGCGCGTGGAATAATTTTCATTGACTATCTTGAAAAAGGAAAAACTATGAACGGTGAGTATTATGCGAACTTATTGCAACGTTTGAGCGAAGAAATCAAACAAAAACGGCCGCATTTGGCTAAGAAGAAAGTGTTGTTCATCAAGGCAATGCACCAGCTGACAAATTCTTTATTGTAATGGCCAAAATTAATTAATTAAAGTTTGAATTGCTACCTCATGCACCCTATTTATCAGATTTCGGCTCCATGGATTATTTTCTGTTCTCAAACTTGAAAAAATGGCTCAGTGGTCAAAGATTTTCCAACGATGAAGAAGTGATGCCGGCAGTTAATGGCTATTTTAAGGAGAAAGACACCACCTTCGTACAACACAATATGTAAACAGCTCGTGATACAAAATTACATTTAAAGATAATTTTCTGAATTAAAAGAAACAAAGTTGACAAGTATGACATATCACATTGCATATCAGACGAAGCTACTATCAATGCACCACCACTAGCCGACCTCCTCACCTTTAAAAATTAAAATTAATTAAAATGACATTTAAAGATAATTTTCTGAATTAAAAGAAACAAAGTTGACAAGTATGACATATCACATTGCATATCAGACGAAGCTACTATCAATACACCACCACTAGCCGACCTCCTCACCACGACGATGTCTCTATCACCTCTGAGGACAGTATAGGAACCATTAAACAGTTTGGTATTGTTAATATCCTGTGAGAACAAATCCTTTATTGCAATGGCCAAAATTAATGAATTAAAGTTTGAATTGCTGCCTCATGCATCCTATTCGCCAGATTTAGCCCCCTCGGATTATTTGCTGTTTCCAAACTTGGCTCAGTGGTCAAAGATTTTCCAACGATGAAGATGTGATGTCGGCAATTAATGGCTATTTTGACGAGCAAGATAGTTCTTATTATAAAAAGCGTATTGAACTTATTGAACATCGCTGGGAAAAGTGTATAGAGCTGAAAGGAGATTATGTTGAAAAATAAATATATTTCTTTCCAAAATTTTTGTGTTTTCTTTTTGGGTCGGGAACTTCTGGGACCACCCTCGTAGGTACATAATTACGAATAGTAGCATACAGACGTGATGGATAAAGTACGTTTTAGTTTAATGCTTCAATACGTTTAGCATAATTAAGAAGTTAATATTTATTTTGTATTTTGAATTCAGCTGTGATAACAGCTTAGCTTCAAATATTAATGAAAACAGTGATGACGACAAATTAAATACAACTTTCAGAATTTATTGACATTAATACACATAAATTCTTTTTGTAGTTACGTAACATTGAAATTATACATCAAATTATATAAATGTTAATTGACAAAATAGAATTCTTCCTTACTTGAATGTGTTTGCTAAAATTTTGTTTACTCTCTGACATTTACTTTTTTCAGTAAGACGTTAAAGAAACTTACATATACATATAATACAAATATTAAAAATAATAACTGTATATAATTTTTCATAAATATACATATTAATTTTATTTATTACACGGACATATGTATGTAGCCATAATTTTAGATCTGCGTATTTAAAGAAATATATACCAAGGACATTTTAAAATAAACAAATGAGAATAGTTCGTAAATAAAGCTCTTGAAATATAATTAATTTTTTAGAATTAAATTTATATTCACGCTAACATAAACTACTTATGGAATGCGTTTGAAATATATGCAAATTATACGTAATGGAATAAAATGAAGCACTCTAAATAATTATCTCCTATTTCCGTATAAATAATGAGATATGTACATGTTATTTATGTAAGTAGTTTATTCATTCAGCATAATTAAACTGCAACTACTTACTAGTATTGAACGAAAAATTTGCTGTTTATAGAGGAAGTGTATTAATACAAATTTCATTATAACAAACCAAAGAAAAAACGAACATTTGGATTAATTAGGACGGCAAGAATATTTCGAAGAATTTCATAAGACATTTAATATATTGTAGTAAGCCATGTTCATTAGCTACCGTAGAACACTAAATTTCGTTTTCACCTTGGATCTTCGAAGGATCATCAATCACAAACCGAACATAAGTATGTTATACTTGTAGACCAAATAATTACACACTGCTCAAGACAGGAGTATATTCCCTATGATTGATAATGAAAAAC
This sequence comes from Dermolepida albohirtum, assembly GCA_031893035.1. Classification (NCBI taxonomy): domain Eukaryota; kingdom Metazoa; phylum Arthropoda; class Insecta; order Coleoptera; family Scarabaeidae; genus Dermolepida; species Dermolepida albohirtum. The sequence goes on along the minus strand of JAVIWB010005743.1, from coordinate 765,891 downwards.
AGCGTCAATTAATATAACCCCTACGAATTCTTCCGTAACCTAGTTTCACCATTTTAAACAAAAAAAAACGAATAGAGAAACATGTCTTAACACGTTTACACATGTGCTGAAGCATCGCTGGAGTGTTAGAAAAATGTTTCAATACTCTCGGTGAGATGGGTTTGATTTGTACGCCCGAAGAGCGTTGCTTGACATTCCTTTTGTTACAGAACATAAAAAGCTTGCAAAATATAGGCAAATGAGTACGTCAATTGGGTTCATGATTAATAGGATATTATTCAGTGACGAATAAAAATTTACTTTGCACCTAAACTCATGTTGAAAATTAACGCATCACTAAAATAGTTCTATGCAATTTTTATAAAGTTGTTTGATTGGTGAGTTACTCTTTAGCATTATCAAAAAGCAATTTAAATGCAAAAAATTACAAATATTCCATTAAAATTTAGAAATATAACAATATTATTGGAAATCTTAAAAACTGTAAATAAAAAAAAATGAAACGGAAGAATAAAAGTTAATAATGCATGGCACCTCCCCTAGCTTTGATAACTGCTTGTATTTGCCGTGGTGAGCTTATGTTGATTTATTTCTTGAAAATATTATCCCACTCGACAAGAACGGCTTGTTCCATTTCCTGGAGATTACTAGAAGCTGGTAAATGTTGCCTTACTGATCCTTTTAGAATGTCTCAAACATGCTCAATTTGATTTAAGTCTGGGCTTCGTAGTCGCTAGACCATGACTTGAATTTAACCTCTTGTAAGTAATCCAAGCGCAGCCTCGTATTATCCTGCATGAACATGAAAATGTCCCCTACAAATAGTGCAAAAGGCATTACAAGATTCTGAATAATATTCTCTAGGTAGTTTTCAGCATTAATTAACCTTTGGCGAATATCTCCTCAGAACATTCTTGATCCACTATCAAAGGGTTCTGTTTGAGATTTTATGCATATTTTTCTTAAGTTCTTCGCCATACTCTTTCGCGACCATCTGGAGATTTTAAACTTACTCTGGCCTCGTCTGCTAACAAAGCTCGCTTCCAATCTTCAACAGTCCAATCTCCATAATTTCTGACAAATTTTAAACGTTGTACTCTGTGTGCTACTTATTTCCTTCAACTTTCTCCTTACAGTTAAAGCACAAACTCTGACATTTCTGATTGCTTCAGGCTAGTTACTGCGTTTTGTGCTTTTTATTCAGGTATTTTTTAAAGCTTACAAAAACAGTCATCTCTGGGCGTTGATTTTCTCAAAGGCGAACCTACTTCCCTGAATATTCTAACCATTCGACTGACTGTCGTATGATTAACGCCCAGCAAATTAACCACATTAAATTTTATTATCTTAAAATTTATAGACGTAAAAAATTAACCAACTCGTAATTATTGTTATTAATTATATGATACTTGAACTGTAACATAAACGACTTAAGAAAAACTATTTTATGAAACTCAACATTAAGTTTCGGATGTTCTCACCAGAAATATCAAAATTACTTTGTAGTGTGACAAAGATACTAAATTATATTCAAGTAAAATCAAAAAATTTTGGAAAATACAAAAACTGAAGCAAATATATTAGAAACATTGAGTGAGTTAATTTTTAACATGAACTTTATAATGGGAGTATTTTGATTTGGTATAATCGGGTAGACACAATATGAGGGTGGTAGCGTAAAGATATGGACAGTGTTAAATTCGTTTAACCTATAATCGATTATACCTATATTTCTATTCGATAAATTTTATTTTTATATCTTTCAAAAATAAAAATAGGCGTTTATACTTATGTATACACTGACGGAACTGTTATGCACATTTAGTATAGTCTCATCCTCTATCTATGCTTGAGTGGCAAATGTACGTATAAATAAGTATGTGTGTTTATAAGTTTACGTTGATATACATATACATATATGTGTATACAGGAAGATACAGATAATTTATTTCCTAAGGATTAAATTGTTATGTATGTAGGTCATTAAGATTGATAATATCTCTTTTATCGTTCGTGTCATTTTATATACATATGTCGTTTCTTTAATTATGTATTTATTTTGTTACTATTGAAGCTGTATTTATGTTCATAGATTCTTTTATGTAAATATTGTTTTGTTTGTTCTACATATTGACATTTTATTTTATATATACTATTTGCAATTTTTTTTAGGTGTTTACTGTTTTATTTTGAAGAAAGGATTTGTTTATATTTTTCAAATATTATCCAATGAGTTTATAAAATTTTCTACTACGTACAGTAAAGTCATCAATTTTGGTTTGTCCTTATTTGTGACAATATTATCGACGCTTTCCGTATTTTTAGACTCTACTTTCTTTGGTCTGTTTTTAAGTGTGAATAATCTTTTTTTGATGTTTTTTTCTATGAAATCCAAGGGATAGTTATTTTTTAAAATCTTTTAATTTTATTTATGTTCTTTGCAGTATTGTTTTTTTTCTAAAAGTTCACCTACCTGTAAGTTATGGATTGTATTTTTTTAATTTAATGAGAACATTTGGTAAAAAATTTAAATATCTACCTGAATTAGTGATTTTAGTGTACCAATCTGATTAAATGTTACCGTCTTTGTGTGTTACTATTGTGTGTAGGTAATTTAAGCAATTATTATTATTGTGGATTGAATTTTTTTATGCAAAGAGTTAAAATGGGTTAAAATTTGTTTATCTGCATGAATTGGTTTTGCTAAAATACAGTCATCGACATATCTTTCAAAGAAAGGTATACTGATGGGAGGTTTACTTAGCAATTTATTCTCTAGTCCTTCCATAAGGACGTTCGCTATTACGGCAAAAATAGGTTATCCCATCGCAGTTCAATATTTTTGTTCGAAAAAGATTTGTTCAAATTGAAGTATGTTGATTCAAGATATAATTTTACAACATTTGTGAACTCGTTTTTTTGCAGTGGTGTGTGCTAATCTATGGGTTGCCAGTTTTTTCTATTGTTTTTATTGCTAAATCTATTGGTATATTAGTATATAGCGATATTACGTCTAGACTAATAAGTTTATAATTATGTATAAGGGATTTTTTGCTATTTAATAAACTTAAAAATTCTGAATAAAGAATACCGTAAAGAAAGAGATTATATATAACATCAAAACATTTATCAGTTCCAGAGATTTAGATTATTTTCAATGGTATTTAGACCCTTGTCGGTAATTCGTGAATAAAAAACATATGAAAACTATACTAATAAAAAAATTCTTCCTAAGAAATAAATAGTTTCAAATTTTGTCCATCAAATTCAATACTTATTATAATATGGAACAGCAATATTTAGTTTTTTCCTGCAATAGAAATGAACTTAATCACTAAGGTTGATATATAACCCCTTTCCACATTAACTTTCGTAATTCTGTATACGTATTTCGACAACTAAGTTGTCATCATCAACAGATAATTAAGCAGTGTTGCACCTGGAAAACTACGGCAATAAATACCCGTTCGAAACAATTAATTCCGCACAGGTTCCGTACCGTTGAAAGCCAAGTCGCACACTGTGTGTGTGTATGTGAGACAGTGTGCGTGATGATGACAACTTAGTTGTCGAAATACGTATACAGAATTACGAAAGTTAATGTGGAAAGAGGTAATATATCAACCTTAGTGATTAAGTTAATAAACCACAGGCTTCATCAAATTCAGCTTCAATAGAAATGAAGTTGAAACAAGAGTAAATAATATGTATTAATCTACATATATCCATTATTCCGATCTACGTTTTGAGCAGATGTGCCAATGAGTTTGTTGACTTGTTTGCCTAGCATACATACTATATACGAGGGAGGGTTTTTATATTCGCGGAATGAGCGGGTTGTAGAGGGGTGAGTAGGCGCATTGGGGGCGTGGCCTGTGCAGCGACTCATGATTAGTATAAACACGAAGTTTCATTGTTATTAGACAGTTAGTCTTTGAGCTATCGTCAACCAAGTAACATAATCAGGAGTGAAAAGTGAAATATGGAAAAAATCGAATATCGTGCCGTTATGAAGTTCCTTACCAGGCAAGGAAAATCAGTCGCGACCATAATGAATGAGATGTCATTGGTTTACGGCGACTCTTGTCCAGGAAAAACCATGGTGTACAAGTGGCATAGTTTATTTAAACAAGGAAGGGAGTCCCTTGAAAACGACCCGAGGCCGGGCAGGAGCATTGAGGTGACCACGCCAGCACTTATCCAAAAAGTTGAACAAATTGTACTCGAAGATGCTCGACTAAAGAAGAAACAACTCGCAGAAATGGTTGGAGTATCCGATACAACAATTTTTAAAATCCTACACGATCATCTCGGCATGGCTAAGGTCGGCGCAAGATGGGTGCCGAGAATGCTCACGCCGCCGCAAAAACAACAGCGCGTAGAGTGTTCGCGTGCATTTTTGGACCTCTGTAATGAAGACAAGGATGGTGTATTGAGTGGAATTGTTACTGGAGACGAAACTTGGGTTCATCATTATGAACCTGAGTCCAAACAAGACTCCATGCAGTGGCATAAAAAGGGCACAGCACCTCCCAAGAAATTTAAAGTGTCACAATCAGCTGGGAAACTCATGGCAACGGTATTTTGGGACTCGGAAGGAATATTGTTGATTGATTATAAAAATAAAGGTGTTTCTATAACCGGAGAATATTACGCTTCAATATTAGAGCGACTAAAAGAAGCCATTAAAGAGAAAAGACGGGGAAAATTGACAAAAGGTGTTCTGCTTTTGCACGACAACGCGCCCGTCCACAAGAGCCGCGTTGCGTTAGCTGCCCTGCATAAGGTGGGCTTCGAAATTGTGAATCACCCACCCTACAGCCCAGACCTGGTCCCGAGTGATTATTACCTGTTTCCGAAAATGAAAAAAGAGCTGCGGGGTAAAAAATTTACTGCCGATGATGAAGTCAAGGAGGCAGTTTCGGCGTATTTTGTAGATAAAGAGAAATCATTTTTTTATAAGAGTATAAATAAATTAATTGAAAGATGTGAAAAATGTATCCGTTTTGCAGGTGAATATATTGAAAAAGAATAATAATTTGGTTTTTTTATTTCCACCTCTTGTTCCCCATTCCGCGAATATAAAAACGCTCCCTCGTATGTATTTGTAACAATTTTTGTTTCAGTTGCATTACTTATATACTTTACTTTAATGCAGCATTTACTTTTATTATATCTATTGCACACATGTCCAAACTCAGTTTTATAATTTTCCTGTTATCGGGCTACTAGCCTGTTGGAAATAAAGATAATTATTATTATTATTATTATTATTATTATTATTATTATTATTATTATTGTGTAAGATTAATTATTCTAAAATATTTTGTTTACAGCTTGGCGGATTTAATAAAAAATATTATTTAATTCTGCCGCAAGTTTAGTGAAATGAACGGTATTATTTAAAATATACTGCTGATTGACATATAGATATTATTTATATTTTTTTCATATAAAAGCAAGTACGTCACAGTAATAAAAACATTTGTGAATTTACAAATTTAGACACGTAAATTTATGTTTACTAGACGACGTTTAATATTATTACGTATTTTTTTATTGCATATCATTTAAATATTTTATTAACTTATTAACTTTCTAATGATGTTGTTTGTTAATAAAGTAATATAAAAGTTTCTTAGTAATCGTTATACATGTTAATATTGCCCAACAACCGAACAGTAAATTTATTCTAGCAGATCTTCCAATAGGGACTTCCGAAATTTGACAGTTGATAACGGCCATATTGTTGAAGCTACGTCTGTCGAATTAGCTGTCATTTATTTAGTCTGTTTTGCCAAATCACCATGGACGGATATAGCGTTTAACAATACGTGTAAATGATAAAATTGTTTTATCAAAATGGGTGCTTTGTTCGGGCAACGTTCCGCGCGCTTCACCCATTTTACGGTCGCCATAATCGTCCTACCGAAAGGACTATTCGCAGTGTGGTTGATAAATTTAATGGTTCAGTAAACAATGAAACAACACCCGTACGACGACGAAACACAAGATCTGACGAAAACATCGCCGCTGTCAGTGAAAGTGTGCAGAAGAATCCGAGGCAGTCGATTTCGCGTCGCTCACAAGAACTCGGCCTTTCGCAGACCACAAGTTGGCGAATTTTGCGTCATGACTTGGGCTTGCACCCGTTCAAAATTCAACTGACTCAGGAACTGTAGATAAACGACCATAGACAACGACGTGTGTTCGCTGAATGGGCCCTGGAGAAGTTAGAAACTAACCTTAATTTTCATCAAAAAATCATCTTCAGCGATGAGGCCCATTTCTGGATGAATGGGTACGTCAACAAACAAAATCGTCGAATTTGGGACGATACCAATCCATATGAGATCCAAGAGCGTCCAATGCATCCCGAAAAACTCACTGTTTAGTGTGAATTCTGGGCTGGCGGCGCTATCGGCCCTTATTTCTTTGAGAACGACGTTGGCTTGGTCATCACCGTCAACGGCGAGCGCTATAGGTCGATGATTATCAACTTCTTTTGGCTTGAATTGGATGATTTGGACACTAACGAAATGTGGTTTCTATAGGCACTACGTGCCATACAGCTCATGCCACATTGGACTCCCGAATAAAAAACGAAAATCTGTAGATCTTACAAGATGCGTCTCTTTTTTGGCAAAATTTGTGTGTGAAAGAGACATGGCCGTTAATTTCAGTGGTTTTGGGTTTGTTGTAACTATAACCATGTATGATACACTAAATTCTGAAAGCTACACCACAACTTTCTTGTCAAAAGTTATTCAGAAGATGTCATAGTTTACTAAGATTCTACGTTTACACACATACTTCTATACGAAAAACAGACTGTCTTATCTGTTGAAGATAAAATGCCTGCAATGTGTTTCACATCGATCAATGAAACTGTCGACATACGTATTGTAGGCGCCAAAATGAGAACTGGAACAATCTTTAAAAAATTCATTCATACGTTTTCCTTAGTTACTTATTCTATAACAACGTACTATAATCTGTGGTATTAATGTAGGCTTTATTTGGAAATCAGTTGTAAAATGGTAAAAGTCCGAGGAGGCCAAATCTGGAGAATAAGCTAGGTGGAGAAACAATTCATGAAATTTTTAATAATAGGGTTTCTTAGTAAGAGGGTTCGGCAGTCAATAAAAAGAAGATTAGGTGCATGCATTCTAGCTGGTGCTAGTCAGTTTCAGTAGTGTTCGGCGATTCAGGATCTTTAGATATAATAATAATTAATAAGCATCTTTCCGAAAATCGTCCAATCATCCGATAAAAATCTTGAAATAAACCCCATTATTTTTTCAACGCTAGAAACTCTAAAAACGTGTACAACATTGTCAGTAGTGATGAATCTTAAATTTAGTTATACATGCCAGAAAGTAAACGCCAGTCGTCTGTTTGAGTGTTCCAAGGTGCAGAAAATCTGAAATAAGCCATCCGTTCTCGAAGTATCTCCAAAAAGTTGGTCGCGACATTTGTCTCGAAAGCATGTCATGTAGCAACACTTCCTCTACAATATCAAAGAACTGTTACTGCCGATTGGTATACAACCATTTGTTTGCCGCAAGTCATCGCTGAGCTTCGAAAAACCAACCGCGAACGACGAATCATCCTCCACCAAGACAATGCAAGTTCGCACACAGCACGCAAGACAATTGAATTTTTAACGCAACAAAACGTCGAATTGTTGGACCATCCTCCATACAATCTGGACTTAAGTCCCAACGATTTCTTTACCTTTCCGAAAATCAAGAACGAACTGCGTGGTCAAATATTCCAGTCGTCAGAAGGAGCAGTTGATGATTTCAGAAAGGCAATTTTGACTGTACCAACAAATGAGTGGTATTAACTGCTGCCAGAGTTAGTTCGAGCGCATACAATGAAAAACAATGAACTCTTTAAAAACTATCTCTTGTTTTATTTCAGTTTTATATGCAAAACTTAAAAGACAACCCACGTACACGTATATGTGTGGTATTATTCACAGATTCAATCTAATTAATAAATCAAATCATTTCTCTAAATATTATAATTCAATAATTTAATTACTCTAGTAGCAAGAAAGGACAGTACGTGGACCTTTCCGAACAAAAAGTAGTAGAGCAAAAATTATAAAAGTTAAAAATAGAATTAAGAGCTTAAAAAGCGTGAAATCATTCAACACGAATTTCATTCATTCCTCCTGAAACTATGTAGAAAGTCAAATGAAATTACCATTTTAATTTGAATTGTGTTACAGTTGTGTCGTAACATCTTTTTTCTTCCTGCTAATATGAGATTAACCTTGATTCGATAATTGAAGTTATGAAATAGTCTTAACGGCATTTTCTTAGTATGATAATTACTAGAAAGAATATACGTAGTTTATTAAAAGGAACTTATTATAAATAGCAAATGCGTCATTCATTACATCACATTTTTGTTTTCTGAGACGATCCAAATGTGTTTTGACTGTTCTTCACTTAGAAATGGAGCTAGTTTGTTGGTTTTATTTTATTTGGTAAATCGACAAAGTTATACGAGCAGAGTTCACAAATTATTGTCTCTAACATTGTAATCTTTCATTTGTTGGCCAAATAAAAAAATATTTCTCTGAAATCGTCATTTATTGATATTACTACACTGAAAACACTAAGTGTCTATCTTATTTTATTCATGGGCTGATTTTATCCTTTCATATAAAATGAACTAAAACTAATCTCAAGATTTTAATCTAAAAAAAGTATGGGACTATCGAAAATGGTCATGATGTCGAACATTAATTTGGTCCGTAACAAGTTACTTAATGATCTAAGAATGTTAAAAGGAATCATTCTATTATAAATAACACCCTATCTACTACATATGTTTCACGGAATTCACCGATTCTCAGGCAGATTTGTGTTATAAATGAACGATTCCTCATAGCGTTTATCATATCATTTCGATACAGAAAAAAAATGAATAATATTATTGCCTCCCTCTCTCGTCCAATACATAAATGTATTGACCGACAATATGTATTGGACGAGAGAGGGAGGTAATAATATTTTTCATTATTTTTCTGTATCGAAATGATATGATAAACGCTATGAGGAATCGTTCATTAATAACACAAATCTGTGGATGTTATTAATAATAACACATGGATCAATAAGTCCCGAGACTAACAATGAAAACAACATTTTTTTTGCAAAATTTTTTTTTATTCATCAACATAATCACCTTTTAGGGTGATACAATGGTTCCAACGCTTTTCCAATTTTTCAATACCATGTTTATAAAAAAATTTATCTTTCGCTTCAAAATAAGCTTCAGTTTCAGCGATGACCTCCTCATTTGAGCCAAATCTTTTTCCCTAGAGCATTTTTTTAAGATCAGCAAAGAGCCAGTAGTCACTGGGGGCTAAATCTGGCGAATATGGGGGTGGGGAAGCAGATCAAAACCCAATTCGTTCAATTTTGCCATTGTTTTCATCGACTTGTGGCAGGGTGCATTGTCTTGGTGAAAAAGGATTTTTTTTCTCTGCATGTGCGGTCGTTTTTCTGCGATTTCCTCCTTCAAAAGCACCAGTAAGTCAATATAATAATCACTGTTGATCGATTTACCTTTTTCGAGGTAGTCAATGAAAATCACGCCATGTGTATCCCAAAAAACTGACGCCAGGACTTTGCCAGCTGACTGCTGCGTTTTCGGACGTTTCGGACGGCTTTCGCCAGCTGTGCGCCACTCAGATGACTGCCGCTTCGACTCTGGAGTGTAGTGATGTATCCATGTTTCGTCCATGCTCACGTAACGACGCAAGAAATCTTTTTTGTTGCGAGTAAATAGCGATAAACAGCTTTCTGAATAGTCGACTCGTTGCTGTTTTTGTTCCATCGAGAGCAATCGCGGCACCCACTTGGAAAAAACCTTTTTCATGCTCAATTTTTCATGAAGGATAGTAAATACACTTCCATATGATATCTGTGTCATCTCAGCAATCTCACGGAGCTTCACTTTACGATCTTTCATTATAATTTTTGTCACTTCACTCACATTTTCCGGTGTAACGGCTTCCACAGGTCTACCCGAGCGTTCCGCGTCATTTGTGTCGGTACGACCACGTTTAAACTCGGCAAACCACCGACAAATCGTTGCTTTTGATGGACAAGAGTCCGGGTAACATTTTTCAATCCATTGTTTTGCTTGCGTGGTGTTTTTACCCATTACAAAACAATGTTTTATCAGAACACGAAACTCGGTTTTTTCCATTGTTTAAACAAACTACAAAACTACTTTACTCCAACCTCGATAACTCAGCTGTTTCTGGTCCGATCGACTTAAAATTTTCACACGTTTCAAGCAAAGGTTAGTACTCTAGAAAGACGTGGTTACTGGTTTACTACGAGCGCCATCTATGGGTTAGTCTCGGGACTTATTGATCCTTATGATAGAATAATTCCTTTTAAGATTCTTTAATTGACAAAAAGTCGTGACGCAAGTGTCTGTCTATTACACACTGGAAACTTAGTTACCGATCTTGTGAGATAGACGCGTTCTCGCTTTGTCGGTCAATACATCTATGTATTGGACGAGAGAGGGAGGCAATAATATTATTCATTAATGATCTAAGAATAAATTTATAATGGATAGGAGTATTGAACAAATTTTGGCCATGGGATTGTTGCCTAAATGTCTGTTCATTTAGAGTTTGACCACGTATTTCGACAACTAAGTTGTCAACATCAACAGATAATTAATTAGTGTCGCACCCGCACGGAACAATTTCTGTACACGGTCTGTACCGTCAAGAGTCAAATGCACACTGTGCGTTTTGTCTTTCGACGGTACAGGTCGTTTAAAGATTTTTAAACTATAATTATGCATTTAAATATTCTAATCGATAAAAAAAACGTGTATAAACTGTGTACATAACCTTTGCTTTCGCACATATATATCTCATATATATCTATGTAACTGTAAGTAATATATATCTAATTTTTACTATACGAGTACTTAAAATAGTAAATAATATCTATGGAAAAAACAAAACAATCACACCTAGTTTTTACTGTATTAAGTCGTAACAATGTGGTTATTATTTTCTAGTCACATGCGCATAACTATTTCGTTTGGCTTATCGACTTTTTAAAGAGTTCTTAAAAAAATCCCTTGGCCATATAAATTTTTATATTATATAAACAAAAAATCAATACTAAACATCTATATGGTTTGTAATATTTTCGTTCATTAATACTTCCGTCCTTTTCAATAGAAAAGACGCGTTTTCATTGTAGAAAAATGTAAAAATATATTACAGAGCTGGTAATTTTGATTGAGCCTACGGTTGATTAACTTAATCACTGAAGGTTGTTATATAACCCCTTTCCACATTAATTTTCGTATTCTGTATATGTATTTCGCTCGTAATTTAGTGTGCTTGGGCTTTCAACGGTATAGATCGTGTGCGGAATTTGTTTCGTAGTTTTCCAGATGCGACACTGTTTAATTATCTGCTGATGATGACAACTTAGTTGTCGAAACACGTATCCAGAATATGAAAGTTAATGTAGAAAGGGGCTATATATCAACTTTCAGTGATTAATATTACAGAGCTAGAAAATGTAAACAACAATTCACTAAAGCGACTTTTCGAAATTTTTTAAATACTAATTTTAGCAAAAGATAGGACAATTGAGTAATAATATATTTAACACATATACGTATCTTTATTTCTTATATTATATTTAAAAGAGAAATAAGACAGGTAGGAAATGGACAAAATAAGAAGTTTTAAATATTTTGAAAACAAAGAAGTAGATTTTATTATCACATACGTATATATAAAGTTTATTTAGTAATACTTTAAAGCGCCCATTTAGAAAATTAACTTAGTGATAAAGGATTCTCATAAAAAACAAAAATAACTGTACTCCTCGTAAAAAATGAAAATGGTGTTAGAGATTTATTTAAGACGTCAAACAAATTTCATCATTCATTATACCTCGTCCAAGGAAGAACTATTCTCAAATAATCTTGAGTAATTTTTGAATATTTTTACATTTAACATAGACCTCTTGCTCGTCTCTTCTTCTTCTATAACCAAACATATCCATGATATGTCCATAAGTCCACCCGTACTGGTAGAAACCATCTAATACATAGGCGACTCAAAAACGGAACAAAGAATTGGGCAGAAATTTACCTACACAAAGATAGGAAGAAAATCCAGGTGAGGCTAACAAAGATACTGCAGAATATTACCAACGAAATTAACCGCATAACATCACTTTGTTGGAGAAATTAATAGGCGGAAAATAACAAATCGCACGGCGGCTATTTTCTTCGGCAACTAAACAATGCTAAAATCACTGAAAGGTGAAATCTAAATTTGTATGAGACTGTCCCGAAATCTATTTTCAGCCCATTTTTTAACGATTGCTTTAATATTTCTTTTTGCAATGCCGTAAGGGGATCAGATCCTATGAAAACCATTAACGACGCTGGCTGAATCAGTCCAGCCTTATCAATAGCTTCCATAGGATCAGACTCTTCCTATGAAATTACAAAATGAAATACCAAAACAACTATGAAAAAGTGGTTGACAACAGATTTCGGGACAGATACAAAACTCTACAGGTCAATGATAGAAAATAATTCCTTATGGAATGGTTAACTAAATTTACAAGGGACCTACTAAATAGGGACAGAAAGTCTGTTTGGATAATAGTGTGCCTGCTAATAGAGCACTGTAAGCTTGGCAAATAAATGAGTAATATGAATTAAGACAAGAAATCACATGTAAATTCTGCTAAGTAGAAGAGAGGATATAGCAAAATTGAATCTAATTTGTATATCTCGAAAGAATTCGAATTCTAGGGAAATCCGCTTTTACAAATATGGTTCGTCTCTCTTTCTTTACACATATCAGAAGGAACCCAATATTCTTTGACGAGCGATCAAACTTGTGTATGTTCTCGCATTGTCGCGATGAACTGCCACCCCTTTATGACTAACAAATTCTGGAAATTTCTGGACGACGAATTCGTTTAAACTGTCCAATTTCCGAAGTACACACTTGAATTGCTTCATTTCTTAACAGGAGCTCGAGTAACACGGCACATTCAAAACTTCACCACAGTAAAAGCATGACCTTCCGCTGATGAATGTCTAGTTTCGATGGCCATGTATTTTAAGACGTACCTTCAAGTCTGAACTAAGATTTTTTTCGCACCATATTGTAAACAATCAACTTTTAATCAACAGTTATCATTCCCTTCAAAAAAAGATCGTTTTCGTCACTTTTAAGAAACATAGGACAGATACACTCCTTATACGTGCTGGTAAGTAAAATTCTTCTTCATGAGGAACCCAAATATCACGTTTGTTAATATCGAGTATCCTTGCTTTTTTATGTGATTAACAACTTAAATGACAAACAGTCCTGCAATCTCTCGTAACAACTTTGTATTGTTGTCATCAACCTCAATGGATTTCCCTGACTTCTGTTAAGATTAGAATCACCAGCACAGAATTTCGGAGGTATCGTTAATATAAACGTCCTTGTAGAGCTCTGACACCGTAAATTTCACACAAGTTTTCACTAGCTTAACGCGAGTTTTTCTCTTTGCTGGAGTAAGAGAGTAAAATATGACGAAAATCTTTAACTTTTTGTCAAATTTCAAACACAACCAAATCGCCGAATTTTTCCCAAAACGAATCTAGAATTGTTAACACTCATATGGCACAGCATAAAGATAGATGCGAGTGCTAGCACTTGTAAAAATGAACCAGTACCATACAAATGCGATAATCATAAACATTGATACATAACTTGAGTATTCTGCTAGATACAACTTTTATATTTAATGAAAACATAACTCATATTGTGATAAATACATAGTTATAGAACATTTATATTGTGGAAACTGTTATTCGAACACTTAACAACACCTCAATTTCATTTATGTCATTATATAATAAGATCGTAAATTGACTTCTATGTAAACTTTTTGGAATCGGTTCAAATAAGATATTTGAACTTTCGTTTATGATAGATAATGTTTATCCATTAATATGAACTGAACAGCTATACTTTCTGAATTACATCGCTTTCATTCAGGATATATTATTGTTCGTTTCTTACATCAGCTAATGAACAGTTGCATTGACTATACTTAGCTTTTTAACCAATTTCAGAACGCTGCTTGTCAATTGAATAAATGGCAAAAAGAAATACGTATTTGCGAATGTCGGGCACGATCTCTTCAAAAGGGACGCCCACGCAGTAAAGCAGTTAAAGATCTTTTATAAATCTCTGTTTGCATTGCACCCCCACCCTCTCATTCTCGAACGCTTATAATAAAACTGTTTACTACCAGTTGGTCAGTTTGTGTGTGATAACGATTATAGGTGTTACGTAAATTTAATAATAACCTGTATCACTGAAGCTCAAAATTAATATATTTTACTTCATTCTTAGAATTATACTTAATATATTAATATCCTCATATTATTTTTTTTATTACTTATTTTATTTTTCATATTAGAGATCTCCGTTAATATGTTTACATATTCTATTCCAATTATATATTTCCACATCTATATAATTGCTTTAGTTTGAAAACATCACAATATGTGCTCATTTATAATTTCTTCCGCAGTATTTCAACAATGTATGAATAACCAAAGTTTCGTAGGAATTTCTAATACCCTACAAATTGTCCTAATAGTAAATTCAATTATGTTAAACACAAACCGATTACAAAGACTTGCCTTCTATTTTATTGTTATGTTATACATTATGCAAGATGTGTTAAGAAATAATGTTTATACCGAGATACAAGTTAATAAACAAATAAATACTATTTGAAATATCATATCGATTGGACCATCTACATAAGTTACTTGAGTTATACTGTTTAGATGTCTTTTCAAAATTTATTTTAATTGTAACGCATTATCTCGGTTCCCATCTTAAATGAACTTTTGCTTGACCTCCAGGATGCTAAAAGTAGCTCAAAAAAATTTGACGTCTGGGTAACTCCCTGTGAATGAGATCTAACAGGACTCCACAGTATTGTTACTAAGAAAGCATCTAGCGAACACTGAAGCAAAGGAAGGACCCGTGAAATACGTTCGATATCTAGTTGATTTAAACGACTGAAGAACTGAAGAAGGATTAAACAACATTACAAGTTTATTGTGCTTGTTAAGAAAATCTTGCTGTAGATTATTTCCAGAAACGTGTATAGATTAAACAGGTACTCAAAAAAAAAGGAAACGTTTAAGTTTACAATTTGGAACACTAGTTAATCATCCTCACCTATACGTATATTTGATTTACAGTTGTCATAGATAAATATTCTTTTATACTAATGCCACTTAATAGGTACTTCCCAACAACAAAAAAAAAACAATAAAATAATATAAGAAAATAATTCTCAGTTTACTACTGAATAAGTAGTTACATTAAACCATTAAATATGTGAAGTATAGGTTCTATATAGAGGTCTATGAAGTAACAGATTATGTGGAAAAACTATTGATAATAGCTGACGGTTTACTAATTAATAGTCAGCCAGCAAAAATAATTGAATAAAGCTAACTGTCTAATAAACCCTAAAAAATAAGAGCTATCAAGTATACGAAAATAATGTCATCATAAATACAATTTACTAACAAGCCCTTCATTAAATTAGAGGTATCAAATACATGAAAGTAATATACTGCAGCTTGATCTGCTACATTCAGTAGATCAAGCTTTGTCTTCTTAATCAGAAAAAATGTGATTTTCAGAAAGTTGCGAATTTAGTCCATTAAGTAGTTAAAATAAAACCAAAGGCAAGGAACCCTAAAGTTAACTTGGAAGATAACGGCAAAAAGAAAATTAGGCTACGTGGAAGGCCTTTTAAGTGTTGCTTAGTGGGACATAAAAGGTGCCAATAATAAATGTCAGTACTAAAATTTAACCTCCATGTCTAATTAACCTAAATTTTCAGTGCGATGGGTGTAGTGTTGTAGCTACAACAAACTGTTAAAGATGACAAGTTAGATGAAAATGGACTTAAACGGAGAACATTTTCGCGAAATAATTTTTCATAATTTTCGAAGATAATTGTCTGGATAAAAATGCCTCGCTGAGTTTGTTTCTGTTTTCGACAATGAAGCACCACGTCAGTCAATAATTTCCCGTTGGTATGGAGAATTCAAACGCGGAGGGATTAGTCTTAGCGACAATCCAAGAGCAGGTTCACCAAAAACGGTAGTCACTTAGGAAAACGTCGATACTCTGCGCAAGATTATCAACAAAGATCGACATATCGTCAGATTGAAGCATTATTGGAGCTTTCAAAGACCTCAATTCAAAAAATTTTACGTAAAGAATTGTCTATAAAAAATTAGTTTCCCGTTCGATACCGCATCTTTTGGCCGAAGAACAGAAAGCAGCTAGGGTGAATTGGTATCAAAAAACTATATCGCTTCAACGCCGGAAATTCTGAAAACGTGTACAACATTATCTATGGTGATGAATCTTGAATTTACTCATGCGAACCAGAAAATAAACGCCAGTCGTCTATTCGGGTATTCCAAGGTGAAGAAAAGCCGATAAAAGTCATTCGTTCTCGAAGTGTCCCCAAAAAGATGGTCGCGATATTTGTCCCGAAAGCAGGTCATGTAACAATGATTCCTTCGCCAGATCAAAGAACTGTTACTGCTGTTTTAAAAAACTAATCTCGAACGATGAATCATCCTCCACCAAGACAATGCGAGTTCACACACGCACGCAAGACAATTGAATTGAAAGCGACAAACCATCGAACTGTTGGGAATGGTCCAACAGTTGGATGTTTTCTTGCTTTAAAAATGCAATTCTCTTGCGTGCGTGTGTGAACTCGCATTATCTTGGTGGAGGATGATTCGGATCTATGTCCCAACGACTTCTTTACTTTTCCGAAAATCAAGAATGTACTGCGTGGCCAAAGATTCCAGTCATCAGAAGAAGCAGTCGATGCCTTCAAAAGAAGAAGATAACCGACGTACTATGTAATTAAACGGTTTACGAATTACGTACCTCACATTTGGATTCGAGAGTTAATTAATGAGATAAATTGTCCTTCTAGTAAGATGCTAGTAAAATAAAAATAAAACATCAAAGAGATCTACAACCCTTCAATAGTATTGACTACAATTTTAGGCTGACAAATACGAGGGAGCGATAAGAGTAACAAAGGATAATAATTATAATCCTTTGTAAATAATGATGAAGCAAAATCAAAAATATGTAAATTAAGGAAACAGAGTCGTAACCAAAACTAATTCTGAAAAGATTCGAAATATAAAATACAAAATATGTACGAGGGAGCGTTTTTATATTCGCGGAATGGGGGACAAGGGAAGCCCACCTTATGCAGGGCAGCTAACGCAACGCGGCTCTTGTGGACGGGCGCGTTGTCGTGCAAAAGCAGTACACCTTTTGTCAATTTTCCCCGTCTTTTCTCTTTAATGGCTTCTTTTAGTCGCTCTAATATTGAAGCGTAATATTCTCCGGTTATAGAAACACCTTTATCTTTATAATCAATCAACAATATTCCTTCCGAGTCCCAAAATACCGTTGCCATGAGTTTCCCAGCAGATTGTGACACTTTAAATTTCTTGGGAGGTGCTGTGCCCTTTTTATGCCACTGCATGGAGTCTTGTTTGGATTCAGGTTCATAATGATGACCCAAGTTTCGTCTCCAGGAACAATTCCACTCAATACATCATCCTTGTCTTCATTACAGAGGTCCAAAAATGCACGCGAACACTCTACGCGCTGTTGTTTTTGCGGCGGCGTGAGCATTCTCGGCACCCATCTTGCGCTGACCTTAGACATGCCGAGATGATCGTGTAGGATTTTAAAAATTGTTGTATCGGATACTCCAACCATTTCTGCGAGTTGTTTCTTCTTTAGTCGAGCATCTTCGAGTACAACTTGTTCAACTTTTTCGATAACTGCTGGCGTGGTCACCTCAATGCTCCTGCCCGGCCTCGGGTCGTTTTCAAGGGATTCCCTTCCTTGTTTAAATAAACTATGCCACTTGTACACCATGGTTTTTCCTGGACAAGAGTCGCCGTAAACCAATGACATCTCATTCATTATGGTCGCGACTGATTTTCCTTGCCTAGTAAGGAACTTTATAACGGCACGATATTCGATTTTTTCCATATTTCACTTTTCACTCCTGATTATGTTACTTGGTTGACGATAGCTCAAAGACTAACTGTCTAATAACAATGAAACTTCGTATTTATACTAATCATGAGTCGCTGCACAGGCCACGCCCCCAATGCGCCTACTCACCCCTTTACAACTCGCTCATTCCGCGAATATAAGAACGCTCCCTCGTACAAGGAATTTGTTAAAAAAATACTAAAATTGTTCGAATAATTATTCCCAAAATATTGCAATTCTACCATGTATATACAAAATACGAATAGAAGATAAATTGTGCATATAACATAATTTATGATATTAGATAGCAAAATAACTTCTGAAGAATGTATTAACACTCAAGTTAAGGTGTATACACATGTATATAAACTTGTAAATCTATCTGTAAATGTATATAATATTCGCGTATATTTTGTTATTAATGTAACTGCATATATTTAATTGTAAAAAAAATGTTATAAAATTTTATGGAAAAATTAAAAAAGGTTAAAAAATCATAATAGAATCTATGAAATCATTTTAATTAAGTTATTATTTAGCATGAAGGATAAAGTTGAATAAGGTAGAGGAATTATGGTATTTAAAGCTAATAAGGGAATAAAAGTAGTTGTATATTGACTAAGAAATTGGATAGAAGTTAATTATTATTAAAAAATGAGATTAAATATTTCTAGATAAATAGTTGAAAATTTGTCACAAAAACTGAGAATAACACAAAATAGTTATAAAGAAAAGGTATAATGAGATGACATTTATTGATATAAATTAAAATATAAGGATGAGTATTCAACAATTTATATTTAAATCAATTTTCTAATATAAAATTTATGTAATACTTACTAATTTAGTAGTGTAGATTTACGTTTTCAGAAATAAAATTAAATTTATTTTAAAACCGTTTTATTTCCAAATTATTCATTGACATGAGTTTGTTTATTTAAAAATCCGAGGCACAGTGTATGTTTTGGCTTTCGATGATACAGATCGTCTACGGAATTTGTTTCGTGCGGGTTTTTGTCGTAGTTTTGCAGGTGCCATACTGTTTAATTATGTGCTGATGATGACAACTTTGTTGTCGAAATACATATACAGAATATGAAAATTAATGTAGAAAGGGGTTATATATCTACCTTAAGGGATTAAGTGTGTGTACCTACATAAAAAATCAAAATAGATTAAAGTTAATATATACTGAATAAATGTTAAAATGGTATAGAATAAAAAAATCAGTCACTATACCAAAAATCAGTGAATGAGTGCATGCTATATTATTAAAAGACTATCGTCTAGAAACGCATGAGTAACGGAGTTTACAAACATTTCTAAGGAACACACATCACTTTAAATAAAGAGTTGGCTACGAAAGAACTGTCTATGTGGTGGGTGCTGTGACTGCTCGATTCTAATTCAAAATTGAAGCGTTTTCAAAAAACAGGGGAGATACGCCAATTTGTTACTGTGAATGAGACTTACGTTCAAAAAAGCAATTGGAAGAGTAACGGCACAGTGGTTCCCTTCCCCAAAAGAAGACGATGACTGTTCTACCTGCAAGAAAGGTAATAGTTTCTACTTTTTCAGATGTAAAAGGTTTTCTCTTGATTGATTACCATTCACACAGAAAAATCATCACAGGCGCATATTACGTTAGTGTTTCAGACAAATTAAAGCGAAAATTAATGAATAACGGACTGATTCTACAAAGAAAATTATAATTCTCCACCAAGACAAGGCAAACAAATGTTACTATGGCTAAATTTAACAACTTATGCTTGGATTTATTGCCGCAATCCCCATATTTGGCGGATTTAGCGCCATCGGATTACCACAACCGTTAAAGCTGCTATAGATGCTTGTTTTAGCCATTAAAAAAAATTATCAATACATAAAGTGGTTATTCCTGGTCCAAATATGTGGAGGTGATAGGAGATTATGTCGGGAAATAGAGTCAAGTGCACGAACTTTTCAGTTCACCCTTATATTACGCCAATTTAGCAACTAACAAGTTGTTCATGTTAACGAGACATTAATTTAGTTTTAAAATTGTATGATTTTAACTGCGAAAATAATGTTTTATGCATATACAATAAATACTTTTCTGTTATGAACATCTGACCTATAAGCAAAATACACATACGTACTACCGTATTAAAAACTGCTTTCTAAAAATATTCCGAAATTTTGGTTTATTTTTTATGTGTATTGACTGCTTTCATTTCAGCTTTTCTTTTAGTAATCGAATATAATTATACCCGACACTTCTGTCTTCTGGTCTGAATGAAGGTACCTAGTACATGTATAACACTATGTAGAGTATAAGATCAAGCTATGTAAAAGATAAGTATACATATGCAAATACAAATTTTCCTCATTTTGAATTTCTTTTTCATCACCGTCCTCAACAATATTTTCCACCTGTAATCAACTTTATCCTTCTAAAATTTAATTTTGTTCTCAGTACTTGGCAATAATTTTAAGATGTATTCGTGTAGACAACAAATTAATAATAGTTTTATAATTGCCCAATTTTAACGAATACTGAGGTTAAGGATTAATATTGTTGTTAAGGCTATCAAAAAATCGTCGAACTTGAACTTCAACTTTATGATTCGGTAATTGTTTATTTGTTTGAGAGTTTCAGATGTATCGTAAATAATTTAAGAATTGTAATCTTCTATGCGTAACTATTATTGGACTTAGAGCATTATACGAGGGAGCGTTTTTATATTCGCGGAATGAGCGGGTTGTAGAGGGGTGACTAGGCGCATTGGGGGCGTGGCCTGTGCAGCGACTCATGATTAGTATAAATACGAAGTTTCATTGTTATTAGACAGTTAGTCTTTGAGCTATCGTCAACTAAGTAACATAATCAGGAGTGAAAAGTGAAATATGGAAAAAATCGAATATCGTGCCGTTATAAAGTTCCTTACCAGGCAAGGAAAATCAGTCGCGACCATAATGAATGAGATGTCATTGGTTTACGGCGACTCTTGTCCAGGAAAAACCATGGTGTACAAGTGGCATAGTTTATTTAAACAAGGAAGGGAATCCCTTGAAAACGACCCGAGGCCGGGCAGGAGCATTGAGGTGACCACGCCAGCACTTACCGAAAAAGTTGAACAAGTTGTACTCGAAGATGCTCGACTAAAGAAGAAACAACTCGCAGAAATGGTTGGAGTATCCGATACAACAATTTTTAAAATCCTACACGATCATCTCGGCATGTCTAAGGTCAGCGCAAGATGGGTGCCGAGAATGCTCATGCCGCCGCAAAAACAACAGCGCGTAGAGTGTTCGCGTGCATTTTTGGACCTCTATAATGAAGACAAGGATGGTGTATTGAGTGGAATTGTTACTGGAGACGAAACTTGGGTCCATCATTATGAACCTGAGTCCAAACAAGACTCCATGCAGTGGCATAAAAAGGGCACAGCACCTTCCAAGAAATTTAAAGTGTCACAATCAGCTGGGAAACTCATGGCAACGGTATTTTGGGACTCGGAAGGAATATTGTTGATTGATTATAAAGATAAAGGTGTTTCTATAACCGGAGAATATTACGCTTCAATATTAGAGCAACTAAAATAAGCCATTAAAGAGAAAAGACGGGGAAAATTGACAAAAGGTGTTCTGCTTTTGCACGACAACGCGCCCGTCCACAAGAGCCGCGTTGCGTTAGCTGCCCTGCATAAGGTGGGCTTCGAAATTGTGAATCACCCACCCTACAGCCCAGACCTGGGCCCGGGTGATTATTACCTGTTTCCGAAAATGAAAAAAGAGCTGCGGGGTAAAAAATTTACTGCCGATGATGAAGTCAAGGAGGCAGTTTCGGCGTATTTTGCAGATAAAGAGAAATCATTTTTTTATGAGGGTATAAATAAATTAATTGAAAGATGTGAAAAATGTATCCGTCTTGCAGGTGAATATATTGAAAAAGAAAAATAATTTGATTTTTTTATTTCCACCCCTTGTCCCCCATTCCGCGAATATAAAAACGCTCCCTCGTAATAAAATATTTTTTATGACTACTTAAACTTCAAGAAATTATAGTAACTTAAAGAAACCTTTAAAATTAAAAACAAATCATATTTATTATTATTGGTAACAAATAAATTCAGAACAGAACAGAAATTGAATACGAACTAAATGACCTTACAAAACCTATTTATAAATATTACCCACGTTTAAGGCAAGCACTTATTTAATAAATTTACATAAATAATAACAGCAAGTGTACGGGATAATTGCTCTTGCACTTTATAATGTGAAAATTAATTAATTATATACCACGAATCTGTAATTCGTTGTATCAACAACAATCATCGCTTCACTGAAATTACGAAATCTTTCTTTTCACCTTCGTTAAATATGTAAATCACACCCAAACACCGATATTTCACGCTTTTTTCTATTGTTTTACAATTTATGACAAACCAAAGACAGTACACGTTTCAGTTGGCTGCCGTTTCACCTTTTTATCGAAACATTATAGCAGCGTAGAAAACTAAGGTCACGCGATTTATACAAAACACAAAGCATTGCAGAGATACTTTTACTTCTTGGTCAATGTCAAGGTTACATTAACCATAGCCAAATAATTGTAAAAATGCCTTTAACACGATCAATAAAATAATTGAATATCGTAATAATCTTGATCTATTATTTTTTTAGTAATTGCGACATCGAAAGTGCAAAGATATTTTAATCAATTTTTAGTGACATTGACAGTTGTTTTTTCGGCAATTTTTTTTACGGATATACACATAATAAGGTACTAATTGCATGATACATGTTGTGAGACTGTTTAAAATTACGCAATATATTAATCTTGGATAAGGAAGTGAAACAAAATTATTACTTTTGCAATTATTTTAAATGTTTTTGTCGCAAAACAAAATTTGTTGTCCACGATTACCTATTTTACTTCCATTACAAAATTGTTCAGTTCATTTCTTTTCCTAGTCAAAGTAATTGGGTTTCTAATATAAACAATAACTACTTTCAAAGAAACTAATATCAGAACTACACCGCGTGATAAAGGCTTTTCTATACAAAGTTTAAGACAACGCAATATCTTCTTCGCTTTCAATCATGTAAGTATAAGGACGATTAGGCGGGAAGTGAAACCCGACATACGTCTATTCGGAAAAACTTAGTATGTGGATGATTCTTTGCCTTGAAATAAATGTTGTTCATTTAACAGCTTCTGCAGTCTTCTGAATCTTAAACAATTTAATACAATTGTTAATTGCGATAATCGACTAGTCCATCGTGTTACTTCCAATCTTGCCTGTAATACTATAGTAACATCGACTAATTTTCCACTCGTTCCAGTCGATGCTTATCATCTTCCTTTATGTCTATCTCTGGATGTTTCTACAATCCCTATTCATCAACTTGCGTTTCCATCTAATGAGATATTTGACATAATGTCCACCTCACCTACATAGTGATCTTTTGAATGCTGATTGATCATTTTTTGAACGTTTTACTATATATTGCATGTACTTAATCTGTTAAGAGAATTGAAAGATATATAAAAGCTAGTTTTTCAGTATATTTATGCCTAACAAGGCACAACGCATATATCTAAAACCTTGTCTTATAAAGAAACCTTTCTTAAGTTTCCTCGGAGTATAGTGAACGCTTTTGCCTATGAGTTCTATTTCGTACTCTTCCTAGTATGAATTCTCCTCTACATGCTCAGCATTGACATTGTTACTGGTCACTGACGAAGAGATAATCAATATATTGGCTAAGTTTCCCAAAAAGTGGATCGCTGACGATAATTTAACCCCTAACTTTCTTTTATGTTACATGATGCAAGATTTGCTTTGGGCAGTCCAACTGTTGATAATTGAGATCAATGGCAATATCATCAAGTTTTTCGAAAGCGTTATGTCATACATACATCTTATCACTATATACATCATATCAATGTAAACAGCCTAATACTCGTAGCTAAGTAGATGTCATTTACACTAATTGTAGTAGTGCTTTTGATGTAATAGATTATGGAATTTTACTTGCGAAACTGTTGGCTTTCAGTGTGAGTTCTTTTCTTCTTCGGCTTTTAATGTCGTATCTAGCAAACGAATCAAATTATGTTTATTACAACGCCTATAATTCATTCGAATATTTTCCTTCATATGAGGTGCCACAGGAATCTTATTTGGAACCACCGTTGTTTGTTCTTTTCATCAATGACTTATTAACATCGCTGTTATGTCCTGTACTGACCTATGCGGATAGTTTAAAAATTCGAGATGTTGTCCTTCAGTTACAATATAATCTTGATATAATTACACAATGTTGCTTTGCATACAAGCTTCAGTTAGACATTGTGAAATGGTGTTTTGTTTCTTACACAAAAGTTGGTAATGTGAAAAATTTTAGCGTTTTATTTGGTTCATTATTACATGACTGCATCCAACGCTTTAGGTTTTATACTGCGTCTTGTAAATTTTTCGGAAACTTGTTTTTCTTAAAAACGTTTTTCTTTAGTTTTATTGTCATCTGACAGGAATATGTTATGCCCGTATGATCGCCGCGCTATAATCATTTGCAATTGACTATAGGAAAGCTTTAACGACGGTTTTTGAAATACATAAGCCATAGGCTAAATGATGTCTATCCAGAACGTAATATCAACTATAGTTCGTTGTTAGAGGACATGATATGCAGTTCTTATAGCATCGTCAACAGATTCATGTAATAAGATTTCTGTGACTTCTTGACTCCCCACGACTACTTGTCTATATTAATTTTTTGTACTCCGGGTATACTCTCGCTTTTGTCCTACTTTTACCTTACCATTTTCTGGAACTAATTTCCTCCTATAATAATGCGCCTCTTGTCTCAATTTGTCGAATGCTAAAGCACTTTATGACATTTTTTTTATTCTATTAATCATTCGCAATGCGTTTTTTTTAGTTCTTCTTTTTCATAATTTTTCGTTTATTAAAGCTTCTATATACAAAGGATACTAGGAAAGTTTTGCAATATTTGTTCATTTAATTTTTTCAGGCAGGCACCGTTCAGTATACCACTTAGCTGTGACTGTCTTCTGTGTGTCCAAAACGACGCGTTCCACAATTCCACTCGATTTAAAAAATACAGCTATCATTTTCTTCTTTTCTGACAAGTACGGGTGTGTCCTCATCACCTAAGACCCAAACTTTGTTTTGAGCTTTGATCGGCACATCGTAATAGTACAGTCAAGTCTCGTCACCTGTCACGATGTTGTTCACATACCAAGATTGTCCTTTATTAAACTTTTTTAGCATCTCCCGGTACCAAGCCACACGTCGTGTCATCTAGTCTTCAGTCAGTCGATGCGGCACCCAGAGAGCAGAAAATTTTCTTCACGCGCAAATTATCATGCAGAATCGAACAAGTTGTTGGTGTATTTAGGCCTGAAGTACCCTCTAATCTGTTGGTAGATCACTCGCCTGTCCTAGCCAAGCATTTTCCTCGCAGTAGTAACGTTTTCCTCCGTAGCTGACGTTTGTGGCTTTCCCGGACTCTCAGCATCCTCCACAGTTAAATTTTCCCTTTGGAATTCTCTATACCACCTGAATATCGTTGTGCTATGTGGACAAACATCACCTAGTGCAAAAGTCATTTCTTCGAAGCACTGGTCTATGTTTAAACAAGGCGCGAAATTATAACGCAAAACTGCTCTTATCTCATTTCGTAACCACAATGCCATCGCAAGCACTTTACACTCTCACTACTAATGAATAACTGAGCCCATCGACATGGCGCGATTGCTACTATGCACGTATGAACATGTCTCAACATGCAGCAACAAGCAGCTTCCTACGATTTATTGTTGCGTCATATTGCAAAACTTTCCTAGTACCCTTGATATGTATGTTTTATTTCATGTATTTTTCATGGATACGTATTTATATTTCTTCCTTTTGCCCTGTAACAGCATACTGTTGGATAGTAAAGGTTATTTTGTTTATTATATTAGAATTCTACCAGAAATACCAATATGGTACTAAAAGTGTTGCTTGATATGAAGTTAGCTTTAAGTGCTTCTTCGAAGACCATAATTTCTCTAGGAGTTAAGTTTTAGCGGAATGTTGAAAACAATCTATAATCAGGACCATCAAACACTGAAACAACTTCAGAAACGATCTACAAATTAATCATATTTTAAACGATCGATGAATAGAAAGAAGATAGTTGAAGCATATCGACAACGTGAGTATCGGGAATCTTGAGTTGTGATATTTTTATATCTTCTGCATGTTGTTGTCCATCCTCGTATGTATTACTTTTGTAACTTGTTAAATAAGCAATACAAGTAATAATAAACCATCATAACGATCAGTAGTATAATATTACAATCTACACCAGATAACTATTAACGCTATTGTATTGACTTTTTTAATATCTAACACTTGCTGGGGATGAAATGTTCTTTCGAGAAATAGAAATATTGTAGAAAAATAGCTTCGAGTTCCATCGAAGTTCTTTTTTGAATTAAAACTAGGCAAATTTTCATAACATTAATTTTTATGGTATAATATGCAAAATAATCTATTCATAACTTAAGTTGTATTAAAAACAATATTTAGTAGTAGTTTACAATATGTATGAAAATTCCGCTTACCTAAAGATGAGTATTTAATATACAGAAACAAAAAACCTTTCATCACCTTGTTAACCTTGTCAGAGAACATTAACGTTATAGTTAGTTTTTTAACATTGGAATTATAAATAAAAGTCTGTTATATTAATAAAAGTGTTCCCAAAGCTAGTATTATTAATTTTAATGTTTTGGCCAGTAAATGTTACAAAAAAGTCAATTAAAAGAAAATTAATTGCCGAAAGAAATTCTTGGAATAAATAGTAATACAATTGAGATCCGTTATTGAAAAGTAAAAAAAAGCATTTAAAGAATTTATTTCATTACGCGGAATGATCCAATTAAAAAGGAATAAAATGCTTAGTCACACATAAAGCGAAGCATTCAGAAAAAGGTTTTTACAAAAATAGACTAATGAACATCTGTAAAAATGTTTCAATCGCACTGTCTTATACTTTGATATATATGATCGATAGAAGCGATAGTATCATTATTAAAATAATGTAATACAAAGAGTTTCCAAATGCACTATTGTCTTTGGTGTCAGAGACATATGTGTGGTAGAAAGAGTTGCAAGTGTGAATATTATAGTGTTTTAAAATGATTTAACGATAAATAAAAATATTTTTACAAATTGTGAAATATGAGACTATAAGCGATGATTTACATATTTTGATTACTGATTTGGCGATTTACATATTGTAGTAATTATGTATTCCGAGAATCATTCAGCTCTCGACATTCCAATGTCGTAATCTGCAGCGAGTAAAAATCAGTCCGCTTATTACTCGCCAATAATAGATTGCAATTGTATTAATGATATTGTGAACTAATTTATACATTTCAACTTCATATAATATGGAGACTTCCAATGTTTATGTGTAGGAGTCACAAGAAAAGGACCCCTTTTTGTATTTAAATCATCCAATAAGAAACAAGATAACAATTGAAAGCAAAAGATTTTTGAAAAATTTCGTTTATAATTTATTACGTTATTCTAGTTTGAATAACTTGTGTCCTGTTTGGATCAGAAGATTAATTTAATTTTATTTTATTTTGATTTGTAAAGAATAAAATACTATATTATTCACTCCGAAACGATCTACCTAACAAACATTTAATTTACTAAGACATTTACTAGGAAGTTATAACTAAGTTATCCATCCATTCAAAATATTGTATGAGATCTACACTTTGTAACTCTTCTCTCACACATATGCACCTTTATTTAAAAATTTTGTCAAATTTGCATTCTTAACATTGTTAAACTCTTTATAATTTACGTAGTCATGTCTGCTTGATAGAGATAGATTCGACTATCCAGGTCTAATAATAATAATTGTACTAATAATTACGTAGCAAAGTATGTCGCCTGTACGTACATATATCGTCTGCCAATCAACCGTCTAAACTCGATATAAACGAATACATGCTAGTGACGCCTGTACCTACATATACATATTACCTGTCAGTGAGCCGCCGAAAGTGATACGAGCTAATACATGCTAACGAATCGGACATATGTACGAGGGAGCGTTCTTATATTCGCGGAATGTGGGACAAGGGGTGGAAATAAAAAAACCAAATTATTTTTCTTTTTCAATATATTCACCTGCAAGACGGATACATTTTTCACATCTTTCAATTAATTTATTTATACCCTCATTAAAAAATGATTTCTTTTTATCTGCAAAATACGCCGAAACTGCCTCCTTGACTTCATCATCGGCAGTAAATTTTTTACCCCGCAGCTCTTTTTTCATTTTCGGAAACAGGTAATAATCACTCGGGGCCAGGTCTGGGCTGTAGGGTGGGTGATTCACAATTTCGAAGCCCACCTTATGCAGGGCAGCTAACGCAACGCGGCTCTTGTGGACGGGCGCGATGTCGTGCAAAAGCAGAACACCTTTTGTCAATTTTCCCCATCTTTTCTCTTTAATGGCTTCTTTTAGTCGCTCTAATATTGAAGCGTAATATTCTCTGGTTATAGAAACATCTTTATCTTTATAATCAATCAACAATACTCCTTCCGAGTCCCAAAATACCGTTGCCATGAGTTTCCCAGCTGATTGTGATACTTTAAATTTCTTGGGAGGTGCTGTGCCCTTTTTATGCCACGCATGGAGTCTTGTTTGGACTCAGGTTCATAATGATGAACCCAAGTTTCGTCTCCAGTAACAATTCCACTCAATACACCATCCTTGTCTTCATTACAGAGGTCCAAAAATGAACGCGAACACTCTATGCGCTGTTGTTTTTGCGGCGGCGTGAGCATTCTCGGCACTCATCTTGCGCTGACCTTAGACATGCCGAGATGATCGTGTAGGATGTTAAAAATTGTTGTATCGGATACTCCAACCATTTCTGCGAGTTGTTTCTTCTTTAGTCGAGCATCTTCGAGTACAATTTGTTCAACTTTTTGGATAAGTGCTGGCGTGGTCACCTCAATGCTCCTGCCCGGCCTCGGGTCGTCTTCAAGGGACTCCCTTCCTTGTTTAAATAAACTATGCCACTTGTACACCATGGTTTTTCCTGGACAAGAGTCGCCGTAAACCAATGACATCTCATTCATTATGGTCCATATTTCACTTTTCACTCCTGATTATGTTACTTGGTTGACGATAGCTCAAAGACTAACTGTCTAATAACAATTAAACTTCGTATTTATACTAATCATGAGTCGCTGCACAGGCCACGCCCCCAATGCGCCTACTCACCCCTCTACAACCCGCTCATTCCCCGAATATAAAAACGCTCCCTCGTACATACTTCACAATAATTGGTAATATAATAACATTTATGCCGAACATGAGAAGAGCGAGAAAGTGACCATTGACCGATAAAGTAAAAAAAATTATAGATTAATATACAGACTTAAAGTACGATGGCACAAAAATTATATGTTTAGTGCTATAAATTTCTGCATAATAAACATATTAGATCCGAAAATTTTAGTTAATAATACTTAGAGAATAAACATATCAAGAAATAAATAAGTAATGTTCGATGCAATCCTTATAGCAAAAATTATAAATTAAATAAAGTGTTATAAGCAACAATGAATATGTATAATAGTATGTTGAAAAAATAGAAAACCTGTAGAAATTAACAAGAATGTAGGAATAAGAATTGTAGTAATTGTATAGAAATTAGATATATAAATATATATAAAAACAGAGATGGATAAACGCAAGAAAGTATAAAAAATTAAAAGATAACAATATTTGCAAGAAATAGACATATAAGAAATATAATTTATCGATTATTAACAAATATTATATAAATGTGTTAATAAGTTAAATACTTGTTATAAAAAAATAATTGTGAAACAATTGGTTAAGCAAATATAGACTGCATCAATGAATAATATTTAAAATAAATATTTCAAACCAGTATATTTGAGTTTAAGTTTGGCATTCCTTAGGTATCAGTGTCGTGTTCGTTTTTGTACGTTATTTGTATAACTTGTTTTAGTAACACTAATAACGCAATACACATGTCGTTCATAAAAGAATTAATTTAAATATATAAAAATTTCCTATTTAGTCGAAACAATAAGCTTAAAAATCTTATCCGTCTTTTTAAATTGCACAAATATAAAAATAATATATATTTTTTAATATAATTTTTCTTTTTTCAGAAATGAAGCACTTATTCCAAAAACTAAATTTCCTTTACGAGCCATACGCTTTGGGCGTAATCTGCATAGGTTACATTATGGGTGAACTAGGCCATTACCTAATTGGAGTAACGTCAAAAGCAATAGCCATGGATCTACATTACGGTGATATATCGTGTCAGCTCAATGGCACCGCATACGAAATTACAGGAACAAAAGTAGATTGCCGGAGTGCAAATAGTTCTGAAAAGTACGTAAATAATTTTATATTTAGTGTTGTATTGGTTTTGATTGTTATACGTTTAAACGCCAAAGCATATATGTACACGTGTTTTTCTACTGATTTTCGAATTTTATAAACAAAAACATTTACAATGAACTTACATGATAGATAACCTCATTTTCTTCAAAAGATTTCTGTCAAATTTATTCATTGTAAAGTCACCTTAGCAGTGAATAAATTTGAGACTTATTAATTTAAGACTTTCCCAAGACATCGAAAATAGTAAAAGTACCCACACCAACGGAAAAGATGATAAACATACAAGATATTAACAATTGCATTCCGAAATAAACTGCAAATTCAAAAAAAATATTGTGGAACGCCAAGCTGAACTTGGGAAATAATTTATCTTTAATTTTAATTTTTATTGACTTCCAATGAGTATATGATTTCATAATATGGAAGTAAATCAATCAGGTAATTAAAAAACTGGGTATTCTAAACAAAATAATTAAACTGGCAAAAATTTCTTTAGAGAATATCAGTAACAAAGTGAGTATTGACACTTTAGTTCTCAATCAAAGAAACATGGGCAGACTTAAAACAAAAAGGCACACTTTGAATAAAATTACTAGTAAAAGCAGTTCAAATCGCAGTTATGCTAACCATAATAATTTCATGATTGAATGAATAACAAATGCAACATTTTCATAAGGACAAAAATTACTGTAGAGAATGACCAGACTATTAAAATTGAAGACAATAAAATTAAGATCACACTTAAATAAAAGAATAAAGTGTATCCAGAACATTGAAATCAAAAGTATCAAAGAACATACGAGGGTGGTCCCATAAGTACCCGGCCTGACCTAGAGATGGTGGTAGTTGTTTGAAAAATATCATTGTATTAGAAAGTACACAATCTATAAAGCATACGTTTCAAGTTTGAAGACGCCACGTTGTTTAGTATTTGTTTGGCAGCCATAAATATTGAACGTTTTCAGTGAATTTGTAAAAATGGAGAAAATTGGTCATCGTTACGTGATACAATACTTCGATTTGAAAAGCCTCAGCCCAACCGATATAACAGCTGAACTGGATTCTACCTTGGATAAATCTGCTCCTTCATTTACCACAGTGAAATATTGGGTAGCAATGTTTAAACGAGGCAGTACGAACTGCTAGGCAAGCATCACAGTGGTCGACCAAATGAGGTGACGACTCTAGAAATAGTGAAGAAAATCCACGAAGCGATACTGGATGATCGCCGATTGAAAGTGCACGAGCTAGCAGACATAGTAGGCACTTCAAAAAGTGCAGCACATCGCACATTACCTGAAAATTTGGAAATGAGAAAGCTGTGTGCAAGATGGGTATCGCGTTTGCTCACACTCGAGCAAAGGGTGTCGTGAAAATGTTTCAATTGAGTGTTTAGCGAAGTTTCACAGCAACAAAGCAGAATTTTTGCGCGTTTCATAACCATGGATGAAACATGGGTCCATCACTTCACACCCGAGACAAAAGAACAATTAAAACAATGGACTTAAAAGGACGAACCGGCTCCAAAGAAGGTGAAGACCGTTTCGTCTACAGGCAAGGTCATGGCATTAGTTTATGTGATTTCTTTGTTGGATCGTGTACTTCTGGGACCACCCTCGTAGTCATATGGCTGCCGTAAAGTCAGAAAGGGGAAGCAAAATCACGAGTTAATAAAATCGTATTGATAACATGACTTATGGTTATGAAGTATAGATATTAAACAGAAAAAAAATTGGAATTCTGAAATAGAAATTTTAAGAAGCATCTTGAAAAAGGAAATTGAAAATGGTACCTATGTACAACATACGCTAATAAGTTGTACGCACCTGATAGTTGTTCATATGTAAACGGTAACACCAAATAGTCAGAGAACTAAATTTCCATATTTCGGACTAAAATAAAACTATCCGGGAGACGAAACTTGTCAACGAGGTTGAAATTGACCTTATCAAGAATAGTTTTTTATCCATTATATGGCCATCACACGTCGCTGTTCGCAAGTTTAGGGATAGCTTAACTAGATTTCAACTATGGTAAGTATCTCGTTATGAAATTTAAATGCGGTATAGATGCTATACTGTAAGTTCCTCCCTCGGATATTTTTATTTCTATCTAAAGTATGGAAATATAGTTCGATCACTATTTAGGGTAATCGTTTAGATGCGTACATGTTGACAATGATTAGATTAGCTGATAATCATTGATATTATGCAAAACGCATCTTAATCAATACTTTGCCTACAATAATTATTTACTATCCAAAGGTAGTCTTCATACTCCACAATTTATTATTGGTATATAAAATTACCTTTATATTCACACTTGCTCATAGTGTATATAAATAAACGAACATATAAAAAAATAAAAAGCCCAAAAGATACAATAAAACCTGATGTATTATTTTATGTTACAACTAAAGTAGGTGATTTTATAAGCAAAATATACATATGCGTTATGTGAGAGGCAAGAAACAGACGCTCGATTTTGAAGAACCGCTTAGCAACTATTATGTTTTCAAACGTTGTTGGGCACAAATATAACAATGTTGACATTACTGTATAAACGAAGAATAATTCCTTTTATAATGCATAATAATAAACTTCTGCATAATTCCTCTACTTTGCAATACATAAGCAGTCATACTCGATGTGTTTTACATAGTAATATATATGGCTTTAAATCAAAGTAATATTGATTAACATTAAACAAATTATATCTTTATATATGCGCAAATGATATATTGCATTGCTACAGGGACAATATTTTCTTGATACACAATTCAAAGAGTGCTACATGAATTGTAAGGACAGATGGCGCATCTGTCTAAGCTATGCCATATGGCAGTTGATAATTTTAATTTAGCTTCGGAAAAAAAATTGAGCGATTTCGAGTATTTGAAATTTTATAAAAAGTTGATAAAATTCGACCAAAATATGCATTTTGGCTTCCGTAAAGAGTTTGCGAAATATTGTATAAAGTTCATGGTGACAGTGCTTCACAACTCTTAATACTAAGGATGGTTCAAGAAATTTTGTGCTAAGGTTGATGTCAACAAAATAAAGACGTTGATTGAGTCAAACCCATGGCACACGAAACGAGAGATTGTAGAAACATTAAATATGCATTATTTAAGCGTTCACGATCACATAAAGTAGAACATGTCAGTCGATATTTGGGTCTTCACGAATTCGCAGAAGTTTACTTAACGTTGCGCATAAATACCTGCGATATGCCCCACAAACCTGAGGAAAATAATCCTTCTTTTAAACAGATTGATAATTAGTGATGAGAGATGGATTCTTTACAAGAATATGATGTAAAAATAGTCTCAGTATGGAATTACATTAAAAACATATCTCTCGAGCAATCAAGAAACGAAATAATTAGTCGTTCGTTGGGCAGTTTGAACAAATCCATCATCCAGAAATGTCTTCAGTTCATTAATCGATTCATGAGAACAATAAGAAACCATACACATGATGGACCGCCCATCAAAAATTATTGGATCTTAGATGGGATGTACTGCCATACCCACCATACTCGTTGGATTTTTTGCGTTGATTTCCACTTGTTTCGTTCTCTTCAAAACTTCTTGCATGGTGAAACGTTCGACTTATATAAGACTGTGAATCAGCACTTTGGAAAGTTTTTTGTCGATAAAAATAGTCATTCTATGAACGAGAAATTATGAAGCTCGAGAAGATAACAAAAAGAGGTCGAACAAAACTATTAATATATAAGTGACTGTTCTATTTTTTATATTGAATAATGACCTACAAAAAAGGAAAACTAAGTCATGTCTAAGGCTGTCAATTTTTATCGATGCGACAGAATAGGATCCGATGTAGTGTGCCTGGGCTAAGGCTGTAAATATTCGGCTATGTTCATACCGTGAACAGACAAATATGATTGCTCCAGTCATGTCTTCACACAATCACACCCTTGGGCAGCGTGATCACTTAATCACAGACCACATTTTTAAGAAGTCATTGTCCTAACAAGTGATTATTTCCACAAGAAAGTGATTATATAATAAGTAACTGAGTACAACTTTACGGTACTTGAATAATTTGTTATGTAAATTACCTTATGTAGTAAAGTCTACAATATTTACAGAGAATATTGATGACAAAGTAAATAAATTCAGATAATAATTGTATTTTTTCTACGACCAACATTCGAAGCAGGCTTTTCTACAACAATTTACTTATTAGATTAACAAATACATAGTTTCTTCTACGATATCGTTCGTCTTCATTTATTAAATTACGTATTTTCTAAATTAATATATTTAACATGCACTTAAATATAAAATGAGTAAGTTGAAAAATTTATGAAGTACACCCACTCAACACATTCTTGTGCGTTTAGTAATTTAAAAAAATTGCCACGTGAAGAAGCAATTCCTATATTAACAGATAAGTTTTTCAAATGATATTAATTAAAGAAAAATATCGTTTCGTATTTGTCGAAATAAATCTTTGGCAACCCTAAAATCAAACGTTGAAACAATAAAAATGACTTATTATTATTATTTTCCATTAAGTATATAAACATATTAATCACTGAAGGTTGATATATAACCCCTTGCCACATTAATTTTCGAATTCTGTATACGTATTTCGACAACTAAGTTGTCATCATCAGCGGATAATTAAAAAAGCGTTGCACCTGGTAAACTACGGCGAAAAATACCCGTATGAAAACAAACTCCGTACGCGATCCGTACCGTTGAGAACCAAAATGTACATTGTATATTCGTTTCACAAGATTTTCAAAAATTGTTTTACTTAAACTAGGATGAAAGACATTAAAACAGGAACATGGACATGACCGATAAGTACCTACATGTGATTTATTACACTATCCCTTTTCTGTCAATTTAGCAGACCGTGAAGAGGCGAATTGTTCGGACCCCCGTCGGTGTTTAACACATGGTCTCTATTCTTCAAAATGTACATACTTTCATACGTATCTAATTCGCGATAATTATACACGTTCTTAATCAAATGCAAGCAATCGTCGTTAACACTATGATTACAATGCAACACATGTTTTGCTAAACTTGATTTTTCCGGCCGGTTGAATTTTATATGCGCGATGTGTTCTTTATACCTGGTTTCTATCGATCGTTTTGTTTGGGCGATGTATTATTTACTACAATCTAAACATATTCCCGATTTCTTGTTATCCTCGACTTTGTCTTTTGCATTTCCTAAAAGTGATTTTATGGAGTCAATGGACCGAAAAGTACCTTGAAAACCGCGCTCTTTAAAAACACTATTTAAATTTTTCGTCATACGGTGGAAAAGTAAACATACAAACTGCTTGTCCCGATTGCTTTGAGGTAACAGACATGTGGTATCCCGGATTGTTTTTCTTATGTTGGCCTTCCTAATTAAACCATTGATTATCTCCGAATCAATACCATTGTATCTCGCGATATTCTTAATAAAGTACAATTCTTTTTCATATCTTTCTTTTGTTAGTGGGAAATTAAGCAAGCGATTGATAAGAAAACTAAACGAAGCCACCTTTTGTTGCATGCTATGATTTGAGTCCGCCGTGATGAATCTATTGACATTGGTTTCTTTTCGAAAAATATCAATTTCTATTTTAAGATTATTCCTAATAACTAAAGTATCCAAAAGTCAGAAATTATGCTAATTTTTTTATTTTAAATTAAAAAACACCCTATATATTTTTGAGGATTTCAATAGAGCTCTGTTTTGGAAGTTCAGTAATAAGTTTTGCACCCTTTTGTCCAACGACAGAGATAATAAAAAACAATACCTCCCTCTCTCGTCCAAACATACGAATGTCCGTACGAAAGAACGGAGCCGTTCCGATATTCGTATGCTTGGACGAGAGAGAGAGAGGTGTTGTTTATTTATTATTTTAGTGAATCGAAAAAGATCGTTAATAACACCACAGTTTACTTGAAGAGAGTTAATATAATCGAAACGCGTCGTAAACAAGATGTTATTAATATTTGAATTATTCTCATAACGTTCAAGGACAAAGATATTTAATTAAATCTAATGAAGCAACTTTTATTAAAAGCAAAGAAAACAAAAACAAAAAATATAAACAAAATCAGTCTGCTAACATATTCTTGAATGACACTTGCCAATTCCTTCACAAGAATTAATTGCACTTCCTCAATTATTCTCTGCCACAACTCGTCTAGATTATGCAGCCGTCCAGTATAAACCACATATTTTAAATGACCCCAAAAGAAAAAAATCTAGTGGATATAAATTTGGAAACCATTCGATACATCTTTTACACCCAATCGACTGATTTGGAAATGTTTCCTTCAAAAAAAATCGAATATTATGCACATAATGAAGGAATCCTCCATCTCGTTGAAACCAAACACTTACTGGTAATTTCCCATCTTTCTCAATACTAAGAATAACTTGATCGCGTAGAAGATCTAAATATCTCTGTAGAGTTAGTGTTAGTCCATAAATGAAAAATGGAACAATAATATGGTTCCTTCCTTCATACAATGAATGTTATCTATTGACTATTGACAATTATGGTGCTTAACAATACCATTTAAACAAAACCAAGCCTCATCGGCAAACAACAAGTCGTATATAAAAGATTTGACATTATCACAAATCTCCATCACTCTTTCGCAAAATTCCATTCTACTGTCTCGAACGTTTTGTGTATTTTCTAGTTCGTGGGTAAGTATGACCCTATATAGATCTATCAATATATTTATCGTGTTTTAAGAAAACACAATTAAAACAATTAATATAGGGTTAAATACTACAGTTCAAACTGATACTGTGAATTGCAAAAATATTTAAAGAAAAATAAAAATACTATCTGCTTCTGGGCTGCCGGGTTGGAACTGCGTTGCTGGTATAACTGCCGACGTTTCGTACCGTATATGGGACATCTTCAGGGCTCAACTACTGCTACTGTCTGTCGCACCGAAACTGTCAGTTTCAGTGCGACAGACAGTAGCAGTAGTTGACACTGAAACTGACAGTTTCAGTGCGACAGACAGTAGCAGTAGTTGAGCCCTGAAGATGTCCCATACGAGTGGGTACAAAACGTCGGCAGTTATACCACTGACCCGGTTCCAACCCGGAAGCCCAGAAGCAGATAGTATGGACCACGACCGCGGAAGTCTACGTACCAGATTAAAAATAAAAGCATTTTTTAAATACACATTTCTTGCATTTATTAACAACTGATTTAGTCACTAATGAAATATGTCAAATTCAGGGTCATGGTTAATGCATTATTTTAACCTAGAGTACATAGATATACCTTTTGATTTAAAAATTTTATGTTCATGCACTACCTTCTATTAAAAATTCAACAAAGCTGTAACGGTGCAGTTATCAATGTCAAACATGTGTTATTGTGCATAAATGAATTACTTATTTAATAAAACACTGTTTACTTAGCACGCATGTATTATGTCTAAAAAATATAAGGTTGAATATACAAATAATCTTGAACTTAAAAAATATTTTTCAAATAAAGATATTTTTGATCTAAAGAAGTGATGATTTATTCTTGATTTTAGAAATTATTTTTACTGTGTATGTAATGTTAGCATTATAGCCATAACCATGGGTTCCTAGTGGGCGTCAATGGATTCCCTATAAAATCTTCCATCACATCACATGGTTTTAAACGATTATATTTTTTTATTTTTTTGAGAATGTTAATGTTCTTGTTTCTTGAACAACATTCTAGTTATGTTATAATTTCTTTCAGTTGTTACGATTTAAATACGAATGAAACAAATTTTTGTGAATGGACTTATAATGGACTTGGTTTGGACTATCAGATATTGGCCGGACCTAGTTTTATCGCCGTCTTCACGATAGTTGGCGTAATTTTGGGCTTCGCTGCTGATAAATACCATCGAGTTAGAATGTTGACCGTCTGCACTGTGGTTTTCGGAATTGCCATTATTTTATGTGGATCCGTTACTAAATATTGGCAACTAGTACTTCTTCGTATGATCATGGCAGCGGGGTAAGCAAAAAAATACATTTGAAAATTTTTAAAAACATAATAATTTTGTTTTCTAAAAAAGTTTTAATATAATGAAAATTATATTATTTTCTGCTATTCCATCGTTAATTAAATACACGTTTTTAATTAATTTCTGTGCATTTAATTAACGATGAAATAGCAGAAAATAATATAATTTTCATTAAATTTCCCATCGTGAAAAACTTAATTATATGTTTATATATAATTATTGACATCATAATAACCTGACTGCGGGTTTTAAAATAAATATTAGATCTGTTCCATAATATAATTCATGGCGTGTTAAAGGACTCGAAGTTACACCGCCTGGTGGCTTAATTGGTAAAGCAGTCGTCTAGAAAACGGCAGATAGAGGTTCGAGTCCTTCTCCAGCGCAGAAACTTTTAATTGGCTTCTCTGAATTTAATTAACGATGGAATAGCAGAAAATAATATAATTTTCATTAAATTTCCCATCGTGAAAAAACTTAATCATGTGTTTATATATAATTATTGACATCAAGTTTTAATATAATTTGTCTTCAATATAATGAAACGAGATGCTTTTTAGGATTTCCAAACTATTATGTGAACTATAGGACATAAATGTCTAATAGATTCTGTCTACGATAGCGCGAAAATAAAATGATACTATTTTCACGACGTTATATTTTTAAGCCTATATATTCACCAATAAACTTAACTTATCGGACAATGGTCACATTTTATTTCTTGAAAAGTTCAACTTAATTGTTTTTATTATATTATGAATTACCATGCAAGTATATATGTTTTATTTGATAGCATATATTCACTCGTAACAATCGTCAGCGTTTTACTGACAGACGATATACGTACCGACAACCTGCACGATGGCCCGGCGGTATCGGGCAAACACGACTATTCCTTTTTACGCATGGAATGTCTGTCGAAGAGAAAAGAACTGCTAGGCCCCGATATGAACGTTCCCTACAAAAGCCCGAGAATATTAAGTGGTTGTTAATGCAGCGTTAGCCTAGCGTACCTCTCCTTCTATGCATTAGCGCAAGTGTGACTTATGAAGAGGGAAGGAATATACAATACGAAAAATGTTTATCGATATTTGTTGCGCAGCGTCTTGCAACGAATTCCACCGACGTGCAACACGCTATGCAAGGCAACGGTGGCGTGTCGAATGGACATGCAACCTGTTCTCAGGCGAGTCAGCTGATTGAAAAAGAAGCAACACGTCGTTTTGTTCAAATGGAAAAAGCAGAGTATCGTGCGGTGATTAAATACTTCGTAATTAAGGGTATGAAAGCTATCGAAATAGAAGATGAGTTACGGGAAACATTAGGTGAATCTGCTCCATCATCCGCCACAATAAGTAGATGGGTCAATAAATTTAAAGGTGTTATAACAAGCTGTGTTGATGAAGCGCGCTCTAGAGCACCCAAAATCGTGACTTCTAAGGAAATGATTATAAAAATCCATAATATTATTACGCAAGATCGACGACTCAAAGTGAGAGAGATAGCAGACATGGTAAACATTTCAACGGAACGCGTACACCACATTTTAACGAAAGAATTGGGCCTTTCCAAGCTTTGGGCATGATGGGTGCCGCGATTGCTTACGACTGATCAAAAGTCCACTCGTTTGCGCATTTCCAATGAGTGTTTGCACCTTTATAAGCGAAATCCGGTTGATTTTTGTAGGCGTTTTGTTACTTGCGATGAAACTTGGATACACTACAGTACACCCGAAACAAAACAACAGTCGAAACAATGGTTAGAATGCGGTTCTGCACCTCCAAAGAAAGCGAAAACCACTTTATCGACAAACAAGGTGATGGCATCAATTTTTTGGGATTCAAAGGGCATTTTGCTTATTGATTACCTTCAGAAAGGTGCCACAATAAACGGACAATATTATGCAGAACTTCTACAAAAATTAAATGTTCAGATTCGTGCTAAACGGCCAGGAATGGCAAAGAAAAAGATTCTGTTTCGCCAAGACAACGCTCCCTCGCATACCAGCACAGTTGC
This sequence comes from Dermolepida albohirtum, assembly GCA_031893035.1. Taxonomy (NCBI): domain Eukaryota; kingdom Metazoa; phylum Arthropoda; class Insecta; order Coleoptera; family Scarabaeidae; genus Dermolepida; species Dermolepida albohirtum. Next base: position 725,197 of record JAVIWB010005743.1, on the reverse strand, counting down.
GATGTCCAAAAGTTGCATTTTCAATTAGTACCGCATGCACCTTATTCGCCGGATCTAGTCCATTCCGACTTCCACCTTTTTCCAATATTGAAAACGGCACTAGGTGGAAAGAAATTTTCGTCTAACGACGAGCTTATAAATGTATTGTTCTTTTAGGAGAATATATTGAAAAATAAAAATTATTTCGTTTTTCTTTTCCATTCTTACTTCTTGTCAAACTACCCTCGTATTCTACGTCCAGTAGTACTCCTTGATATTCGGAGATGCGTACGCCTGCTATATCAGCACGACAAGACATGACCACACGTGGCACGTTTAGTACTATTTATGAAACGCCACCATACCTACCTCTCAAATGATTCATCGGATGCTTCACTAATATCCGTTTCCGCCAGTTACTGTTGTAAAGCTCTGTAGACGAGTTGAAACGGTTTAAACAGGGGTTGATTGATTCCATGCCATGAGGATACTTCCACTACTAAGACATTACCATCTAGCCGTGTTGCGTTGCTCTCTTAATTACTATAACCTTTACTGCTATATCCATATCGAATCCCCCCCTTCCCCGCGTTCCGAATACATACTAACACTGAACTTCGTTAAAAATATTTTTTTTGGTCATTGTACTGTCGGAAATACATACATAGGAATTTTTTTTATATATTTTGTATTAATCGATATGCTCTCCTTCATACTATAATCAATTCTTAACAATAGAATACTGGCTTTATTCAGGCGATGGTGTTTTGTAATAGTACGTGTAGACGTATAACTCGTTTTGCCATTGTTACTTGCTTATTTATGTACGTCCATTGTATACTCGCTAGTGAAGTGATTTTATTCAAATTCTTTTATCTACTACATATGTATATCAGAATTTGTTTTATATTCATATTATACTTCCCTAAAATACAAATTAAATTTAATTACTTATAAATGACATTGACACAAAAAGATAATTAAAATCGAATATGTTTAAATGAATTCCTTGTGATGTCGTTTATACTTATTTTTAGATATAGACGCTTCCTTGATTTATAAAAGGAGCATAAGCAAAATTATATCAAAACAAATAAAACTCGTTTTTCGGGTTTACGCACACCGTGAAAAATAATGCATAATTCCAATTAATAAATACGTAGGTAGATAATCGATTAGAATAAATCAAATAAAATCTTTTTAATTAGTGTTAATTGCGACGTAATTTTGATTCACAAATTAATTTTGTTATTTAAATAAACGAGACCTTGACTAGAGTGCACTAAAAATTTGAAATAATTAAGTTAAGTCTATAGAAATATGTAATTTTAAAACATTATTTATATAATCTACTGTAGTTTTTTGATTCTACTGCTGCTGAATAGAAACTTCGAAATATAACCAACATATGCTATCTTGTAAAACATTAATTTACGTAAAATATTCTCTCTGCTCTTCTCTACATTCTCTTCTACCTTCTATTTTAATAGAATTTAAAATGTAGATTATTAAAATGTTCGCCCCGCTTGTTACACGAATTTTAATAATTATTCTAATGAAAGAGCAATTTGACATGTTGTGCAAAAATTTTAGCAATTGGTTCTGCAGCAATTTTCCAACACGTATATGTCATCGAAACAAGAAGTTGAGATTTCTTACCAGGTCTACTGGAAAGACATTACTGGTTTTGCTAACAGATGTCGCTAAACTTAAGTATGCAATGTTATGATTTGACACATATGTCATTTTATTCTACTGATATCACGCTTCGAAGCCATGCATGTTATATGTTGCGAAAGTAACACTATCACAGATTTATACCTCTTTGAAAATGTTAAGTTTCGTGCCTGAAAAAGTGCATTTGTGGCAGGCATTATTTTTTTATTTAATCAAAAAAAAAAGGTGCTGAAAGTCATTGTTTGCTTGTAGAAACCTACGGTGAACATGTTCCAACCATAAAAATATGTGAGGCATAGTTTCGAGAATTCAAAAGTGGTGATTTCGATGTGCGAGGCAAAGAACATCCTGGTAGACCGAAAAAGTTTGATGATGCGCAACTGCAGGAGTTATTGGATGAAGACCCAGCTCAAACTCAAAAACAATTGGCAAAAACCTTAAATAAGGGCCAAGAAACGATTAGTGATCGATTACGAGCAATGGGAAAAATACAAAAAATGGGAAAAACATCAATTGAATGACAGGCAAATGAAAAATCGAAAAATCGTCTGTGAAATGTTGCTTCAAAGGTATGATCAGAAGTCATTTCTTCATCGAATATGATGAGAAATGGATTTATTTCGAAAACTGTCAGTGCAAAAATCATGGTTATCATCGACTGCAAGCCCAAATCATTTTGATCGCAAGACAATGCTCTGTGTTAGGTGAGGATCAAAGTGGCGTGGTGCATTACGAACTGTTGAAACCTGGTGAAACAGTTAATACTGCTCGCTACCGACAACAAATTATCAATTCGAACCATGCATTGATATAAAACCGTTCAGAATGGACCCGAAGATACGGCAAAGCGATTTTACAGCACGATAACGTGCCATCTCATACAGCAAAACCAATCAAGGAAGCGTTGAAAGAACTTAGATGGGACCCCGTCCGACTATCACCTTTTCGCAACAACAGGACACGCGCTTGCAAAATAGCCCTTCGTTAATTTCAAAAAAACATAGAGAATTGCTCAATAAATGGTTTTGCTCAAAGGACAAACAGTTTTTTGGGTATGGCATTCATAAATTGCCTGAGAGATGGGCAAAATGTATAGAATCAAATGGCCAATACTTTAAATAAATAAATTTATCCATTTTCTTGAAAATTATGTAATTTTTTAACGAAAAACCGGTACTTTCCGGTACACCTGATAGCTTCCAATATGATGAATGATCATGCGACTCATAAAAATTTTGCAGATTGCGCCGTAGAGCACTTCGAAATAAACTGTAATTTTAATAGGAAAGCAATCTTTAACAATAAGGAACGCTTTAGATTAAAAAGTTTCTTCAATTGCAGAATTTGTGTCGAGAAGAATCCGTGAAAGATTCAAAAACTAGTGTGAAAGTGTGGATATGTACGAACATGTAAGCGATTTAGAGTAAAATAACAAATGAAGCATACTACATATCCCCTTGCTTAGCGGCAACAAACAGGAGAACCGCAAGGAAGCACAATGGACAGAAAACTTTATGCTTAGTTTTCATTTATTATGTATAAGAACATTTAATTAGAATAGCGTTGTTAGGATACTTAATTCACTGAGTAACCACATTAGTAATTCGCTAACTTTAGTGCTTATGTAGTTGGTTCTAGTATAGGTTGTGAACATTGTGAATAAAGTAATACCATAATCATTGCACAAAAAAAAATTCTTTCATGATAATACAGCCGTTCATGTAACCCAAGTCATTATTAGAGATGGTAGCTATATTTAAAGAAATCACCCACTATATCATTCTAATATGTCTCCAAATGAAGTATTTCTTAATCTTAAGGGAATACTGTTATGAAGCCATTTTAACACAGATAATTAATTTAGAAGAATCTTGTTAGAATACTCTGATACTGAATATAAAATTAATTTTTGTAAAGGTATCCAATTGTTTACTAAATGGTGTTGTAAGTATGTTAAAACCGACGGAGATTTTATTGAAAAGTAGTAAACAAATTTTTTCTATACAAAATGGAAAATAGAAGGCAGCCTGTAATATTTAAAAACAATGTTTCTGAAACTCACTACATCATTCAAGGTTTTCCTCAAAAGTTGATACTGGGATCATTCTTATATGTGGACATCCAGCATAATGCAAGCATGAACAAATATGTAGGCTGACAATACGACGTTTTTATTGTTAACGAAACGGAAAACATGTAAAAGCCAAGTGAATAGATACAATATCCACTGCGGAAAAGTGGTTTAGTGTTAATAACCTCAAATTAAATGCTGAGAAGAACAAGATATTACTTTTACAATGAAGACAACTAATGAACGCAAGACGTTAAAATATGGGGTCTCTAGAGTTTTAAATGAATTGACTTGAACATAAAATATAATTATATATAATATCAAAAAGTTTACGGCTGCAATATACAGCATGAGGAGAATAAATCATCTTGCTACTCACCAGGCGATTTGTCCCACATATTTCCCTAATTTTCATGTGGTGGTAACTTATACTATAGAATCCTAGGGATCGTCTTCGAAAGCCCATAGAATTTTTATGTTTCGAAATAAGGTGATACGAATTGTAGGAGGTCTAAAAGCAAGAGGTTCTTGTAAAGAAGAATTTTATTAATGAAAAGATGCCAACCATACCCATGCATCGTGCAAAATGTACATAAAAACCGAGACTTGGAAACGAAAAAGTCCCAGAATATAAAACTGGAAACTGGGATGCATTACAGACCAAATACGACGCAAACTGGAGCTAACTAATAGGTCGTTATTTATATTAGGGTAGCCGTTTATATTTCGGGAACTGGCAACACTTTTAGTGCTGCCTCCGATCTGATGATTGCATCGTGAAGTTTGTCATTTTTAGCAATATATTTACGCTGACAGTTTTTTTATACGATCGCTATTTCTATTGTTGACAGTAACTTGAAATTTTTATGTCAGCGAAAAAATGGAATTAATTCGCGAACATTTTCGTGCAATTATTTTTCATAACTGTGCATCGACGAGCTGAATTCTTTATATGGTGATGAAACACCATCGAAAACTACAGTATATCCTTGGTATAGTGAATTCAAACTTGAACGGCGTTCTTTGGATAATGAATTTCGTGAAGGTCGTCCCACAAATGTTCTTATGTCGGAAAACATTAATGCAGTGTTTGAATTGATAATGCAAGACCGTCACATAACATACCATGAGATCGAGGCATCTCTAGGTATTAGTAACACCAGATCCTGCATGAACATTTAGCCGTTAAGAAGCTATGTTCACGTTGGGTACAACATAATTTGACAAGCGGTCAAAATAGGCCTCGCGTCGATTGGTGCCAAGAAATGCACAATGGCGGTGCTTCAAAGAACATTTATAATGTCGCCACAGGTGGTGAATCTTGGATCTATATATATGAGACCGATAGTAAACAGCAGACGACTGTGTGGGTATTTCAAGATGAGCCAAAACCAACAAAAGTTGTTCGCGCTCGAAGCACATAAAAACAAATGGTCGCCTGCAACCGTGCCTTTAGAGAGTTGTAGAACGGTCAATTTCGAATAGTACATAACTATTTGTTTGCCAAAAGTTTTTGAGGAAATAAGGAAAAAAACCGAAAACGACAGATCATTCTCGATCATAACAATGCGAGCTCTCACAGGCCGGTTCAAACAATTGAATATTTGACCGGGCAAGACATTGAATTGATGAACCCTGATCTAGCACCCTGTAATTTCTTTTTGTTCCCACGCTTGAAGAATAAATTTCGTGGTCAACGGTGCTCTACGCTGGAAGAGGCAGTTGAAGCATTAAAAACTCATATTTTGGAGATACCGCCTTCACAGTGGCAGCAATGCTTTTCGGATTGGTTTAAACGAATGCAAAAGTGCATTTATTTTCAAGGAGAATATTTTGAAAAGCAATAAAACTATTTTCGATAATAAAAATTTTTTTTGTTTGTTATTTTCGAAATATAAATGGCTACCCTCGTATAATAAATTATTCCAAAACGTAAAGAAGATAAGCAGTCTTAAATTCCAGAAACAGGTCAAGAAAATTTTAATTGAGAAGGCTTATTATTCACTGGGCGAATACTTAGATCTCTAGAATATTGTAATGAAACTCTTGACATTTCTTTTTTTTTTGGTATATGTAGTAGGTTTTGTATTCCAATATTTCGTTCTGTTTTTTACATTGATTTCATGTCAGTTTCTACATTATTTATTTGTTAAAAGGAATCATTCTATTATTAATAACACCCTATCTACTACATATGTTTCATGGATAGACCAATCGTCAGGCAGATTCTGTGTTATTAATGAACGATTCCTTCATAGCGTTTGTCATATCATTTCGATACAGAAAAAATAATGAATAATATCATATCTCCCTCTCTCAACCAATACATAAATGTATTGACCGACAAAGCGAGAAACGCTTCTATCTCACAATATCGGTAAACTAGGTTTCCAGTGTGTAATAGACAGAAACTTGCGTACTCGGCTTTATGCCAATTAAAGAATGTTAAAAGGAATCATTCTATTATTAATAACACCCTATCTACTACATATGTTTCATGGATAGACCAATCGTCAGGCAGATTCTGTGTTATTAATGAACGATTCCTTCATATGACAAACGCTATGAAAGAATCGTTCATTAATAACACAGAATCTGCCTGACGATTGGTCTATCCATGAAACATATGTAGTAGATAGGGTGTTATTAATAATAGAATGATTCCTTTTAACAGTCTGTAATTGGCATAAAGCCGAGTACGCAAGTTTCTGTCTATTACACACTGGAAACCTAGTTTACCGATATTGTGAGATAGAAGCGTTTCTCGCTTTGTCGGTCAATACATTTATGTATTGGTTGAGAGAGGGAGATATGATATTATTCATTATTATTTATTTGTTAATTTTTTATCTTTGTATTCGTTTTGATGTATATTACAGCGGTCACTGCAATAGGTAAACGTTATTGCTATTCATATACAAATTAGCCAAGAAGTTTATGATTATAATAATTTTGATACTTATTTTTTAAATTATTTTTTATTATTATTAAAAATGTCATATTTAATCTACATAAAACATTTTCAATTCAGAGAATCTGGATGTAATCCATTAGCAACTGGTATATTATCTGATATATTCCCAGAGGAGAAACGTGCTCTTGTAATGTCACTCTTCAATTGGGGCATATACGGAGGCTATGGTATCGCGTTTCCTGTTGGCAGATACATACCACATCTGAATATATGGGACTTGGTATGCAATAAATACGAAACAACGTTCGTCTTCTATGAAATTGTATCCTTTATTGTAGGGATGGCGAATTACCTACTATGGTGCAGGAGTCATTGCAATAATCATAGCTGTTCTCACTGGTTTGACGTTGGTAGAACCTGAAAGGAAATCAATTGGTGAGGATGCTGCAGCTCAAGCTGCCGGTGATACTAAAAAAGTGTCAATATGGAAAATTATATTAGAACCAAGAGTTATTATGCTATGCCTAGCAGCATCTATAAGACACTGTGGTAAGATTTTTTTGTGTATTATTTGTATTAGAAAATTAACATTAATCGAAAGTAGGCAAATATCTATTAGAAATAGGCTTCACTATATTTTGACATTATTTTTCAAATTCATAGTGGATAAAACATTTGATAGAAAAGCGCAAATTTATTGGAAATTTGATTTTAGAACTCTCTTAAAGACTTTTTTACCAGCTGTTGTCTCTAACTGGTTGGTAAAGATGATCACCACGGAGAGACCTGTGAACTATAGAAATTTTTAATTAATGTTGAAAATATCAAAACTCTATACGATATTTTCATATACATTTATGAATGTCTTGAACGCAATTATGTTTTATTAAAAAATTTTAAAATATTTCAGGTGGTATGTGCTTTGCCTACAATTGTGACCTCTATTATGAAACTTACTATCCCGATTACGACTTGGGTTGGTGGCTATTTGCCGTTACCATCGTCATAGGGAGCATCGGTGTCGTAATAGGGGGCGTAGTATCCGATAAGTTTGTGGCTAAAATGGGAATTAGATCAAGAGTTGCTGTTTTGTCTATCAGTCAGTTAATATCTACGCCGGGTGCCTTTGGAAGTGTCTACTTTGAGCCAATGTGGGCTATGATTACATTGGGAGTCTCTTATTTCTTTGGTAAGATATTGGGTCTGGGAAAAAGTTCGTGGCGTTTTTCCCGATAGATGGCATTGGTTGCCGATAACTAAAGAACAACAAGTCACAGCGACACCACCGAGGGCTCGTTTTTTAGATGACCTTCCGAACGTTAGTTTGAGCGTAGAAACATTGTAATCGGTGCAGTGGTTGGAAAGTTATTCGCACTTGAAAATGGAGAAGAATAATGAGAAATTTCGCTATATTCTGCAATATTATTATGATAAGGGGAAGAACGCTGCGCAGGCTTGTGATAAAATTTGTGCTGTGTACGGTGAAGGTACTTTATCGAAATCTGTTGCGCGGAAATGGTTCGCTCGCTTTCGTTCTGGAAATTTCAATGTGAAAGATGAATCACGCTGCGGTCGTCCAATCACTGAAAAATCTGATGAAATTCTTGAAAAAGTCCAACAAGATAAGCATATCAGCAGTGTCGATATTGGCATGGAGCTAGGCATTGACCACAAAACTGTTTTGAACCATTTACACAAAGCTGGTTACAAAAAAAAGCTTGACGTATGGGTTCCTCATGAGTTGAGCGTGAAAAACATGATTGACCGAATTAACATCTGCGATGCGCTGCTGAAACGGAATGAAATCGAGCCGTTTCTGAAACGTTTAATAACCGGAGATGAAAAATGGATTACGTACGATAATCGGAAGCGTAAAAGATCGTGGATAAAGGATGGTGAGCCGTCACAAGCGTTCGCTAAGCCAACATTGACGCCAAAAAAAGTGATGCTGTGTGTATGGTGGGACTGGAGGGGAATCGTCCACTACGAGCTACTTCCAACTGGTCAGACGATTGATTCTCAACTCTACTGTGCACAACTAGAGAGATTACGCCAGGCGATTGAAAGAAAACGGCCCGAATTGATTAATAGGAAAGGTGTTGTCTTCCATCATGACAACGCCCGACCACACACTTCTTTGATGACCCGTCAAAAATTGAGAGAGTTTGGTTGGGAAGTTTTGATGCACCCACCTTACAGTCCGGATATAGCACCCTCAGACTATCATCTGTTTCGATCTCTGCAGAACTCTCTCAATGGAATTAAGTTGGTTTCAAAAGAAGCCTGTGAAAACTACTTGATTCAGTTTTTCGACCAGAAACCACAGAAGTTTTTCACCGATGGGATCATGGATATACTAAAAAAATGGCGAAACATTGTCGATAATAATGGAGCATATTCGGTTTAAATGAATTCGTCCACGCGCCATGCGGGGACCAGTTGAATTTTACTGAAAAAACGCCACGAACTTTTTCCCAGACCCAATATATTAAATAAGAATTCAAGTTTATGACAACACTAATTTAGTTTTATTCTTAATTATTCGTATAAAGAATCAATTATTAAACAAATTATTTTGTCAAACAAAATTGAAATTCAAATAGTATAGGAAATATGCTTACTAATTGTACGAGGACAATTTTACATAAAGTAAAATGAAACAAATGAGACTTTTTTCTTATTTTTTAACGTACTCCCTTTTAACTTCAATGCATTTGGATCAGTAATGCTGAAATTCTATTAAGCCATTTTTGTACCATGCACCACCATTGCTAAAATAAGTACTTCATCAAACTAAAATGTAACGACAGGAAAAATTTCATATTTACGAAATAAGTGAAAATCGCTTGGGGTTAGATATGAGAAAATAGATAGAGTTTGCCAGTTTTGGAACTACCACCTTACGAAAATTTAATATGGGCTGATGGTGAGATTGGAAGATACGCTCAAAAAGTTAAAAGGAATGAAATACTTCTAATAAATAGTATAAGCACGTAATGAATAGCTTGTAATGGCTACTGAAACAAGTAACGAGCAGCTCAAATCAGCTATTGAATAGGTAATGAACAGTGTAGATCAGCTATTGGACAGGTAATGATTACATATTAGCTATTGTAAGATAATAAACAGCTTAGAACAGATATTGAACAGGTCATTACCTGTTCAACAGCTCATATCAACTATTGAACAGATAATTAAGAGCTCGGATCAGCTATTGAACAGACAATGAGCAATTCAGACAAGCTACCGAACCGAACCTGTTTAGATTATTTATTAGATGTACCTGGTCTATTTGCTTTCATTAGATCTTTTGACCATACTTCGTAACCTCTACCAGCGGCTCATGTTAAGGGTTCAAAAGATTTTGGTTACAAAATAGGCGAATCCTATCTGCTGACGAATTGGGTTGGCAAAGTATAACTCAATTTTTCGCGAACAACTTGATTGCAGTCAGCCCCTTATCATAATGATGAAAAACTTCTATGGACCATTTTTCAGGAATTGCTTTCTTCATTTTATATAGTAGAGTAGCATAATACAATACGTTAATGGTTTTTGTTCTTCGCAAAGTAGTCTATGAAATTTATCCCTTTCGAATCACAAAAAATCTTTGTCATTATCTTATCCACTTATAGAGTAACATAATACAATCCGTTAATGATTTTTGTTCTTCGCAAAGTAGTCTATGAAATTTATCCCTTTCGAATCACAAAAAATCTTTGTCATTACCTTAACCACTTATAGAGTAACATAATACAATCCGTTAATGATTTTTGTTCTTCGCAAAGTAGTCTATGAAATTTATTCCTTTCAAATCACAAAAAATCTTTGTCATTACCTTATCTACTTATAGAAATATTTTCACTTCCTTTGGAGAAAGCTCCATAATATGTCAATTTTGGCATTGCTGTTTGGATTCAGAAATATAGTGGTGCGGCCAGGGTTCATCAACCGCAAAAATCGGCTTGGTTCTTGTTAAACAGCTTCTTACCTTAGTATTCTTTTACATTTTCAATCACAATTTAAGATTTGCGGTACTCACTTTGGTGACACAAGTGTAATTTATGCGTTCAGGCGGTGCCACCTATCTCCTACATGTCAATTTTTCGGTGGTTCAAAACAATATCTCTCTTCATTGCATATATTTTTTACGTTAAATACAAGGATAGTTATTCTGTTTTTTCCTGATCATGTGTAATATTACTGACTCCGATATCCCGGTTAGATTTCCGTCTACTTACTTTTTTTCAACATCCGCAGTAAGCACGGCGTCATTTATAAAACAAATTATTTACAACATACATCTTCCTGGCTGCTTACATACAAAGGGTACTAGGAAATTTAATCACTAAGGTTGATATACATATAACCCCTTTCCACATTAACTTTTTGTAATTCTGTATCCGCATTTCGACAACTAAGTTGTCATCATCAGCAGACAATTGCAAAGTGTCGCACCTGGTAAAACATGGCGAAAAATACCTGTACGATAAACAAACTCCGTACCCGATCTACACCGCTGAGAACCAAGATGTACACTGTGTTGTTTTTCGTACAGGTATTTTTCGCCGTGTTTTTCCAGGTACGACATTTTGCAACTGTCTGCTGTTGATGACAACTTAGTTGTCGAAATGCGGATACAGAATTACAAAAGTTAATGTGGAAAGGGATTATATTGTATATCAACCTTAGGGATCAAGTTAATCAACCACAGGCTCCATCAAATTCAACATCGACGTACTAGGAAAGTTTTGTAATACAGCTTTGTTTATTTAACTTTTTCAAAGTAATTTCCTCTGCACTCAATACACCTCTACATCCTCCGAAATCAATCTTTAAACCAGTTCTGTTAAGTTTCACTAAGGAGCAAAGCACACTCGTTGTCCCAAGCCCGCAGAATGTCCTCATCACTAGAAAACCGCCTCCCTTTTAGTTTCGTTTTCACATGCGGGAACAGTGCAAAGTCGCAGAGAACAAGATTTGGACTGTAGAGAGTGTGCTCGAGAAGTTTCGACCCTGTCGTGGTCAAATATTCTGTGCATGCTTTGGCGAGATGAGCTGGAGCAGTATCGTGATGGAGGAACCAGGTGTCCATTCTTGACTTTGGCCGCAGGTTGTTCATAGATCCAGTGACTTTAGGCAGGCACTGTTCAGTATACCATTTAGCTGTGACTATTTTCTGTGTGTCCAAAACGACGCGTTCCACAATTCCACTCGATTTGAAAAATACAGATATCATTTTCTTCTTTACAGATCGGGATTTTCTGACAACTACGGGTGTGTCCTCATCATAAAAGACCCAAACTTTGTTTTAAGCTTTGGTCGGCACAACGTAATAGTACAGCCAAGTGTCGTCACCTGCCACGATATTGTTCTCATACCGAGATTGTCCCTTATTAAACTTTTTTAGCATCTCCCGGCACCAAGTCACACGTCGTGTCATCTGCTCTTCAGTCAGTCGATGCGGCACCCAGAGAGAACAAAGTTTCATCACGTGCAAGTCACTCGCCTGTCCTCGCCAAGCATTTTCCTCACGGTCGTAACGTTTTTCTCCGTAACTGACGTTCGTGCCTCTCGGCCTCTCAGCATCCTCCACAGTTAAATTTCCCCTTTGGAATTCTCTATACCACCTGAATATCGTTGTGCGATGTGGACAAACATCATCTAGTGCAAGAGTCATTTCTTCGAAGCACTGGTCTATGTTTAAACCACGCACGAAATTATAACGCAAAACTGCCCTTATCTCATTTAGGCGCACTTTTTCGAATTGTCCGGATATCGACTTGTTGCATATTGTCCTCTATAAGTCTTGTAAGAATATCTTTTACATCGAAAATTTTTAATAGTATGTCTTCTTATTAGACATTTCTCCGAGTACAAACTTAGTAATGTTTTGTGCATATTGAAATATGTATACAATTTTATAATCCGTTATAATTTATTTTCGAAAGAAACAAATTCATAACATTCTAATTTTTGTTTTTTATAGCTGAAATGTGGTTTGGCATTCTTTTCGCAATATTAGTAGAAATAGTACCTTTACGCTTAAGATCAACAACCGTAGGAATATTTTTATTCGTAATGAACAACATCGGAGGAAATCTGCCAATTTTAGTAGATCCAGTTTCAAAAGTTGTAGGTTACAGAGAAAGTTTATATATCTTTTACGCAGGAGCCTATGGAATAAGTAAGTGTTTGAAACTACTGTCACAAAAACACTAACTGAAAATATTTTTATAGGTTCCATTATGTTCTTCTTCACATTGTTCTTCATGGAGGGTCCAAAATCCGAAAACCAAAAGGATTTCGGTCATGATAACAATATTTGTACCACTGCTGATGAAATGATGACAGTTTCAACCATCACTAACGGAAAATATCCAAGAAATGGAATGGAGAACAGTAAATTATAAAAATCAATGCCGTAATACGTCCGATAGATAATAGTGCAAATTGTGATGAAAAGAACTTAAAATAGTTTTGTAAAACGAAGAAGATGAATATAATGTTGTTATAATTTATGAAATACGTAAATCGCATTTTACATAACATGGAGATTTGTGAACTGTATAAACGTGAAAAATGTTGCTCACTTTCATTATTAATAGTTGCATATTTTTAAGTTATTTTTTGTAAATAGGCAATGAATAGTTGAAAATAAATACGAAACCTTAACTTAAAATATGGATTTTACTTATTAGTAATAATGGATTATTCTAAATTAATACTGGTAATAAATACATTGATATTTAATAGATAAAGTACAACATTGTAATCAGAAAACATCGCTAAAGAAAAGCAATCATAACAACGCAATAAAGTTTCTTAGTGATCTTCGCGACATCTACGACTGGTATTATTTATCAAAATTTAAATGATAAACTTATCTGTTCGACAGATTTGGAGAAAATTTTGACAATAGGCTTCTAAAATATGGTCGAAGTCAGCAATACACTTATCATGGCGAAAGTATTGTCAACTTTATATCACCCTCGTATAAAGTTATTGTCTATGTATAGTATGTTTTATACTTTAACTTAGGTTCCGGCAATTACTATAATTTTCCATCTCATAACTCAAGCTATAAATTTCGAAATTTTAAATGAAATTTAATGGCGTTGTTTATAACAAATTATAACCAATTTTGCAAAAACAATAATTTCTGTAACCGATTATAATCGATATGTTGTGAAAAAAAAACTTCTAACATAAAGTGTGTTTCAAATTTCGCGGTTTTCTAAAGAATAAATAAACCATATAATTTGCGTTCACTTTCAAAAACTTTTTTTATGACATTTACATGCGAAAAATAATATCTGCCACATGGCCACCTCTTGCAGCTCCACGGACGTCCACTCTTTTGTTAAAATTTTCAATTACATTTTGACATAATCGAGGCTCTATCTCACCAATGACACGAATAATTTCATCTTTCAAAGCAGGAATTGCTTGTGGATTGTTTTTATACACCTGACTTTTCACATAACCCCAAAGAAAATAGTCTAACGGTGTCAAATCACATGATCTTGGTGGCTAACTAACATCACCGTTTCTTGAGATTGCACGTCCAGGAAATTTTTCTCTCAATAAATTAATTGATTCGTGTGCAAAGTGAAGTGTAGCGCCATCCTGTTGAAACCACATATCCTCTAGATCAATATTCATTAATTCAGTTCACAAAAATTCGGTTATTGTCCGAAGATATCGATTACCATTGACAGTTACAGCTTCGCCAGCAGCATTTTCAAAGAAGTAAGGTCCAATTACACCAATTGACCATAATGCAATAATGCACACCAAACAGTAACTCGTTTAGGATGCATAGGCTTCTCATGAATAATTCGTGGATTTTCCTCACCCCAAATACGGCGATTTTGTTTATTAACATAGCCACCAAGTTCAAAATGTGCCTCATCGGAAAACATTATTTTTTGAGAAATCAGCTGGTTGTTCATTGATGAAATTGACAAATAAACGACGTTTTAAATGATCTAATGGCTTCAGTTCCTGTGTTATTTGAACCTTACATGCCTTCAGAGTTAAATCCTTGTGTAAAATACGCCATGTTATTGATCCACTAAGTCCAAGTTTTTGTGAACGTCATCTAATGAACAATTCAGGATCTTCAGCAATACTTTCACGAACCACACCAATATTTTCTTGTAAACGATCACTACAACTGTATTTTTCACTTTTTTGATCTTCCATAGAACCGGTCTCTTGAAATTTTTTAATAAGTCGACCAATAGTGTTTTCAGATGGACGATTATGTAAACCATAAAATTCACGCAATTTTCTAAAAACTCTTTCACCAGAACGCTAATCTTCATAAAATAATTCAACAATTTGAGCGCGTTGTTGTACCGTGTACGAAGCCATTTTTATAAATATCATACATCACACTTTTTAAATGCCCACATACCCAGACAAATTCAGTGCTACATCTATATTTTATTTATTCTTAAAAAAAATTTGCAATTTGAAACACTCTTTATATCATTATAAAAATGTTTATTCCTGCCATATAATAAGCAACTGAACCAACTGAATAAACGACAAATCTAGTGATCATATAAACAAACACATAAATGTGCATAATCTATTCAAAACAAATGACACTAAAAACTTCGTTTTATAGAATATACATGTTTTAATAATTTTATAACACCAATTTCCCATTAAAATATAATATATGGTCCATATGTTTGCTTGTGTGTTCGAAATTCAATGATTGTCGGTGATGTTCTCCGAAACCAAATCTTTTAACATATCCCAAGCATAAGCATCAGGGAAGGGGGTAGAGTGAGTGAGCATAATATGGAACCTGTACCAAGTGCAATTATACGTTTCTCAAAATACTAGTAAGATACAGGTATCACCCTTTGGGTACCGAGTGGAAGATTTGTGACAAGACAGAATCTTCTGAGATATCACAACTGATTCACAGTAACAGCATTTCTTTTTTCGTCGTCTACAAAATAAGACCTCAGTATATTGTTAATAGACACCACACGCCAAATTATTACTCGCTCACTATGAAGTAGTTTCTACAATAACGTCAGGCCATTCAACACCAAGAAAATATGTTGTACGTCGATCGATAAATCCATTCAATCATTATGGCATTTCTTAGAAAACAGAACGTTCAAAAAGAATAGATTATTATAAACTATTACTAATATTGAAGCACAATACACAACTCTCACAAGCTTCTGCTACGTGCCGATTCGCACAAAAGCAATTTGCTGCGGGTCGCGAACGACCGCTCGGGAGAGCTTAGGTGTTTCTGGGCAGCAACCGAACGATGCCAGCTAGCTATCGCGGAGGTCGTGGTTCGCAAGTTCAGATTAAGTTTATAGTTTTCAATTACAAAAAAAAAGGGCGCCAAGAGCGAAATTATGGTAGATGTATTAATCGTTTGATTTCTCACAGGCCGTAGCTTTATTGGGCTGTGAGTTGCCTAGAATCCCCAGTTACGACGGGTAAGTTATGGATTCAAACACCCAGTACATATATACACTCAACAATTCCACTATTTATTCAAATTTCTCTCTCTTGCAACATATGAAAGTTTAATATATATAAAAGTAACGATATATATATATATATATATATATTGAGTTCACATTTGGCCAATTCTTTAATTGGATAAATTTTCAATTAACTAGAATATTGAGTTAATATTTCCCACATATAGTTTCTTAATCTGATTAAATCTACTTAAATCGGATTTTTAAATTAATACATTTCCCATATGCTAATTTCCTTAGACTGATTAAATTTACATACAACGACGACGCCTGATTCTTTTTCTTAATATGTACCCACTCCGTGAGTTTTTGCACGTGTCGAGATATAATAAAGAAAATTTAGAGGTTACTTAACGTATCTCGCGTCGAGGTGCAAATTCCGGGTGATTTAGAACCTGCTACGGGACAGCTGAACGAAATTCCGTCAGAGTTCGGTAATATCTGCGGAAGAGTAACGTTGGCTGCTATGATGTTTCGTCGGTATTTAACATATGTATGCCGGTATTAGACCGCGGTATTAGAAGAAGCCCTGTGAATGGTAACGGGCTCTGAAGATGATTTGCTAATTATAGCTAATTATGTTATGATCAGATACACATTTGATTATAAGAAATCGAAGCGGGTCGATATCAAACGTCCAACCTTTTGCCGAGTTATCGCTCAAATGCCCTCGATGTAGATATATTGTATCGGACCAGGGCGAGTAAAACGAACGGGGGGATGTTTTGCACTCGCGATATGTACACCTGGTCGCCACAAAAAGCGATTCATAGATATAAACAAAATCAAGGTCGACGTAAACGTACGCTGAAATATATTTATTTAAAACGATTTTAAAACTTTAAAATGAATACGATATCTTAAATATGTGTTTCCACATAACCTTCTATCAAATACGGCAGAGTTATTTTAATAAATAAATAAATATACAATACGCCGAAATATGTTCTAAATGAAAAATAAACCGTAACACTTCTTTATATTATTCAAACGTTATTTGATCTGTATTTTATAGGACGAAATCCCCTATTTTCTTGGTTACTCTTCAGGAAGACGTTTAACTAAAATTTGTTTTAAAAGATATTCGCTGGCGCCTTTCGCTTTATATGTGTCTATATTTTTCAGTAACTCTTATAAAATTCGTATTGATTTGTTATGGTTCCCGAACTTTTTCTCTAAATTGATTTTAAACTCTATCAAAAGTATCATCAAGTTTTGTATAAGCGAAAATAAAGTTCATATATAAAAACAAATTCTTTCATTGCTAACACTATACAGATCCTTTTATCATTACATTCAAATATACACATTATCGAGTTTCCATTTCAACCATTGATAGGTATACCACTTAACACGTTTATATTTCATAAAGCTCGAAATTTCGGTACCCTTTGATTTGAGAATTACTGTATTTCGCTTTTCTAAAAATTCTACTAATAATTACGATCGTTCATGTGAAATTAGTAGAATAGGTTTTGAATACTTCCTTATGCGCTATAGAAGTTTAAAATTAGTAATAAATAGGCACATATGTATTTATATCAATATTTTGCAAATGTCGTTTTTCATGTATATATAGGAATATCCTAAACACAATAACATTATATTAAAGAATTAGAAATATTTTAGGTGGTATGTGCTTTGCATACAATTGCGACCTCTGTTATGAAACCTACTATCCCGATTACGCTTAGGATGTTGGCTATTCACTGTTATTGCCATCATCAGAAGTATCGGTGTCGTCATAGGTGGCGTAATATCCGACAAGCTTATGACCAAAATGGTAATTCGATCAAGAGTTGCTTTTTTATTCATCAATCAGTTCATAGATGAGCCCACTTCCTTTGGAAGTGTTTACTTTGAACCAATGTGGGCCATGACTACATTGGCAGTCTCTTTTTTCTTCGACAAAACATTTTGCATATAAACGCAAATTTATGTCAGCAATAAGCTTTAAAAAATTATTAATGTTAATTTAGATTTTTTTTTTTAGAATATTTTTTAGACATAATTTCAATAAACATCATATTTTGTCAAATCTATTAACTAAACTTTCCGCTGACCTTAAAAACCAACGAAATATTATCTAATATAGTTATTTCATATTGCTATATAACTTCAATATAAGTTAATAATGAGTTGGGTATGAAAAAGTTATGTGTAAGGTAGATGCCGCATTTATTGACTGTGGACCACAAATACGAACAAGAACACATTCCAGGACTCAATTTAACAAAGCGAAGACACGGTTCGAAAGACTTTTAAGACAAATAATAACGGTTGATGAAACCTGGATACACCATTGTACACCCGAAATGAAATAAACCGCTAAAAACCGCTTCACAGATAGGACATTGAGAGATGGTGCATTGTCCTGGTGCAAAATCCACAAGTCGTTCTTCCACAAATCCGGTCTTTACTTCCTTACTCTTTCCCTCATTTCCCTCATCCCCCTTTTATTAGGACTTCTTTGTAGTATTTCTGATTAACAGTTTGACTCTCAGGTACCCAATCAGTCATGATAACGCCCTTGATATCGAAAAAAACGATAAGCATTGTCTTCAATTTCGACTTGCTCAATCGTGCTTTTTCTGTCTTGGCGATCCGGCGGCCTTTCAGTGCATCGATTGACGATTTGTTTCCGGGTCATACTGGAAAATCCAAGTTTTATCACATGTAATGATTTTTGTGAGTAAATCTGATTCTTCTGCGAGTCGCCCCATGAAGTCAGAGCAAATGTCCTTCTGATTGTCTTTTTGTTTCTGAGTGAGATTTTTCGGCACCACTTTTGCACAAACTTTTCTCATGTATAATTCATCATGCAAAATGTGTTTCTTTGTTCATGTTTACCATATCGGCAATCATTCGAATACTTAAACATCGATCTTTCCGCACAATTTCATTAGTTTTCTGAACGCTCTCTTCAGTTCTTGCAGTCACAGATAGACCAGAACGTTCATCATCTTCGACCTCTTACCGACCTTCAGAAAACCGTTTCTGCCATTCAAAAACTCGCGCACGTGACATCCCATTATCATTAAACATCTCTTTTAACATCTGTAAACATTCTGTTGGCGATTGTTTTAATTTTACATAAAATTTCATGCTAATTCTCTGCTCGACTTTTATGTGAACTATTATTTTCTAGAAAAATCAATTTATGGCACTTTAATTTTTATTTGATTTTGCAATATTAATAGAAATAGTACCTTTACTAGTAAGATCAACAACCATAGGAATTTCGATCACGGTAACAATATTTGCACCACTGCTGATGAAATAATGAGTCTTAACTGTCAGTAATGGAAGGTATCTAAGAAATGAAACGGAGAACAGTAAATTATAAAAAATATAATCGTTGTACCTCTGATAAGTAATAGTATAAATTGTGATGAAGAAAACAAAAAAGTTTTGTAAAACCAAGAGAATTGATTGTAACATACGCAAATAGCATTTTACATCACATAAAGGTTGTGAACTGTATAAACGTGAAAAACATTCCTCTTTCGTAATTAGTAGTTGCAGATTTATAATTTATTTCTGGTGCATAGGCAATGATTAGTTGAAAGTAAATGC
Source organism: Dermolepida albohirtum (assembly GCA_031893035.1). Classification (NCBI taxonomy): domain Eukaryota; kingdom Metazoa; phylum Arthropoda; class Insecta; order Coleoptera; family Scarabaeidae; genus Dermolepida; species Dermolepida albohirtum. The sequence continues at coordinate 705,450 of JAVIWB010005743.1, read as the reverse complement.
GAAATCTTAAAGAACGAATTTTATTTATTAATAATAATAGATTATTCTAAAATTCTAAAAATAAATCAAAAGATATTTAATAAATATATAAAACATTATAGTATTAAACCAAGAATGGTAAAAGATAAATTTTAATACGCTTGTAACGCCCAGTTCTCTGTGATTGATAGTACAATAAATAAACGCCTCTATTCATACCTTAAACGATCCACTGTTTGACCTTCAGGATGCTAAAACAAGCTCAGTAGAAAAACTCTGGGAATAGGAGGGGGTCCCTGTGAATATATGTAGATGTTAAGAAAAATAAGGGGATCCACTTAACACGTTCGGTATTGTCATAAAGGAAGTTCTTTTTCTTGTTAAATAAAAAAACTTGTAGAGAACTAAAATTACTACTTATTTTGCAAGAAAACAAAAAAATTCTTAATTGACAGTAAATACCATAGGTATAGGTATATTCACAGTAAATACTATATATATGTATATACTATAACTATACTATAGGTATATTGTATCCATTAATTTTTTTTTTGGCGTACACAATAGTCAGAAATGTAGAAAATTTAATAATAAAAACAAAATAACTATGTAAATAAATTGGAACAAAAAACGACTTATCCCCACCTCTACGTATAGACTGGACGAACGCGAAATAACCAACATTCCGGCTGATATGTGTGAAAGAGTGGTGAAGAATTAGCTCCAAAGAAATCCATCGCTGCAAACGTGCTCGCAGTGGTCATATGAACGAGATCGAATTGCATAATTAAATGTCACATGTGTACTACACCTGGAATAAATTTCAGCCCATTATCTCAATTATTCTGCGTTTTATTTACATAAATACAAAATTGTTATGTCCTTATTAAAAAATCCGTTATAAATATTTTATAATTGTACGCTATTGAATCTACTAGGTGTATATAATGTTTCTATATTTAACAATGGTTTATGAATTAGCAAGTAAATCAAAACTACTGAATATATAGACGTTTTGATAAAGATCAGTAATTAAAATGAGTTAGATATAAGTACAAGTGCAAGAATTGTCAGAGGTCAAAGCTACTTATGATATACAAATAATAACCATCGGCTGTTTATAAATTAACACTTAAATCAAAGCTACTGAATCTTTTCAACATTCTGGTAATAATCAATGATTAAAATTAATTAGATAGTACAGATTCAAGAATTACCAGCGGTCAAGGCTATATACGGTGTAATAATCCGCTGTTTATAAAGTATTAATTAAATCGAAGCTATCAAATATACGCAAACTTCTGATAATGATCAATTATTAAAATTAATTAGGCGTATGTACAGATTCACTAATTAGTAGTTGAACTTAATAGTTCCGTTAAATCATTAACTGCATATAAGCTCAATAATAGTTTCCGCAGTCTAAGGTTACAGGATCAGTGTCTAGATCTCACTCCCTTTGCCTCAGAACGAAGTAACAGGTCCGAAACTGCTTCAAAAACACCTAATGGTACTTCTTGGGAATAGCAATTCAAGGTGCCGGTAATAAGGTGGAAATAACATTATTTCTCCTGTCAGATTTTCTCCACTAAGGTCACAATTTTTTACCCTAATTAAAAAAACCCTCAACTGAATCTAATATAATCAAAACGATCAACATAATAATACTCCAACAAGATGTTGTAAGGTACCTCCTTTCTTAATTTTACGGAAAAGAGAACACGTGCATCAGAGACAACTCCACTAAGGTCACAATTTTTGACCCTAATTAAAAAAACCCTCGAATAGGTGCTAAGTATGTTAATTAGATTTCCATCCTTTTAATAAGTCATAAAATAAAGTGAAGATGGCAATTTTGATCCGACGTAGTCACAATGTGCTCAACTGAATCTAATATAGTCAAAACGATCAGCATAATAATACTCCAACAAGATGTTGTAAGGTACCTCCTTTCTTAATTTTACGGAAAAGAGAACACGTGCATCAGAGACAACTCCACTAAGGTCACAATTTTTGACCCTAATTAAAAAAACCCTCGAATAGGTGCTAAGTATGTTAATTAGATTTCCATCCTTTTAATAAGTCATAAAATAAAGTGAAGATGGCAATTTTGATCCGACGTAGTCACAATGTGCTCAACTGAATCTAATATAGTCAAAACGATCAACATAATAATACTCCAACAAGATGTTGTAAGGTACCTCCTTTCTTAATTTTACGGAAAAGAGAACACGTGCATCAGAGACAACTCCACTAAGGTCACAATTTTTGACCCTAATTAAAAAAACCCTCGAATAGGTGCTAAGTATGTTAATTAGATTTCCATCCTTTTAATAAGTCATAAAATAAAGTCAAGATGGCAATTTTGATCCGACGTAGTCACAATGTGCCCAACTGAATCTAATATAGTCAAAACGATCAACATAATAATACTCCAACAAGATGTTGTAAGGTACCTCCTTTCTTAATTTTACGGAAAAGAGAATACGTGCATCAGAGACAAGGCCTTTATGACTAACATGATTTATGCCTAAAAGAATAAGACAAAGAAAATGCAAATTACAAGTTAATTATTACAACAATTAATTACAAGGTAAGTTTGATGGAGCCTGTGGTTGATTCACTTAATCATTGAAGGTTGATATATAACCCCTCGCCACATTAATTTTCGTATTCTGTATACGTATTTCGACAACTAAGTTGTCATCATCAGCAGATAATTAAAAAGTGTCGCACCTGGTAAACTACGGCGAAAATTACGCGTACGGAGTTCGTTCTAATGGCGTTAGATCAGGGGATCGTGTTGGCCATTCCATCGATCCTCGCCTACCTATCCACCGATTCGGGAATATTTGGTTGAGATACTGCCGGACATTGATTTGGTAATGGGGTGGTGTTCCATCTTGCTGGAATCACATCGTATTTGCTGGAACTTGTGGGTTTACTAGATCAGGATATAAGTTGGTCAAAGCTGGCACGAGATTATTTTGAAGCAATGCTAAATAATTGTCGCCATTCAAATTTCCGTCAATGAAAAAAGGATATGATCTCCAACAATTCCTGCCCAAACATTAACCTTCTCAGGGTATTGCGTATGTTCTTCCCTCATCCAGTAAGGATTTTGCCTGGACCAATAGCGGCAATTTTGACGATTAGCATGACCGTGAAGCGTAAAGGTGCACTCATCAGAAAATAAAATACGTTCTAATTGGATCACATTGTTATCTAACATTGTCATCATGTGTTCACAAAAATACGTTCTCCTATCAAAGTCGTCTTCCATGAGCTCCTGAGTTGGTATAATTTTATAGGGATGCATTTTATTTTCTTTTAATATGCGAGTAATCGATGAATGGCAAACATCGAACATTGACGCTGCTTGTCTACTAGAAGTGTGCGGGTTTTCTTCAAACTCAAGCACAATATCCAGTTTGGTATCATTACTTACTGCATTCGCAGCTGCTTTTTTTATTTTCCTTACATGTCGAAACTCGCGAAACTGCTTTTCTATTTTACTAATTGTTCCTTAATCAATAAGGTTGATATATAACCCCTTTCCACATTAACTTTGTAAATTCTGTACACGCATTTCGACAACCAAGTTGTCATCATCAGCAGATAATTTCAAAGTGTCACACCTGTGTACATCTTGGTTTTGAACGGTGTGGATCGCGTACGGAGTTTGATTTTCGTGCGGTTGTTTTTCGCCGTGTTTTACCAGGTGCGACACTTTGAAATTATCTGCTGATGATGACAACTTGGTTGTCGAAATGCGTGTACAGAATTTACAAAGTTAATGTGGAAAGGGGTTATATATCAACCTTATTGATTAAGTCAATCAACCACAGGCTCCATCAAATTCAACTAATTGTTCCTTGGGATATAGGCGGCAAATTTGGAAATTTCTCATGAAATATGTAAGTGGGTAACTTCCATTTGTGTCCGTGTGTTATCTCCATAACCAATCATCTGCAGAATTGTTATTTTGTGCATTTCTGTTAAATGAACCATTTTGCTGAAATGTAGTTAACGAAATTCAAACAGGTATGACACTGACAACACTATGACACTGACAACACTTTGCTAAGGCAAGGTATTTTAAAACGAAGTACAAGTACAATTAAAGATTTTCACTTAGTAGTTCGGTAAACAAACTATTATGTGAAAATCTTATTTTAATTGTAAACAAAATTATTAATCTGAAAACATTTAATATTTCCGAAACAGTCGAAGATAGATATAGGACATTGTACATGAAATATGTCTGGAATTTTCTAAAGAATCCAAAAATTTAATATTTAATTGGGTGTTGCATTTAAAATAAGAAAGTTGGTATTGACCACTTTTACATGACACACCCTGTATATAAACTTTTTATTTAAAAAAATACGCAACTAAAAATCCCAATCGACATGTCCGAGCATTTTTTCGAACACCCTTCCATTTAATTATTATCGAATTTATTCCATTTGGCTGATACACACTGTATATGACTTCAATGTAACTGAGTATTCAAAGCTCTAAAATATATTAAAACATGTATAGCTACAGACAATTGTCAGTAGAAGTTATACCCGTTATATCAAGCAAATTATCGATTCGTTTGTATGTGATTGTATTATATGTGAAATTATTAAACCGTCTTGAGTTAACCCTTTTAAAATAAGCTACATACGGTATGATTCAGAAAGATGGGCACAATTAATTTCAATTAGCTACACTACATGCAGCGGAGTTCACAAAGTATGACTGTACTTGTATTTGAATTCTATTGATTACATTTTAAAAAGAATTCCGTAAAGTTTTGCATACTAGTTCTAGAGCGCTCCAAGCCGCACATTAACATCAGTTGTAAGTAAGCAAGATGTATACTAACTATAAAGCGCAAGGCTTTTTGCATTCGTGAGTTCAGTAAAAGTGAGTCATCGACTGTTATGTAGCGAGTATTTCGTCGTAAATTTAATATTTAATGAAACTGTCTCTCTGTATAAGGGTAAAAACCGTGGCAGATCGACTGAGTTTTCAGCATGGTGCAATGAAATCAACCCATAGAACGAATGAAGAACTTGGACTACTGCAAACAATTGTTTAACGTGTGCTTAATGTGCTGGTTAATGTACAAAGGATACCATCTACAAATGGGACAGGCTCTTCACGCAAGCGAAAAGTAATCGTATAGAATCTTGTAATCATATGCTCTAAAACATGGAAGTTGAATTATTTTTGCCACTCGTTACTTTTAATAATGAAGCGACATTTTACTTAAATGACAATATCAACAGACACAATGTTCGCATATGGGGACTACGAAATCTCTGTGTAATATTGAAACATGAGAGGGACAGCCCGAAACGTAATGTGTTCTGTGCCATATCATTAACAAAGGTTAACGGACTTCTCCTTTTCGATGGAAACATGATTATTGAACAACGTATCTTAAAAAACTGCAAAACTGGCTTGTTCCTTAAATGAATCAAACTTCAGAATATTACATATTCCAGCAAGACGAAGCTACATCCTATTGACATCTGAATGTTCGACGTTTCTTGAATGAATCTCTGTCCCAGCGATGAATAGGTAACATGGGAATAAAGACCTAACACTTCAGTTCTGTCCATCGAGAATTCCGCTATGGTCAAGATGTAGCTGAACGAGAGCACATTGAACATCTCTAAACTGTAATGTATTTATAATCAAATATAATTTACAGAAATCAAATACAACAAATTCATAAAATACAATGCATTGAAATCGTGTCCATCTATTTTAATCACCTGTAGGTTGATTTAATTATATTGTAATATCACTGCTCGTGTAGTCAATCCAGACTTCTTTCCCACCTTTGTAACTACTAATTTATTAACTTCAGTTTTCAACGCAATAGCTTGTTTCTTTTTTATTTACATAATTTTTGGGCCATTTATTCTTTTAAACTTCTTTTAACAAAAGAAAAACACCAAAATAAAAACATCAAAAAGATCGACACTTAAAATTTCGATGTGTTTGATATTAAACATCGATTTTTTTGGATATCAATGTTTTTCAAAATGATTTTGCATGTTAGAAGTAGAATACTTATAACAGCATTGATATAAAATTAGCTCTATTGCTTAGTTTTTGTTATTAAAACTTTAAAAAATTATTTTAAAATAAATGGTTTAAATATTCACGCAAATCGTTCTCCACAAGCGATAAATATGTATAATTAAATTGGCTTCATTAGATCTTAATTGTATTCTGGACATCTAGTTTTTTTAGGAACTTTTGTCTCGCGTGAAACCTACGTAACAGGTATTATTTTGTAAATATTCATTCATATTCAAAACTTTTACGATACATAGTAAAATAGTAATACTAATCTAACTATACCAAAAACAACCCTAAATAAGTTAAATAATAATTTAATATGCCCAGTATTTAAAAGTAATTTATTCTGTATAGAATTTTTAATTCATGAATGAGTTAAGATGCTGCCCTCTATCAGACATATGTTAGAAACACGATTTTTCTTAATTCAAACAGCAGAAAATGCCGGGCATTCATATGTTAAAAATAGTATACTTTTCTATAATAGGAAAGTAGAATGATGATAGATTGAATTATAGAGTATAGAGGGCGTAAATTTTATGTAATTCACCAAAATTTTGGTTATGTTACAATAATAAAAACCACAATACAATCTATCATTTACTTGTTAAAGATTTACTTCATATACTGTGCATAAGGTGCTCTATTTTATGATTCTGCTCACATTATAGCTTATGTTATTTTCTTTTGTAGGTAAATAATATAACATGTCATTTTTAAGGCAGGCTGTTACAAAAACGTTTAGTAAAATTTCATCTTTGCCTATTACTACTCAATATAACGCTTGTGCATACCACATTTTAAATAAAGTTAATAATATTCAACAAACTAAAGAACACAATCTTTTACCAGTACCTAAAATAAACATTATTCAAACATGTGGATTCAAAGTCAAAGGAAAAGTAAGAAAGCGTTGTAAGGACTGTTACTTTGTAAGAAGGGAACAGCGACTCTATGTAATATGCAATACACATCCAAGACATAAGCAGATGTCTGTAGTTAAAGATGAACGAAATACATGGATTTTATCACACGCTACACAAGGAAAAATCAGACCATGGTAGAAAACTTATTTTAATTTGTTAATATTTAAATAAACATAAGTAAAAGAGAAGCTATATTATTTCAAATGTACTATATAGTCCATACCACTTTATTATTATTAGTCTATTTTAATAATTAATATTGAGAAATACTCCAATCATAATTCACATAAATTTTGGCATTTTTTAATCATAAACTAACAATTTACACTTTAAGTTGATGTCCGCTCCACACACATACTTAATTTATAAAAGCATAAAACTAAAATTAGTATTACAGTTTTAGTATAAAGAATTAGTATTTTATTTCAAACATATAGTTATCTTATTTTTGGAATTTACATTATGATTGTATTGCCTTTATTTTCCTGAGTTATAAGAAATAAGGTAAATAATCACCTATTATTATGAATATTGACAAACATCTGGGAAAAATATTTGAATTGGGTCATTAGTGCAATAAATATTTGACTGACTGAAATAAATATGCAGATGTTATAATAATTAATTACATAATTATGGCAATTCATTGTAAAAGTTTGTCTTGATTAAACGAATATATATTAACGTTAATAAATTTTTTCCTGGTCATTGAATATGGGGAATTATTCATTTCATTTCCCTAAATAATTGATGTTAAAAATATTTACAATACTCACAGAAATATGGTCAGAGTTTTCTTTTCTAAAGAAAATAATCTGATCATTAATTAATTCACTATTATAGATTCGCATTTTTGTTAGACATCAATTAGTTAATTTAGACTGAGTATTATTACAAACCAATAAGAAATTTCCGTATACCGAAATGGTTATACATTAAAAAATATTTCTATAATTAAAATTTTATTGCCCTATAAATAATTTATATTACAAACTAAATGATATTTATTAATATTAATTTAAATGTATTTGCCCAAAATACTTCCCATTCCAATCGATTATACCGCATTCTATTTTATTTACATAGTTTTTATAACCTTTGTTTTTGAATTATTGTAGTAGACATAAAGTATATGACATTTAAAAACTTTCGTCATTTACTATTTACGTTGGTTTAACTTGGATATCATAAAAGTTTCTTGATATTGTTCGAAGCTGAACATTCGTATAATATAGAAAAATGTAACATTATAAAATGATCCTATGCATAATTTATATTTGTCGCATCTATCAAAAACGCTGATAGTATTCGTTCTTGATTGAATTACGCCCTAACATTATTAATGACATGGCATAAGAATGAAGAAAATCAGAAAGAAAACACTGTTTTGCATAAACTTTTTATTAAAAAAAAGAAAACATGTTCATACATACAAAAAAGTTTTAACATATATATTAACCACATTTTATTATACAATAAAACTAAATGAAAATTGGAAATCTATATTTGTACTAAAGAATGGTGTTAATACCAGAGAATAGAGTTATGTATGTTACTCAGCTTTTGTTTATCAAAGAAACATTACATAAGTTCAAATAAGGGCATCTATAAAAGTAACGGTGATAATAATGTGAACAAAAAAAGCACCACTTGTACATCAAACAGTACATTGTAAAACACTAAACTTCACCGATTCAAGCGACAATAAGGAATAGTTTGTACATTCATAAATAGATTTACTAACCATGTAAGAGGAATCCTATTTTTACATGATACATAATTAGCTTAAAATTTTAAAAATATATGAACTAAAAACATTCAAAACTTACTTTGATGGCTATATAGCGTGGATATTCTTCCAAGGGTAATATTTCATAAGAATTAAACAATTATTTTAATTTTGATGTTTACGTTTTCACATTTTATGCATTTGTATTTTGATCATGTGAGATTTTTTTTCTAAGTACTACCTAGACACTGACAATCCAGAAAAATATTTACAAAATTGTTTTTCACCGCTCTAACTAAATTAACATTGTATTGCACTTGTATGTAAATTAAAAAAAATGTGTATACACTTTCCGCATCATAAATATAAGAAATCGAAAAAAGACGAATGAACATGTAGCGGCTTTAGATTAACGTATTTGAATTTTGGCTCAAGATGACGTCGATCAGTTATGTTGAAGTTAAACTTACAGTGAATATTATTGTGAATTATCCCTGTTTATGTTGATGTTAAATATTGAGGAGAAAGCGAGAATAGTGGCTTTAACAAGGATTTAATAGCGAGATTGCATATCGCAATGAACCATGAGTGAGAAAATCTCTCGAACACTACTACAGGAATGGATGCATGAGTCAAAGGTCGAGTAGTGCAGAGTAACGCAGATTAAAACCATTAGTATTGCAAAATTAGCTTTCCTCAGTTAGACTTAATGACTGAGAAATGAATTTGAAGTTTCAGAAGTCGATCAAGAAGCCACTCTTGACATCACAAAAGAGGAAACAAATATGTAATTTACTTTTATTTACCCATATAATCGTATAAGTTTTTAACTAATATATTATTACGAGGTTCAGTAAACATTGAAAACGTTCAGGAATTGTACATCAAGCAGTTACGTCTAACATTAATTGTCGAGCTGTCAGGACGATTCTTCTCCGTGTCACAAAGTACATTCGGTTTGTTTTGTAATAATCTCTCATTATGCCCATACAGGCTAACTTAAAATATTTTGGTAAAAGTTTACAATTATTTTACAAAATACAAAAGGTTAAGACGACTTCGTAAATAACCCACGCCACCCTCGCCACGTCCCTCTACTCACAATGTATATGAATAATACAAGCGATAAAAACTAAAGAAAACGAGAATGAAGCTATAGGCAATTTTTAGGGGAAAGCCGGAAGATATTAATCAATCATGAATACTACATTAATCTACGATTAGATCATGTGAAAAATAAACAAATTTATGCACGGTTGCACTACTGTCGTTATTTTCGTACAAAAAATCATTACTAAGTGTTAGGATTTATAAAAACTCATATATTCTTTTATGTTTTCTTGTCAATTAAGTACTTCATCAATTGGTAACCCTCCATTAATTTTATTCGTTTTTTTAAATATATTTGTAATTTTTGAATTTCGAGATAATAATTATTAATTCTCTGATCAAAAAGAGGCTTTATGTCTTGGAGACAAAATAAAATTACAAACAACAAGCAAAACTTTATACTTCGTAAAATATTTGATTTAAGAATACAAGTTACAACTATTTGTATGTTTTCTGAAAACAAAAGAAAACGAAGATAAACTAATTATTAAAACATAACTGGCATTAGAAGTACATGTGCTGAATCGTATTTAATTTTTGTGGTTTATAAAGTTTTAGGAAGGTTTATTTATTGACCAAATTAGTCAAATTAAGGAGGAACATGGCAGTGTCATAAAGTTCCTGGCCAAAGAGAGCGATGGTTCATAGTTATTTGTGAAAGAAGGTTAATGTGAATGGGAAAGATGAATCGCTCTATTTTCGAACTATATTTTGGCTAAACTCTTTCTATGTGAGGCAGAGAAAAAATTAACGACAACCAAATTTGGATAATTGAAGAAAGCTCGATCTAAAGAAATGGTGCAGTAAGTCAAAAATTTTAAGATAGGCATTTAAAGGCCTCTTCTATCACTTATGTGTCTTAAAAATTTTATACAGCGATTTAGGTATGAATAAGTACGGAACAAAAACTGTAGACAAAAAAAATTCTGCTCTAAATTTTTCTACATCGAAGAAAGGATTTTTTCCAATTATCACAAGAGATGAAATATTAAACATCATTGCTAAAACACAATTTTCTTAGAAAAAAACTAATGGCAATAGTTTTCTAAGGTGTTGGAGAAGTCGCTTCTTGGATATATGTTAAGAGGGTCTACCATAAAAGGAGAGGTTGAATTTAAAAAATTGCTCTGGAGGAATAAAAAGCCACATTTTTATTTGCAAAAAATGCCGCACAACAATTGCCAAGTTCAAACGGAAGACCAAATTCAGAAGATAATCAATCAACTGGCTTTTTTAAAGTGATGGTATCAATGTTATAGACTTAGCCTAGTTGCGTTAGCCTTTTTTATTAAGATTTAATCCGATGAAGAGAATACTCTATAGAGTTGAGTTGTCTAAGGAATTTTTATTTAAATATGAAATAATGGGTTCTTTTTATGTGGAACAATTGAAAAAAATTAAATAACAAAAACACTCTTCGTATTTCTCAATATACAACTTTTTATGACATAGAATGGAACTAATATATTTGAAAATGCAAAACTACAAATTTTGCAGCAAATATCTAACTTTAAGTCATTACGAAAATATTTCACATTTAATTAGTATTATTTACATGGAGTGTGGCTATTATACAACGAGAATGAACATCGTCTAGGCGAAATACTTACAGTAATGTGGAGTCAATGCACACTGCGAGACAAATGACAAGATAAGTTAGGGATCGCTAGTGCCCGGTGTGTGACAGGTACGCAATTGTGTTGCTGGACATTTCCAAAATTAAAAATCGGGTAACGTGTTAATATGAAATTTGTTGTGAACTTAAAGAAACCGCCGAGTGAATATTTGAAACTGTTGCAGGAGGCGTACAGTGACAATGTGATGTGAGTATCTGAATGTCAAAACGATGCGAAAATTAATGAAATTGTTCGCAACGACCGCCAATTAAGCGTTCAGATAATAACAAATATGATGGACGTTTACAAAGAGACCATGTGATTGATCACTTTTGCACGACCAATTGAATATGTGCAGTTTGTAGCAAAAACTTCTTGCGGAACCTGCCTTGTTGGAAAATATAATATTAATTAATTAATATCATGTACATTAATTAAAAATAAAATTATTGAAAATTATAACACTTAGTGTATTTATTAATTTAATCTTCTAATGTAATAATTTAGATGTTATTAATTGGCCTGTCACATATTAAAAGTTACATCGACAAAACTTTTAGTGTTCAAATTATGGACTAACAATTTAAATTAATTATAATTGAATATCAAGATATCTATTAGTGTATTAAATGAAAAACAATTGCCTATTTATTAAATGCAGTAATGATCAATTCTTTCTTGTATTGTTATTTTAATTAGCTTACGTTATTATTTTTAATGATTTAAAGGAAGATGTTATTGAAGCATATTTTATATGTCTTGAAAGCAACGGAAGAACACTACACCACTATAGTAATTTATACTTGTAATATATAGTAATTTATACTTCATTGGTAATAGAAAAATCTTAGCGTTGAACAAAATAACTTTCGTAAAAAAGAAGACTTGCCATACACCCATTGCGCTTGAAAATTAGAGTGACTCATGTATCACGTGATATACACTAGTACACTAGTACTCTCCAATTTCGAACGCATCTCTAAAGTTCCACCTCTCGCCCCAGTGTGCTCATTACAGTCAATACTTTCTAAATTTTGAAGGCACCCCCTAAAGTTGCGTTCGAAAATTAGAGTGACTCTTGGATCAGTGTGCTCCTGCAATTTCGGATATACTGTTCACATTTAGACAATTTGATATATAGCAAGGAACACAATAGCAAATAAACCTCCAATAAACTAAAATAAATTTTTATTTATCGCCGGCTTATGAATAATTTTGTTCCTACTATATGCTGTTATTAGAGATATTTTAAAACATAAACTGAGCGCTAATCGCTAATGAATTTACTTCATTTATTAAATACTTGTAAATTAATTTCTTAATAATATTTCCGTGCTACATAAGCGCAAAAAAAAATACTTGGAGTATCTTATTTAAAATAATATAATTTTGTCAATTGTTTCATATAGATATTCCATCCAATAGGTCGAACCTGTATTTTCTCATACTTTGACGAGAAATATTATCTTTTCTAAATGTTCAACAGGTTGATTCATATTTGGATGAGACATTTATTAAGTTATTTAAATTTGTAAAACCAGTTTGGGTATCAGAAAAATTAAGTTAAAAGAATTTGTTAGACAAATATAATGTTTGTTTCTCGTGAACCATTTGTAGACAGAATTGTAGCAGATGATAGAAAAACACTATAATATGAAAACGTGATTCGAAAAGACATTAACCACCTAAAAGAAAAACATTTTTGGCTGTTGCCAAAGCTGACTTGTACCAAAGCAAAATGATGTTATGTTGTTGGTGAAATTGTAAAGATATTGTTTACTTTGAATTTTTTCTGAAACATATGGCGAGTAACTCGGCAAATTAAAAGGATTTTTAGAAGAGGCTAAATTTTATCGATAGAAAAGAAGTAATTTTTCTTCAGCAGAAGAAAATGGAGTAATTTTCATCAAGATAGTGCAACACCATACAGACCTTGGTAGACTAGAAAAATTGCAAGAGTAAAATTGGAAATTGCTTAGAAATTTACAAATCATATTTGTGCTAAATAATTTAAAAACAATAGACAAAAACTATATTATTGAATAAAGAACAAAAAGTTTGACCTTTTTGTATTGAAGGATGTGCAAAAGACTTGATTGCGTAGTTTTAAAAATAGCAGATTTAACAATATTTCAGAAATAGATGCATAAGATGAATGTAAGCGCAGAGAGCTGTCCTTCACTTGTCAGCACTAATAATACACAGAAAATCAAATTTACTGCACATCTGTGATCAAAATTTTCTAAAACATCTTTGTGTTTGTATTGCATAGTTTTTTTAGCATTATTATAATTTGTTACATTGGAAAAGTATGTTTGTGAGAATATATTATATTTGAATTATGTTTAATGTAAAAATAGGATTCCGTTATATATAAAAGTGCCAACAATAGAATAAAAAACAAGTTCGCGGGTTTTACAAATAAGACAACAGGTAATATACAATATATAGAAAAATATATGTAAAAAAAACAAGACAAAAGGAAGAAATAAAAACACATATGCGTAATGTAAATATTAAACTACTTTAAAAAATTATCACATTTATATATGTTTATCTCTTAATATTTATTAAATAATATTTGTCTATACACACAGATATTATGTTATTTTTTTTCTTACAAATTTTTCTTTAATCTCAGTACTCATTATCAAATTGTGTTCCTTTCAAGTTAATACAGGTGTTGCATTATTTTATAATAAAATATTGTTACGTTTGTATGTTTCAAATTAATACTAAACTATAAAATTTACATAACAATTCACGGCATTTCATTTGTATACATCTTTTACAAATTTTAATTTTTATTTCGATATATTATTAAAACAACACCTCGTTAAATATATAAAAATTTAATCATATTGGTACCCCTTATCGATGTTTAAAATTTGAGATTTTTGTTTCTTTGTTTGAAAAAGTGGTTTCGTAAATGTTTGCAAATACAGATTCTTTTTATTATTTAGTGAGCGAAGGCATCAATGAGATTCCAAATATCACATTATATCAATTAAATACGTAATAACAATAAAATAATTAAATCTCTCAGAAACAAAAAAAAAGTATAAAAGAATGGCAATTAATGTAAAACGTTTCCTAATAAGTAATTTGTTAATAGAGGTAACGAGTTTGTAATAATGCCCGTTAATAAAGATTTTGTGTTTGAATTACCTAATTCTTTATTATTTAACTTCACACATTTTTGTTGTAAAAAGTAAAGAATCGAGCAGTTATATTGATCAATTTAGATTAGAACAGAAGTCCCCAACCCTATGATCGCGGGTACCGTTTTCCGTGTGCCCGCCATTGTGCGACCGCAATACAAAAATTTAAATTTTCAGTCAATTGTTTGTAAATTCTTTTTTAATATTTAGTAATGAATTAGAATTAGAGAAATATAAACGAGTTGGTTTAAAAATAATTATTTATATTATGAAATTTTTAACGATATTTCTTCTACCAATCTTAAACAAGCCGTAGTGTGCAGCCAGTTCCTACTATATACATACGGGAGTGGCTAATAATGAAGTTGAATTGTCAGTGTAATTTATGCTGTGTAAAATATACGTGCATTCGTCATATCTAGTTCATTATTTATTCCTAATTATATGTCCATATTTTTACATACAGTGCCTCCTACTTCATTATTTTTAAATACTATTATTTTAATCCTACAATTAGTGAATCAAGTAATAGAAAACGAACCTATAATATTATTATTGACCCTGGGAGGAATCGTATTGTTTCGTCAATTTTAAAGATGAATATGTTTGTTGTGTGACAGTAATGTTGCAGTGCCGAAAAAATATAATGTTAAATATTACTTCCAGACAATTCATGCCGCTTTTAATACAAGCTATCATCTAAAATCTGAAGTATAAAAGTGGTGAGTGTTAAAACAGCATTTCTGGTTGGCGCCGATTGCCTATTTTAGAGATTTTTCTGACGAATGTGAGATTATATCAGCAATACAAGATTAACAGTGGTCGGATAACATTGTCACAAGAAGAATACATGCCGTTGCAAAACACATGCAAACTCAGTTAAAAATGTGTTTAATTCTCACTACAATTTAACGCGTCTCCACATATATCAGACACGGCAGTTAGCAGTTATAATGAGAATAGCATTTAGTAACTTTACTGTAAAAGATCTATTGAAAATATTACCGATAAAAGGACAAACAACAAGTAAGAAAATCTATCACATATGTAGAGCATATGGCAAGTCGATAATATGTTTCTGCAGAAGCTATTGACTGGAACCACTAATGGGGTACCAGTAATGGTTGGTAATATCACTAGAATTATTGCCTTCTGCAAGAAAGATAAATCCTTTCCAAAGTTTATGTCATATTACTGTATTATCCGCAAGCTTGTGCGGTAAAATATTACCCTTCGGATACGTCATGAAAATAATTACAAAAATAGTAAACTTAATTTGAGTAGCTCTTTTGTAATACCGCCTTTTCAAGGCATTACTAGAAAATCCTGAAGATCCTGATCCCAAATTTTGCAACATTTGTAAATTTAATTGAAGAAATAAAATATTATCTCAATATAGACATAATGGAAAAAGTTCCGCAAACTCGATTAAAGCTAAACTGGTTTTGTGTATATCATATTTACAAATGAAATCGTTTGCGCATTTGCGTACTTCCAAATATGAAAAGAAAAATGCTAGACAACACTGAAATTTACTTGTCATCATTTGTTAACCTTCAATTACTTCAAGACAAGTTTGAACAGCGTTTTCGACAGTTTCATATCACCGAGCCAATAGTCGCCTTCTTTATTAATCCTTATTGTAATTATTAATTATATTGCAGAGTTTGTTCAAGTAAGACATCCTAAAATTCAATGTATGAGGTGAGAGCTTTTGGCTCTCGGCAAAAGCAAATTTTCAATCTTGAAGAGCATCATGCAAGATCAAATCGTCTTTGGGCTCTACATACTTATGTGAATCATCGTGTTCAACATTCAATGCCATAAAATCAAAGCACAAATCTCGACTTATACAGCATCTTGATGATTGCTTATGAACAGGAATATCATTCTACTATCCTAATTATGGAGCACTGGTCAATGATATATAGTGCTAAAAATCACATTGACTTTGAAATTTATATTTTTTATTAAATAATTATTTATTTTACATAAGAATGTAAGCAATATTATATTTTATATAATATTTATATATTAAAATTACATTTTTGAAACGAAATATTTTATTTGTATGTTATGTGTATTAACTGTCGATAAATTTACTTCGAAAAAATAAATGTTGGCCGCCGTTCAACAGGTATTCTAGTAGATGCTCTTAGATATAAAAAAGTTGGGGACTCCTGAATTAAAGGGTATTGCTAACACTCTATTCTATTAATAAATATTTCTAGAAATTGTTGCTCTAAATTATTGTAATATCATTTACCCCACATGTAATTATGTTCATAAGTATCAAATTGTTTTGTGAGACATGATAATTTTATTTTTAACATCAAAATACTTTCATAAAAATTTAAAGATTTTATATAATATATTTTCAGACGATTTTATTAATAGTATAACCTTTCAATTCAAATGGAAATAGATAAAGAAACATAAAAACCATTAGCAATTACAGATAAACAAGCTGTCACTACTATACTACACGATAACTACTAGTCTTGTATAAATACATTTAAAGACTTAGTGAATATAAATATTTTATCATTAGCAAACTCGTTAAAGTTACATTTAACACTTTTTTGTAAAGTAAAAAAACCAACTGCAAAATTATATATTAATTAAAACAGTTCTGAAGGCACTATTTTGCTCTTGTAAATTTTCCTTTGAAACAATTTGTTTGGCAACTACAATAATCACATTTAATCACAATCAATACCAAAGGATTAAACGAATAGAAGATAAAATGTACAACCAACGAATTATCCATACAGGGCGCGACACTACTACACACGGCACAGATGATACTTACGCAGGAAAGATAAAATTTAGAATTATATTTCTAGAAACCCAAGAGAGCCGACATAAAGCTAATATATAGAAAAATTTTATTCTTATATATAGGAAAGTAAGGAACAAAATTAGATATAGAATGTATCGACAGTTGACAAGTATATGATGAAACAAAAGGAAATATTAAGGATAAGGCGATTAAAGGGAAAAAATAAGATCATTGGATTTAGTACTATGACAAAATAACACATACAAAAAACATAATATTTGATACATACATAAAAAATTAATTTACTTCGGAAGAATAACAAGGGAAAAACCGAAGGTATTAGAAAACCGATGCAACTAATTATTACAATTAGCATTATGAGACAACACAAAGCATAATATTTTCATTAAATTAGGACCACGAATAATTGCCATAGCTATTATATGTGGGCCTAATTTAATGGCAACGGACTGTAATTGGACAAAGATCAGCAACTTCATGAATATAAGGCAAAACACGCCACCGCAGCAATTTCCTATAATAAAATATATGAAATGTTTTACAACTGTCTAAATTGGTAACTATGAAACAGAAGAGATGTGAATACTAAACAACAGTAAGTACACTGAAACACTGACAGACCTTTTATATTTTCATAAAATTTCCTTTATATGGGTAAATAAAGAGAGCCTTAATTTTTCTTACCCTTCTAGTACCAATAATGTTTGATAGTGATCAAAATAAAAGTAGCAAGCTGATTCTATATCAAAAAAAAATAAAAAATTTTGTCAGAAGTAGGTAATTTTTGGGTATTAGTAGCGTACAAGAAATTTGTACTACTTTTCAGTATCCTTTTTTAGTCACTATATACCGAGGCAAAAGTTTCGATATTTTTCTCTAATGATTGACTAGTTTGTTGTATGTTCTATTCCTAATAAAACGATTTTTTTCAATATTTTTATACGGTAATTCCCGTGTCAGATCTAAACAAATGTAAAATCTCATGTTTTTTTATAATATCAAACATTATATGTAAGACTAACTATCCCTAAAATATAATTCCCAAAATTTTGTTTCGTCATCGATTAAAAAAAGCTTATATTTGATCAAATGCAACAGTAAAAGAGACACCCGTATTTTGTCAGGGATACCATAATGATAAAAAACAAATAAATATTACGGCTCTAAAAAGAAAATTGATTTACATCAAATCTACATATAAATTTAAAACCCTGTGTATAAGTTCGTACTGTTCTGCATTTTGTACCATGCCCCCGCGATGTAAACGTAAAGAACACAATATTGCCAAAACATCTACGTTGAAATTATTACGCAACTGTTGTATACCGTTAAGAATTGCCAAGAAACAACCAGTTCTGCCAATTCCCGCGCTGCAGTGAGCCACTATCGGAACGTTTCGTGCTTCTGGTGATTTCTTTTTCTCTACTGACCTTTGACGAAAAGACCTGGGCATGCCGCCATTTCTTAAGTGCCTGTACCCAAATTTTGGCTCTACTATCTTCGTTCTTTCTGTAAATTTTTTCGCGCTATCTAAATCTTTAAGATTATCATCGCTTTTTCTAGTTTTGAGGAGGCTATTATTGTCGAGTTTGTCATATTGATTTTTGGTCATTAAGTCTAAAACATGCAAAGCGATTTTAAGCACTTGTTCCGGATTCGCCATTTTATGATCCTGCCAGTTCGGAAACCAATAGTGCTGTATTATTCTGACGTTTTCGGGTTTCCTTTCATCGAACCTTTGCAATCCTAAGTGGCGAATTATACACTCTCCTATATTTTCTTCTCTAATGTACCTGACTTGATATTTTCCATGCTGAAGTACATTTAATTCTTCGAACCTTACAGTCTCTTCTTCCTCGTAATGTTGAGTATTTCGACCGTCGAATGTAAAACGATCGTGAATTTTCGTTGTGGTTACAGTGTAATAGGATTTTTCATTCGGTGATCCTTTTTTACCAAGGGGAAAGTACAATTCGCATTTGCTACGGCCTTTCTCGACAAGACCAGTCAACATTACAATACAGTTACACTGAAAATAGAAAGATTACAAATTATAATTTAATCTCAAACGACAACAAATGGATAAAAAAACAAAGATTTTTTATTAAAGATTATATTTTTTGTTTTTTTTATATTTAGGTAGTACTATAATTTTTGAAAACAAATATGCTTTGTCAATACCCTATTTTTTTTTTTTTTTCAATTTTACTCCAATTCTATGAAAACATACAATTTTGATTTAAATTTTGTGGGGTTTTTGATTTGCAAATGCCAGGTGTAAATACGTCAAGTGTAGAAAATTGCGAATGCGGTTTATATTATTAAATTATCACGCCCTTCGCCCATTTTACGTCGTCATAATCGTCCTACCGAGAGGACTATTCGCAGTATGGTGGATAAATTTGACTCCTCCAGTTTAGTACACAATGAGCCCCTACGACGACAAAACGCGAAATCTTCCGAAAACGTTGCCGCTGTCGGTGAGAGTGTGCAGGAGAATCCGAAGCAATCAATTTCGCGTCGCTCACAAGAACTCGGCCTTTCGCAGACCACAACTTGGCGAATTTTGGGTCGTGACTTGGGCCTGCACCCGTACAAAATTCATCTGACCCAGGAGCTGAAGGTAAACGATCATAGGCAACGACATGTGTTCGTTGAATGGGTCCTGGATCAGTTGGAAACTGACCCTAATTTTAATCAAAAAATGATCTTCAGCGATGAGACGTATTTCTGGATGAATGGGTACGTCAACAAAAAAAATTATCGAATTTGGGACGATACCAATGAGATCCAAGAGCGTCCAATGCATCCCGAAAAAGCCACTGTTTGGTGTGGATTTTGGGCTGGCGGCGTCATCGGACAATATTTCTTTGAGAACGACGTTGGCCACGCCATCACTGTCAACGGCGAGCGCTATAGGTCGATGTTTACCAATTTCTTTTGGCCTGAATTGAATGATATGCACACCAACGGCATGTGGTTTCAACAGGAGGGCGCTACGTGCCACACAGTTCATGCCACATTGGACATTCTGCACGAGCGATTTGAGGGCATGGTCAACTCACGTGGAGATGATTACTAGCCACCGAGATCGTGCGCTTTGATCCCGTTAGACTTTTTCTTGTGGGGTTTTCTTAAGTCGCAGGTCTATGCGAATAAGTCACAAACCACAGCGGCCCTCAAAGCCCACATAATCCATGCCATCGGTCCAATTCAGCCTGATTTATGCACCAGAGTCATGGAAAATTGGACATTTCGGATGCGCGCCACCCAGCGAAGCCGCGGTGTACATTTGCACGATGTTATATTCCATGCATAATGGCGTCGACAGGCCTTTCAAACGAATAAAAAGTTTCGATGTCTCACACACTTTGTTTTATTTAAATTTAAAGATTAGAAAGCGCTTAATGAAAGACCCGTTACCTCTTCACTTACATACACCGTATAGTTCTTGTTAATGCTAGTTACCACAAGACAATTGTAAATAAACCACAATTTTGTATTCCAAAAATGTACGACAATATTCTTAGAGTATAGTAGGAATTAGAATAACACTATTAGAGTTGTGCACAAAATCACTATACTTTCATAGTGTTGGGCCTAACGAAATTATGGTTTTCTTGATAAACTTCATGATACATATCCTAGGATCAGTGATTTAAATCTTATTCCCCGCTTATAATACTTCAAGTGTGATGAAATCGTATGCTATGAAGATGCACTTCTAGGGATATATCCGTAGACATGTCTATATTTTGAGGACCCTCAAACATTGTATCCATCTTATGTAAGTTATGCGCATCTTCCACAAGCGTTTTAAAAATCTTATGACACTATTGTGTGGTCTTTAGAACTTTATCGAACTGTGTTTTGGTTTTTCTTATCATCGTGTATAAGTATGGCGTACGAAGAAAGAATTTATTTGTTCTCTAGTAAAATAGATGTGTAAATAATATACGATATAAAATGTATTATCGAATTCCACCGCGTGAAGTCCTTACTGGAATATTACTAACTTAAAGTTCCAATTCTGGTAGTTATAATTTTATAACGGTAACTTCCTTTACTTACCTTATTGGTCCAAATCATCTCCCAAAAATCCTCACACGTATGTGTCATGGGGCCCTGGGTTGCAATGTAAGCTGTCTCAGTATAATCAGGACCCTAAAATTTGAATAAATTCTATTGTTTAATAGCAGCGTCTAAATGAAGAAAATACTAACTTTTATATAATTTGCGTGGATATAACTTTGCGCACCAGGCAAATGAACTCGACTATGTTCGTTGGGTAAAACACTTTTATAACGATTTCGATTTTGACTTCCTGAAACTATACATTTTTCTTGCAAATTTAAGGGAACTTCCCAAAACTCTTTGTGCAATTTTGGTACACGACCCATCTAAAAATTGCCAACATAAACAAGTATCAAAAATACTGTTTGATATATATTTTGCTACATTTATTTTTAGGGTAGCTTTATAATGCACATTAGCGTTATTAGTCTTTGAGTAATATACAACAAAAAGAACTGTTGTAAATTAAAATGAGTCGGTTAAGTAAAAATATATATTTGCCATAGAATACTATATGCCACGTAATATTTATAGGTATCTATTTCACAATTAATTCAATAATTTCTTATATTGTTAGAACCACCAAAGTTAGGCGGTGTATCAATAACGCTGCAAAATACGAACACATACCGGCATTAATCTAATTCATCGGTAGTCAGATGTGTTGAAGAAAGAAAGGGGGCAAACGTTTTTCTAATAGAGTTACGCACCACGTCTTGTCAAGAAATCGTGAAAAAATAGAAAGTGTTTTGACTTATGAAGCTTTGTCTTTTCTACGGTTCCGATATTGTTATATTTCCTGTATTTCACTGCTGTTATTTGTTATTGTTCTAACAGCTAATTTATCATAATTATTTCATTATTTTTGTAAGTTTACAATTAGGTAGGTAAGTAGATTTTACATTTGTTATTTACAGGTTTACAGGTTAGGTTTATAGTACATTACCGCCTCTGACAGCAATATAAATATAGTATTTAATTTGACATCCTCACTTCCCGTCGAAATCTTACTTCATACGACAGTGATCACTTGATCAGAAAACATTCCTGATTTTATCTATATTTGTATGACATACTTAAGCCAGTCTTATTTAAAAATGCAAAAGGTATCATAAAAGTTGTAACATGTTCAATGTGGATTATTTATTTGCTGGGCAGGATTTACACCATTTCCTAGTGGAATTAAAATTGTACTAATCAATTCTATAAATTTGTCATTTATAATTAGTCACGTGTTGGTGTGTATGTATACGAGACACAAAAGACTAATTAATAAAATCAGACAAAAGCTTGTACAAAAGACACCTTTATAGCTTATTATTTCTTTTACGGTTCTGGGAATTCTCACAATTCATTTTTAATGGTTTCATGAAATATAATCTCAACTATTCCGTAATAAGTTATTTTTGTAAAGATGGACAGCTGTTTCCAGTTTTTCTACCAAGTTTGTCCCATAAAAGTTCGATGGGGTTTAAATATAGAGATTGCAATAACCACTTTATATTATTTAAACATTAATCTCTTTGTTTTACTACTAAGAAGCCTCTGCATTATTCTGAGTCGTGTTTGGGATCATTATTCTGCCGCATGGTGAATTCATCGCCAATCTAACGAAGATTAGATAGGAGAACATTTTTTTCTAAAATGCTTCTATACATGCTATCTCTTTCTTCAACATCCCAATAATTTTCACAAGATCACCCACATCGTTGCTCTAGAAATAATTCTAGACCATAATTGATCCACCACCATGCTTAACTTTAAGCATAATGTGTCTTTTCTCCTGCGCTTCGACGAACATAAACATGTCTTTTCAAACCAAGGAATTTAAACTTGGACTCATGTGATCGAAGCACTTTACTAAGTCTTCTTCTGTCTAGTTACGATAGTTAAAGGCTACTCTAATCTTTTCTTCTTATTTTGTAGACGAAATAAATAAATTTCCAAATTGCTACTGATCCCATCAATTTAGCACTTCCTGAACGCCGTTTTACTATAGTTAAGGAAATGCATTCTGTGCGATTTTCATTAAATTTCGTCATCATCTATTATTATATGGTATAATGATCTTCACTTTTTACTTGTGACTTTCTGGGAGATATACAACCAGTACTCTTAAAACGCTCAATATATTGATATACAGCAGTCTTGGATAATTTTAATTGAGCTGATATAATGCGCTGATATTCCTTCTTTATATAAGTAAGTCGATAATGACTGAACATTTCTCAACAGTATTTTCACGAACTTTTTCCATTTTGATAGACTTTTATTGCAACACTATATATTAAAAATGAACTTTTATTTACCAACAGGATGTTTACGTTGGAAAATGAATAAATATACGTAACGATTTTACTTGTACAATACATGGTAATAATGCTGTATGTGTAACAAAACAAAGCACTCCACATAAACACAACAGAATTCAGGTACTCTATTTCATCTTGGTCGAAACAGAAAATTTATTAAACCAATTGATGTTGAATTTGATCGAGCCTGTGATTGATTAACTTAATCACTAAAGTTGATATATAATCCCTTTCCACATTAACTTTCGTAATTCTGTAGACGCATTTCGACAACTAAGTTGTCATCATCAATAGATAATTGCAAAGTGTCGCACCTAGTAAACCACGGCGAAAAATACCTGTACGAAAGAAAACAAACTCCGTACGCGATCTGTACTGTTGAGAACCAAAATGTACACGGTACATTTTGGTTCGAAAGAAAACACGGAGTTTGTTTTCGTACAGGTATTTTTCGCCGTGGTTTACCAGGTGCGACACTTTGCAATTATCTGCTGATGATGACAACTTAGTTGTCGAATGCGTCTACAGAATTACGAAAGTTAATGTGGAAAGGGGTTATATATCAACCTTAGTGATTAAACCAATTGATCATTAGTCAAAACAAAACATTTTTAAAACTTACAAGTGATTTTAAACTTACGGCCTGAAATATATACGCAAAAGACACTACAAAAGTTTTGAAATACGGCGTAACCGATTGTTGTACGTTGTTAACAAGTTAAGTGCAAGTTGAGAACTATGTGAAGTCTACACACTGTGTCGGAGGCCCAGTCTCTCTGTGTTTGTTGCTCTTGAACTGTAACAGTATAAACAGCTCACTATTTTATCTAGGTCAAAAACGAAATACTGTGTAATTTTGCGCTACAACTTTGTCTGTAGATTTAATATTGATTATTGTTTGGAAGAAATTATTTATGAATGACCACATAGTATGCAATGGGGAATGTATGGAGTTCTAAAGAGGAAATATTTGCTTGGAAGATGCTGCAATATCAGGACGCCCTCGTCAACTACCGAGAAAACAGACTGAAAAGCAGAAAGCTTTTTAACAATGAGAATCTCCTTGGGGTGTGGGATGATAAGCGGGTCCAATTTTCAGAAGAAACGTGGAAGGATTGGTTTGATGATTGCGTTCGAAGAGATTGAAATTATTTTGACAAAAATGTGAAAGTTGAAGTCTCAACAAATTATAGATGACAGTACTCAGTTGTTATTATTATACTCAACTATTTATCACCTACAACGGTGATTCTCAGCTTGAAAATACAATAAATAGGGCATAAAAGACGTAATAAATATATGTTTTATAGCATCCCAAATATTCCATTATAAATGTTTAATTCAGCTAATGCAGTATTTCATGTTAAATTACTGACTTCAGTTATAGTAGTTTAGTTGCTTCCAGACACAATTTTTACTACACGAATTCGTTCCTTTTAGAATGTCAATTAGCTTTTGCCGAAGTATGATAAATCAAATTAATTATTCGAACAAGTTAATAGTTTTCTGTTTTAATTTGATCTTGAAAGATGAATTCCTTGAAACGCGTAGTAAACAGGGTGTTATTAATATTTGAATGATTCTTTTAACATTCATCTATTTGTAAAATCGCCGAGATTTTAAAGTGTTCGCCCACATACGCACTGATAACCTTGTTACCGATTTAGTGATATGAACACGCCCTTGCTCTGTCGTTCATACATACATACATTCGTGTGTTGGTACGATAGAGGGAAGTAATGTTTCTCCTTTAGTCCCAATTATGATCTATTCGCATTTTTTCATATAATTTTTCCATTATTTCTAAATTATTCAAACAAATACATTAACTGAAAATATGCGAAAATATTATGAATATCCAACTCATGAGATAATTTGGGATAGTACTTTTATTTCTTTTTTTTTCATAATGGAATCTCACTAGGTAATCTATTTTGTAGCAATTAATAGCCCTTGTAATTTAACATAAAATCTACTTAATAGACAACATAATCACTATTGATCTAGAATCAATCAAATTTAAAAATAGTTCTCATGACTCGAATCTGAGGTACGTAATTTAATTTTAACAAAAATTTAAAAGGTTTACAACAAAATTTACAAGTTCTAGCATACATAAGTATTCGTCCCAAAGACAAATATCTTATAAATGTATACGTTTTTTTATATAGTAATAATACATATTATTATTCGTATTATTAATATAATAATATTAGGTACGAATAACAGTATTTAATCGTTTAAGCATTGCCCATTCCAAATTTTGGATTATGTGGCGAATAATCGAATGGCGAATCTCATTCCTTTTGTATTAGAATTTTTAAGTAATTTTTATTAAAAAATCGTTTTTTTTCATACAATGTTTCAAATGAGTGCTCAGATGGTTAATAATGTAAATATCAAGTGACAGAAGCGGAGTTTCTAATACCTTTGCAACATAGTAAAATATCCATTTTTTTCGGAACGCAATGCTTCGAATCGTTATATCGTTGAAAAATTAATTTATCTTTCAAGTCCAATTTTCCAGCATTGGCTTTTAATTTTTTTTATATTTAAATGCACATATCTATTATCTTTATTTCGTCTTCAAGAAAATAGCGATTTCTTTCCTTAGTTCGGGGTGTATATCCGCCACATTTTATACACCCCGAACAATCACGGAGCCGCCATCATATTTTATCGTTTCATGCAAGTTCCTACTTTCATAGGCTTTTCACACTCACTTGAGGATAAGTCGGAAAGTTCAAATGTTGGTTCTAGTTCTTCAGAAAATGTTTTTTAAATTAAATTTACTCAAAGAAGAACGAACGAGCTTAGATTTGATTTTTGTCACAACTGTGATAAGCGTGTATGTGTACATACAAACTTCGCTTCATATTTAGAATTTTTGCAATCAGCATGGCAATATGTATTGTTACGTCCGTACTTGCTATTGGTCTCGTGACGATATTTTCGTATATATGGAATTATTTAAATTTACTGAAGAAACTAATCCCAGAAATGCATCGGATCCATGCAGTATAAATTCATCGATTTTTATGTCGTTTAGGATAATTAGTCTACTTTTATTGTTTTTACGTCTACTGTATTTTATTCTTATATTTATTTAGCAAGTGTAACGAAAGTTAATACTAAAATATTTCTGGAGAACATCATTTTTGAAAAAGATACACACGTTTCCTATTATATATGTATTGCATTAACTAATAGTTTATTATTATGTAGAATTTTTCATTTAGAACTTTGTTTATAATTTATTTATATTGTATACAACACATTAAACAAAAATTGACATATAATATTAAATACATATATGTACGTCAGTAAACATAGCAACAGCTGGAAAGCGGCACGTAGAAATATTTGAAAGAAAAAAATTAAATAACCAATTCTCTTAATACTAACAAATTATCACGTTATAAAAATTTAAATACTAGTCGCTGTTTTAGACTATTCCAATTTAAAGTTTCCATATTTTTCAATTGCTGATTCGTCAATGGTTTAGTTTAATTGATTCTCTTATTTTCTGCATTTTGAGAATTTAATTCTGGCATAATTTACGTCTTTTATTGTGCTTTATTAATATACGGTATGTATAACAAAACAATGTATATGAAGGTTCCAAATAAATCATTTTAAGAGTATTTTTCCTCCTATACAGTTGATATGCAGTCACATAAGCTCATCACATTAGTTGTTTTTACAACATAATTAATGATAATACAGTGAAACCCGTTTACTGGAAACCCTCTTAATAGAATATATCGGTTAAAGGAATTAAAATCTCAAGAACAAAACCATTTCCCTTTAAGTATTATCAAAATTATTCGATTATAAGAATGTCTTTTAATAGAATATAAGAACATTAATGCGATTTTGTCTTCATAAAAGAATAAGTTTCTCTACCTGCTTAACTAAAGGCGGATGTAAACCAAAAGTTACTATGAATGTGTACTTTACTTTTAGAAAGCTATTATGTACATAATTACAGATAATCTTCGGATAATTACGTATTGCAATAAAATCTTGTACCTACGTGATTTTAAACAGTATTTAGATAATGGTTAATTCTGTGCGAATTACATACATACAATAAAAAATTTTTCGGAGGTTTTAAAAGCAGGAAATTTCTATATTTCTGGTCAGTTTGTTATTTGAAATTGCAATCGAAAGTGAAAGTGAGTGAAAAATGGCTTCTTCGACAAACTTGATAAGAAAAGACCTTGCTCTGAAGGAAAAAGTAAAATTGCTTGAATTTTTAAAAGAAACAACTTGCAGTCGGTCGGATGTTTCCAAAAAATTTGGTGTGTCTCAAGCACAAGTGAGTAAATTGTTAAAAGGAAAAGACAGTATTTTGAGTGATTGGCGTGATAATTTTAAATCTACTCAAAAACGAAGACGCAACGGGAAGAATGCTGACGTAGAAAATGCTTTAAATCATTGGTTTATGGAAAAAAGAGCGCGTAAAGTTTCACTTAGTGGACCCATTTTGAAGGAAAAAGCCGAACAGATTGCACAAAAAAATTGTAGGTGAAAATACATATTCAAAGGATACTCCATCAATCGCACCATCATCTCAAGAAGTGAAATTAGTATGTGACACTATTCGTCGTTTTTTAGAATCAAAAACTGATTGTAATTTTGCACATTTCTATGCATTAGATAACCAAATCACTGATATTTTGTGTAAAGAATGAAAACAAAATAAAATTACAGATTATTTTGTTAAGGATGTTGAAATAAAAAAAATATTATTACGCTGAAATGTGTTTTATTTCTTTTGTATGTATTCTTAAATACATTTTATGAAAATTGCAACATAAATTTACAGTATCATACTGAAGTCAATTTTATAGTTATAAAATCGCAGATATAAAGAATACGAAGTATGTATGTATATACATACTTAACTTACTAACACATGGATCAATAAGTCCCGAGACTAACCCATAGATGGCGCTCGTAGTAAACCAGTAACCACGTCTTTCTAGAGTACTAACCTTTGCTTGAAACGTGTCAAAATTTTAAGTCGATCGGACCAGAAACAGCTGAGTTATCGAAGTTGGAGTAAAGTCGTTTTGTAGTTTGTTTAAACAATGGAAAAAACCGAGTTTCGTGTTCTGATAAAACATTGTTTTTTAATGGGTAAAAACACCACGCAAGCAAAACAATGGATTGAAAAATGTTACCCGGACTCTTGTCCATCAAAAGCAACGATTTGTCGGTGGTTTGCCGAGTTTAAACGTGGTCGTACCGACACAAATGACGCGGAACGCTCGGGTAGACCTGTGGAAGCCGTTACACCGGAAAATGTGAGTGAAGTGACAAAAATTATAATGAAAGATCGTAAAGTGAAGCTCCGTGAGATTGCTGAGATGACACAGATATCATATGGAAGTGTATTTACTATCCTTCATGAAAAATTGAGCATGAAAAAGGTTTTTTCCAAGTGGGTGCCGCGATTGCTCTCGATGGAACAAAAACAGCAACGAGTCGATGATTCAGAAAGCTGTTTATCGCTATTTACGCGCAACAAAAAAGATTTCTTGCGTCGTTACGTGACCATGGACGAAACATGGATACATCACTACACTCCAGAGTCGAAGCGGCAGTCATCTGAGTGGCGCACAGCTGGCGAAAGCCGTCAGAAACGTCCGAAAACGCAGCAGTCAGCTGGCAAAGTCCTGGCGTCAGTTTTTTGGGATACACATGGCGTGATTTTCATTGACTACCTCGAAAAAGGTAAATCGATCAACAGTGATTATTATATTGACTTACTGGTGCTTTTGAAGGAGGAAATTGCAAAAAAACGACCGCACATGCAGAGAAAAAAAATCCTTTTTCACCAAGACAATGCACCCTGCCACAAGTCGATGAAAACAATGGCAAAATTGAACGAATTGGGTTTTGATCTGCTTCCCCACCCCCCATATTCGCCAGATTTAGCCCCCAGTGACTACTGGCTCTTTGCTGATCTTAAAAAAATGCTCCAGGGAAAAAGATTTGGCTCAAATGAGGAGGTCATCGCTGAAACTGAAGCTTATTTTGAAGCGAAAGATAAATTTTTTTATAAACATGGTATTGAAAAATTGGAAAAGCGTTGGAACCATTGTATCACCCTAAAAGGTGATCATGTTGATGAATAAAAAAAAATTTTGCAAAAAAAATGTTATTTTCATTGTTAGTCTCGGGACTTATTGATCCATGTGTTAGTAATAAGAAAAGATCAGTTAAAAACGGATAATGGAATAATCCGCATATAGAAATAATTTTGGCGGACAATATGAGTATTCCAATAAGCGGGTTTCACTGTATTCTGAAACAAGCCGAAGAAATAATATCAAGGAAATGCGTCATAAGCATATCCGCTAAAGGAGGGAGATACGCGTACATCGTATTTTACACATTGATGAGCTGCCACGGCTATCAAAAACTGCAACACTTACGGAAATGATGAACAAAATTATTGACATTATTTTGAATGAACGAAAAATTGGCATGAAACAGATGCGTGGGCATATCGATTGAACGCATACATTATATTTTCGACATATCTTTTAAATTTGTAACCAGATTTCTTAGGAACGAAAAACATCATCCTGACTACAAGGCCATTGTAACAGAAATGTTGGAAAGCTTCAAGAATTTAAGCTGTAACATGAATCTAAGAGTACATTTCTCCACTCACACATAAAATACCTTCCAGACAATTTTCAAATTCCACCAAGATATAAAGAAAATAGAAAAGCGATATCAAGGAAGGTGGAATGTTAACACGATAGCGAACTACTACTGGATGTTGAATAGGGACGATCTCCAGCGATCCTACGGCAGAAGAAGCACAAAACGAGTTAGTTTTACTAATTTTGTATTGTTTTTATGAAAAATGTTTGGTTACTTATGATTTTAATCAAATGTAAAATAAACTATACGTTCCATAATTTTTTGAATTTGGCTTACTATTCCTAAAATACATCTGTTTTTTGTGAGAAAACCCAACGTGATAGAAAAAAACGGTTTTGGTTTTTGAGTATAGCACTGAAAAGCACTGTAAAACACAGAAAAAGTGACTAAAGTTAAAACAATTTTTAAAAAGAATTTTTTTGCCGGTCTGGGTAATCTGTCTTTACATCGGTCAACAGCTTAGCGTCAATTGCAATGGGCATCGACAAACCATGAGTTATAATCGCCTGCGCTTATGGTACCACTTAAGATCTTTGTCTGTCAGAATTCGCTTAAACGGGAAAAAGAAACCACGAAAAAACTATTCGGAGAGTCGGACTCGATGCCGAGACTCGAGTTATGACAAGCCTCTAGTAAACCACCGAACTATCTGCTGACCAGGAGAAAGAACCACCGGATCATTCAAGCAAACGATAAATCTAATAGAATACAAAAAAGTAGGCTTATTCTTTATTCTACGATTAAACAAAATCGTTGACTTGTTTTTATCGGGTATCTACTCAATGTATTGTATAACAAAACAATCTTTTAAGGTTAATCGATTTAAAAATAATTGAAAACACTTTTTATAAACAACAAAAAATAAACAAGTCTGTATGCGTAAAGATCTAAAATACGGAGATTGTACTATTGGTGAAGTAGGATAGGGCTTTACAACTTTGTTATTGTTTTTAAATTGTAGTAAAATGACACTAATAAATAACTCTTTCTTTTTTTAATTTTACTCGGGCAAAAAAACTATTATATACAAAAGAAATACAAAATCAAAATAAACATTAAACTGAAAGACTAACTTTAAATCCATCAATATTTTGACATTTTACCGTGTTTGACATCTGTTAACGTTTATGCATTAATAGAATTAAATATCGACTGTTTGACTAGTTGGTACAAGCTCTTTGTGCACTATGCCTTTCGAATCATAAAAACAAATCAACATTGTCTTCACTATTAACTTCTCCGAACGGCTTTTTTTCGGTCTTTCTTCGCTTGGATGCTTCCATTCATGATGCAAATGTCATGATATTTTGACATAACATTGGTGAATGATCTACCTTACCGAGGCATATTTTTTTAATAGATGGTGCCACTAAGAATTACTGTTTTTAAAAAGTTCCGTTTTCTCTGCGACGGACTGTGTATGACAAAAATTTTGTCATCTGAGGAAACAACTGTCTTCGTTCCTACTCAAGAAGTCCTAACAAAATTCAATTCTTAATTGCATGTTTTCTTCAAACAAAAACGATTTTCGTGCAGCTGATTGACAAGAAAATTTGCTATGTTCCGCTCCATTCCCTTTTTTTCCTTCTCTCGCTTTGTTCATCATATTTTGCCTTTATTCTACCAACAGTATTTTTATTAATATCAAAGCGTTCTCTTATTTGTTCATAGGACCAACCATCTCCTAATGCTCGTCTAACTTTTCATCGTACATTTTTACTTAATTTGACGAATTAAATTTGATATTTAAGTATAACATTCAACAGTAACCAATAAATATACTCTACACTAGCAAAAAACAGAATAGTCCCGTTACATGATTCCGCACTTTCTGAACCTAATTTTCATCTTAGTTTAAAGATAAAGCTAAACTAATGGTAGAAAGAACATATACTTTTACTAATTAGTTAACACGCTTAAATAGTGAATGTTTAATAATGGACGTCTAAGCTCGTCCGGACACTTATTAGTTCAAAATTATGACAACTATTATAATGGCACAAAAACAAATTTTAAACGTATGTAATTTTGTATGTAGTTCAGTCAGTTCTTAGAATGTTACGAATTGATGCACATCTCTCACAAGTATTTTTTTCCCGATTACTTTAATTATATTTGATATATATTTTCACAGCTTATATTTCAAGGTTTTTCTTTTGTCGTGATTTTGAAAATGGAAAATAAAAAGGACAACTTGTGAGATATTTTATTTTATTTTTTTAACCGAAAAGGTAAGAGCGCAGTCGAAGTAAGAAAAAAGTTATATCAAGCTTATGGATAAGACGTCTTAACAAAACGCTCATGCAGAAACTGGTTTGCAAAATTTCGTTCTGATAACTTTGATGTCAGGAATGCACCTTGTTCTGGAAGGCCAAATAAAGCCAATGATTAAATCAAATCACAAATAACAACAAGAAATTGCTACGAGATCAAATTTGTCGACGTCCACCGTTCATAATCATGTGAAGCTATTTGATTTCACATCGAAGCTATAAATTTCGATTCCACAACTGTGTCTCAATGAAAGAAATTTGCTCTGTCGCAGTGTCATCTGTGATGTGCTTCTAAAACATGAAGCGAATGATCCGTTTCTGAAGTGAATCATAAGTGGGAATGAGAGGGCTTACAGCTCTTCGAATGCCGTTATTCATAAAAAGTGATGTTCGGTGTTTGGTGAGATTCAAGGTAGTTATTTTGAGCTTGTCAGACAGTTTCACAATTAATTCAGAAGCGTACTGCCACAAATTGGACAAATTGAGTTTTTCCATGAAAAAAATAACAAAATTCATTAACAGAAAACGTATAATTATGCAAATTTGCTGATTTCTAGAAGCTGTTACAGCTTGGATGGGATGTGCTACCAAACCCACCATATTTGCCACATCCGGCACCCATGATTACCAATTGTTCCAATTTTAACAGGATTTTTTTGATGGAAAAATTTTAATTCCAAAACGAGCATTTTTGACACATCGTTTTGTTCAAGTTCAACAGAAGAGTTAATGCATAGCTATAACCATTTATACCGTTTATGGAGAAAACGTAATTGGGGAAAGAACAGCACAGAATTGCTTTCTAGATTTGAAGAGGACCATTTTCATATAAACAATTCTTAACATTCAGGAAGACCAAATGAAAAATAGCCAGATCATTGGAGAGCAACCATAAATAATGGAGGAAAATGTATTTTTGATAAGTTCCTGTATTTTGTTTGTTAAAAAATTAATAAATATTGAGTTCAATGAAAACCACTACGAACCTATGCATCAAGTTAATATAAGGGCTAAATGTAAATAAGTGCATATAATTAGTAATTATATATGAAAAAAAAAGGACAAAAAATGCAAAGACTTAGTGTGCATGCATTTCAAATGTGCTATCTGTTCATTTAAGAAAAATATGAATAAAAACTAACCTCACATGTAGATCTTAAATCTGCAATTGATAGTATATTTCCCGCTGTTTGCAAATATTGTATGTTTTGCAGATGTGATTTAAACTCTTCTGAAAGTATTTGAGATGCATCTAAATCAGCTTGTCTTGGATAGCAAGCTCTTCGATGCCCTTTAGCAGCACCTGTGCAGTCTTTCCCGCCTTCTGTTTGGCAAAAATTACAACGTGGCACGTACAAGTTTTCATTAGACAGGGATTTACGTCTTGATTTATAATTACAAAGACAAGCACACTTTTTATTATATAATTGGCACCTATTTTGACACGAATCACTTTTACTAGGTTCCGCTTCATATATGGTGCAGTTATCACACTTTTCCATGTGTGTCTGGGATTTTCTACGATCAAATTCTTTACTGGATTTACGTTCCAGTACTGCTGATTGTCCTTCGCATTTTTTCAAACATGAACATTTATCTCCTCCAAAGCTGGATAAGTTTAGGTTATTAACACTTTTTGCTGGATTTAGTTTAACAAAAGGAACTGATTTTACTTCTGCAATACTTGAATTTGAGCCTAGGTCAATAGTTAGACTGGCATTTGAACCACGTCTCTCTAAAAGCCCTTTGGCTTTGAATTTTATAGGTTCAGTACGATTATCAGAAAAATCTTGAAGGGTCATTACTTCAGGCAAGGTCTTTAATGTTTGTGAACCTGATATACTACTGTTTGATCCAAAATTTGATAAATTACTCTCATCAAAATCGCATGGTATCTTCTGCTTTATTTGTCGTTTTGGCGTATTGGGCATTGAGAATACATCTCGTGAGACATCTAATAACAATTACAAATAATAATTGATAAATATAAACTGATAAGAAATTTTATAACCTTAAAAAGCATTCGATATAATAAAAATTATTTTTAAGGTTATAAAATAATTTCAAAAACTAGGACAAACCTAAGTGTGTGGACTGTTTCGGTGGATCTGAATCTAGACTAACAGCTTTAAGTTTACGAGATAAAGTTGGTGTTTTTGGAGATTGTATCACTAAAACAGGTTGATTACTGTTAGCGCTTAATTCTAGGTGAGGGAAGTTTCGTTCTTTCCTCAAAGGTACATCTTCTGATTTACTTTCATTTTCCATTTTTAAATCAGCTAGAAATATTTTCACTTATCTATATTATTCTCAATGTTTTATTAATTTACGTTGAATGCTTTTTCGATGTTAACCTAAAAATTTTTTTAATTTAAAATGAATATAACGAACCCCGTTCTTTTTCTGTTTGAATTTTTTTGGCAGTCAAAACTTGTACATTTGCTTGGCAAGAATGGTTGTTTATTTAGCTTTTCGACTGTGTTAATGTGAATACATTCTAAGTTACTTTCATCATGCTTATTTTTCAATTTATTTTAACTTTAGTTGAAAGAAAACACTTTTACTTTACTACCACTGTTGTTTGAAATGATCTTAAAATTGTTAGATTGCTGACCATGGAAAAATTACGGCAAGTGATATCGGCCATTTTTACTAATAAACAGCTGTCTTAATTTTATATACAGGCGCTAAAATTTAAATTTTATTAAAATAATATGATATTTTGCAAAAATTAATATCTAAGAATATTACTAATTTTTTTATAAGCTTTGACATAGACATATAAAGGAGTCATGACTATGAACATTTAAATATTCTAAATTAAGCACTTTTTCTTAATATAGTGAATTGAATGTGAACCATAGAATTTAATTTTAATAAACGGGAACAAACCAACTGAATTTTGCAGTAATGTCAAATTGTTTTATTCAGTATTTGCTTAATTACACACAACACAATTTGTTCTTTTATGTTTGTTTTTATTACCGTTTTAAAATGTAATGTATATTGAAAAATGAGAAATTCGCATTACTATTTCAATAGTAATTGTTCGTCTAATAATAATTAATGAAAATCTCAGTCATTTTTGCAATTTATTTAAAAAAGGAATAGATTATTTTTATTATTTTCTACCATTTTATTTAAAACATCCTCAATGAGCAATTATTAAATTTCGCTGGTGTTTTAAGTTGTATAAGGAAGAACAATAATAATATGAAAAATTATAATTAATTTCGATACAGTACAAATATTAGTAAATGCCTGGATTTTCCATTAAGAAATGAAATCACAGTTAAAAATAAAATTCGTACCTACTAAAAATATGTTAATTGTTAATTAAAAAAAAAAAATAAATTCAACCTAATTTTTGTTACTAACTAAAAAATCGAAACTCCCTCAAAATTTAAAAATCGATATTTAAATACATCTCTAATTAATAAATGGTTTGAATTAAAATAAAAGAAAATTACTTTTCTGGTCTTCTAAAGACACGTTTACAAGCAATTTTACATATTTCCATATTTTTATTAAACTATAGTCATTGGGAAAAATATAAAAAAAGGTTTAAATATGAGAAACATTAAAATCGATTAAAAACAAGCGAAAACTTATTAGAATCCAATACTATATATAATAAATATTTGTTTGAAATTAATAGACGCAACAGGTTCCTTCTGTGTTTGTCCCCTCTATTGATTATTAGTTTGTGATTTCTTTAATTTATATTTCATCCATCGCAATGAAGTTTAGAATGCATTATACATAATCTATTATTGAAATTATTGTAAATAATTGTTATTTCTCTTTGTTAGGAAAAATAAATAATTGTTCTTTAAATATATTTGGTAAAATAATATTCACTGAAGCAATAAATTTATGTGGCATGTATGACAACATTACTGAAGAAAGGACATGAAAGATTAAATTGTACTGCTGTCAAAATTTACAAGAATCCATCTTGCTGCGACCATGATTCCTGTAAAAGTTTTAAAAGTGAGTTAAAAGTTAGTTGATATGTTAAAACTATGTTACGAATGGACTGACAGTGCATTTAAGATGATTTTAGAACTTAAATAAGTATCCGTCATGGATTCTTTAACAGTAGATTTCACCTTACAAGATGTTCTAGGTAAGTGTTTTTGAAGTGACTACCTACTTTTATAATTTGCTCTTCCACCAAGAATAAATTGATTTAGTTCTTCTATCGTTACTGTCACATTGGCATTATTTCATATTGTGTTTTATTACTAAAGACGACATGTAATTTGATTAACTTTTATTAATAGTTTGTGTACGATTTACAAACTTTTATTGTTAACATTTTATCACGAATTGGGTGGTATAACATTACAATTTTGTACTGATAAGGAATCTCACTATACAACTAATAGATTATCATTAGAATTTTTACGGAAACGTATAGATATCGCGCTAAATATTTTGACCTAAAATTTGAATATTTGTGTTTTGAAGTGCATCAACAGGTTGTTTTCGTCATTGATTTTTTCGAATAGCAAACGCGCTAACTTTGGACGAATATATAATTACGAAAAATATACGTTTGCGTTGTTTTGCCATTATAAAAAGTTATACTATAAATCTACAATTATCTTGTAGAAACGTATCAAACTCGTTATTAATGCAGAAAAGGTTGCCTACTTTATTTACGTCATAAACTTTGATATAGCAGAAAAATAAACAAAAAACCATAATGCATCATATAAAATTCAGGAAAGTATTTGTTTTATATCATTCATGGAATATTTGTCGTCATATATAATATAATTCGAGCTGCTTCTCCGAATACTTTTACATATTTTATGACTTTTTAAAATGCTTGTTTTTTTAAATTAAATTCTATATATTGTTAGAGATCCTCACTTTTAAGAAATATTTAACTTTTGTTGTTTGTTTAAAGGTATAATTATAACAAAGAATTTTAATTAAATATAGAAATTTTAGAAAAAAATAAATACTTCAATAGAACAAATTAAAATAACGAAAAATTTCACGTAAATTAAGACACGTATTAAGTTTTTTTGAAATTTAATCCAAATTCATTTTTGCATTTTTTAATGTAAAATTTTGCCTTAAATATACTACATATACATGTAGTCTACGAATCATTACCTTTAACATAGTGACTTTTAATTGACAAATAAAATGTTTCTGGAGCTTTAATTGATAATAGTATTCGCATGAAATTAAACTGGGAGCATTCAGAAGTCTTGTGAACATACATCAACTGTAGGAGCACCGAAAACAGTCCTGATCAAAGAAAATGTTAGCATTACAATCAAATTTATAGTAGAAACACAGTTTTTCATCAGACGATAATGAAAAAACTTACAACACGAATTGGGTCTAAAAAAGTCTCTTCTTATTGGTGCCTAAAATGTACATCATCGACGATTGAAAAGATTTCTGGCTATGGATGAAACCTGCATCCATCCCTTTTTGATTCATAGTAAAAATATGGAATGATATCATAAGGTGCTACCACCTCCACCCATTTTTTTAAAATTTTGAGGGAATCTTCAAATATGGCTTGCTTGTCCTCGTTTTGTCTAAGTTGAAGGACACTTGCGACGAACTCATTTTTTTGACGATGAGAATAGAATGGCTGTTATAAATGAATAGTTTGTAGGACAAGAAAAAAATTTTTATTTTCATCTGTACTGGCGCCAATAATTCGTCAACTGTTGTTAAAGAATCTATTATGTTCTTGGTTTAGAAAATGAAGACAACACGAACGTTGCATTGTATCATAAATATTATAATAATATTTCTAAAGATGACAGTTGAGTTAAAAAATAAAGGTGAAGTTTATATCTGGTACGTGGACTTCCGCGGTCGTGATCCATACTATCTGCTTCTGGGCTTCCGGGATGAAACCGCGTCATTGGTATAACTGCCGACGTTTCGTACCTACTCGTATAGAACATCTTCAGGGCTCAACTGTTGCTACTGTCTGTCGCACTGAAACTGATGTAAGTCGATGGTGGACGGGTTTATATATGGATAATGGGTCATGGGTCAATGGAGCGTTACGGTTACGGTTGCGGTTGGGCTGTTTGGAGATGCAGGACTGCCAGGCGTTGCGTAGGGGGTAGCCATCATCAGGGTTAAAATTATTGGGGTGCTTAGAGATCTCTATAGATTCGCGGATTTTGCGACCACAGTAGTGATTAGTACGGGATAGGATCTTGGTAGAATATATGGTGCCCGGCTTCCAGCCTATGCTCGGTAAGTGCAGGACCAGCTACGCGCAGCAACCTAGTACAACGCTCATGCTCAGAAACACGAGTCGATCTATGGTTTAAACTATAGATCGACATTTTAATCCCAAAGTCCCACAACTCAATACACAGCATATATCATCTCTCCCCCTCTCTAAAGCCCATCTACCCTATATACAAGGTGTTACTGACCGCATCAGTAGGGTACTTCTCAAAAAACAACATCAAAACCATCTTCAAACCCCATTCCAAATTATCTGGCCCTTTTTCCGTAAAAGACCGTGTTTCTTTAGAATCACCTGGTGTGTACAAGATTCCTTGCTCGTGCGACTGTGTACATATTGGTGAAACAAAGAGGTCTGTCGGCACTAGTGTTTCTGAGCATGAGCGTTGTACTAGGTTGCTGCGCGTAGCTGGTTCTGCATTTGCCGAACATAGGCTGGAAACCGGGCACCATATCCAATTTAATTCTACCAAGATCTTATCCCGTACTAACCATTACTATGGTCGCAAAATCCGTGAATCTATAGAGATCTCTAAGCACCCCAATAACCTTAACCGTGATGATGGCTTCCCCTTACACAACGCCCGGCAATCCTGCATCTCCAAACAACCCAAGCGCAACCGTAACGCTCCATTGACCCATGACCTATTACCCATATATAAACCCGTCCACCATCGACTTACAGCAGTTTCAGTGCGACAGACAGTAGCAGTAGTTGAGCCCTGAAGATGTCCCATACGAGTGGGTACGAAACGTTGGCAGTTATACCAGTGACGCGGTTCCAGCCCAGGAGCAGATAGTGAAGTTTATATATTTGGAGGCGAAAAATTACTTAATGTTTCTTTCCTTAATAAAAGTATAATAGTGTCAATAAAGGGAAAAGAGGAAACTTGTTTCTCCCATTTGCCTATGCACACGAATATAGAAATTCCTCCACCCTTAAAAGATTTACTTCCCTGCTCCACCACTATATAATGTTTGGAATCTTGATTGGTTTTTTAAGAAAGTGAAAAACAATTTTTATATGGAACGATATATTTTATTCAGTAATATTCACTTAATATATTTATAGTGTCCATTATGTCTTCATAAAATATCTGATTTTTATCGGCAAAACTGAATGAAGTGAAATTTAACATCATTATTGAACTTGTTATAATTAGAAGTTTCACGAAATAGGGAATAAATGATATTCTGATGGTGCAAAGTAAGGACTACAATATAGTGGATGTGGCAACGCAACAACTTCTCTCGAGTAATCAAAGACGTGTGTGCCTTATATTTTCATGGTGGAACATAATAATTTAATAATTTAATTATACGTTTGAATTGATAGTTTGATTGAATAGTTCAATTTTAAAGTAGTCAATTCCGTTGCAATTTTATCAAACGGACAATACAACCTTCTTTGATGTATATTAGTTTTATATACTGTTTGTGCTGATTCCTTGTTTGTCCAACTCATTTTATCAATAGTTTTAAAAAAAGACCATTTTTTTATTATGTTTCATATGCAAATCGTAGATGTTAACACGTTGAGTATTTTTTTGTTGTTATATAGGGAATATTTAGCTCGAGTTTTTACATAGTTAAGTTATTTTAAAATGCATGTGCGTATCTGATACATGTATTTAGTTCATCTCTTGCATTATGATAATGCACATCGATTATTGTTTTGATTTAATTATCGTCAATTTCAACTGGACGATCGGTGTTCATCTTTTAGTAAATCTTTACAAGCATTAAATTCAGCAAACTAATCTTGAAATTGAAGTTGTTTTAAGGTCTCCTTACCATACACAGCATACCTTTTTTTTGTGGCTTTGCAATCCATTCTTCATTTATGAGATTTAAAAGCAAAATATAGTGAAAATGTGTGTTTTATTATTCCATTTTCGATTACGTAAATATACCTTTAAATATATGTAATTAAAGCTATGTCATTGAAATTCGCAATTATTTAGTTGCTAATCTAATATTTTTTCAAACTTTTGTATCGAAGTACTTGTAATTTTTATTTAGTAAATATTGGGTCTGGGAAAAAGTTCGTGGCGTTTTTTCAGTAAAATTCAACTGGTCCCCGCATGGCGCGTGGACGAATTCATTTAAACCGAATATGCTCCATTATTATCGACAATGTTTCGCCATTTTTTTGGTAGATCCATGATCCCATCGGTGAAAAACTTCTGTGGTTTCTGGTCGAAAAACTGAATCAAGTAGTTTTCACAGGCTTCTTTTGAAACCAACTTAATTCCATTGAGAGAGTTCTGCAGATATCGAAACAGATGATAGTCAGAGGGTGCTATATCCGGACTGTAAGGTGGGTGCATCAAAACTTCCCAACCAAACTCTCTCAATTTTTGACGGGTCATCAAAGAAGTGTGTGGTCGGGCGTTGTCATGATGGAAGACAACACCTTTCCTATTAATCAATTCGGGCCGTTTTCTTTCAATCGCCTGGCGTAATCTCTCTAGTTGTGCACAGTAGAGTTGAGAATCAATCGTCTGACCAGTTGGAAGTAGCTCGTAGTGGACGATTCCCCTCCAGTCCCACCATACACACAGCATC
Source organism: Dermolepida albohirtum (assembly GCA_031893035.1). Taxonomy (NCBI): domain Eukaryota; kingdom Metazoa; phylum Arthropoda; class Insecta; order Coleoptera; family Scarabaeidae; genus Dermolepida; species Dermolepida albohirtum. The sequence continues at coordinate 663,885 of JAVIWB010005743.1, read as the reverse complement.
ACTTTTTTTGGCGTCAATGTTGGCTTAGCGAACGCTTGTGACGGCTCACCATCCTTTATCCACGATCTTTTACGCTTCCGATTATCGTACGTAATCCATTTTTCATCTCCGGTTATTAAACGTTTCAGAAACGGCTCGATTTCATTCCGTTTCAGCAGCGCATCGCAGATGTTAATTCGGTCCATCATGTTTTTCACGCTCAACTCATGAGGAACCCATACGTCAAGCTTTTTTTTGTAACCAGCTTTGTGTAAATGGTTCAAAACAGTTTTGTGGTCAATGCCTAGCTCCATGCCAATATCGACACTGCTGATATGCTTATCTTGTTGGACTTTTTCAAGAATTTCATCAGATTTTTCAGTAATTGGACGACCGGAGCGTGACTCATCTTTCACATTGAAATTTCCAGAACGAAAGCGAGCGAACCATTTCCGCGCAACAGATTTCGATAAAGTACCTTCACCGTACACAGCACAAATTTTATCACAAGCCTGCGCAGCGTTCTTCCCCTTATCATAATAATATTGCAGAATATAGCGAAATTTCTCATTATTCTTCTCCATTTTCAAGTGCGAATAACTTTCCAACCACTGCACCGATTACAATGTTTCTACGCTCAAACTAACGTTCGGAAGGTCATCTAAAAAACGAGCCGTCGGTGGTGTCGCTGTGACTTGTTGTTCTTTAGTTATCGGCAACCAATGCCATCTATCGGGAAAAACGCCACGAACTTTTTCCCAGACCCAATACATTCACGGCCTTTTGAAGTTCTTTTTGCCAAAATTATTAAATTATAAGTATATACCATACATTACTGAATATTAAATTGGCCACTTTTTGTGGCTGTAATGGAATTTTTTGAAGCATATGTGGGTTTATTGCTGTTCAATAGCGCATATTTTGCTTATTGAACTCATTAAGCCTAAAATGAGCCTCATCCTAGAAGATGATTTTTTCGATGAAGTTCAGGATTTTCTTCAAACTTTAGTAGACCCCAATCGGAGAAGTTTCCATGCTTCAAATAGCCAAGACGACTCATTTCTTCAGTTAATTTGATCTTGTAAGGATATAAGTCAAGATCTTTACGCAAAATTCACCACAATGTGGTTTGACAGATTCCCAATTCATGTGTCATCGACCGGTACGTTGTCTCACTGGCACAGGAACATCCAATAGTGAATATTTTGACTCGAATTTATCCACTATAGCACCGACAGCCTGCCTGGTGGGATAATTATTACAACAGAAAATTGGAGTAAGCGCTTAAAGTTGCGACCACTGACGTATTAAAGACAAGATTGTTATGTCCCTGTTGGAAAACCTATTATTTCTCCTCAGGTGCTCACAGTTCTTTTGTGAGTACGGGAACTAGTACTCGAACTAAGGTGTAAGGTAAGGTACCGTAAGTTACTAGACGTAGGGAAGTGCGATGGTCAACGTTCTCCTGGGGATACCAGATGCAATCTTCTTGTATTTAGCCTTACTTGGCCAATGGAGTTCTGATTGGGCCCACTGTTATTTCCCTTGCTACTCGTGGAATCACTGTGGCACGAAGTAAAACTTAAAAAAAAAACAAAAAGTAGAGGAGAACACGTGAAAGGTTTTAAAGCTCCAATGCAAGAACTCCTAATGAAAGAAACAAGCCACGATGTCGAGCACACCAGAATGTAATCTGCACAGTTAAAAATAAAGCTACGAAGGTTAACATTGTAAAGAAAATGGATTCGAAGACCGGCCTGCAAACTCGATCAGCTGAGTGATCTGGGATTTGTAAAACTAAAATAAAAAGGCGTACCTCAATAAGCATTTGCAAAGAAGCTGAGAGATTTGGAAGGAATATGAGGACCACAATGAATCTGAAAAGGTCGCAGGGAAATAGCCTTTACGGCTATCTCAAATAATTTAATCTAATCTAGGACCTTATACAATTTAACAAATATGTAAAAGATGTTCTTCCAACACGAAAGAAAGTTTGTTGGATGTGCATTAATTAATGACAGTTGACGATCATATATGGTAAAAAGACCTTAACTTGAGAAAACATCAAATCTGATATTTTGAACGACATCTATCTATCAGGCCGAGAATATTTCATCTAAACAGTTTTTTACTAGATAATTAGTTTAGAAAGTAGTTTCAAATTATATAATCTATTTATCAAATTGAAGTAACCGATAACTTTTCTTAACATATTTAGAAATAACAATACTATATAATGAAGCCATTTTAAATAGCTTTTTCTTCAATTCCATACGCTGTTGATATTTTTTCGGTCATTTAAACTTTTCAAGGATTTACGCTTTTTAATATAATGCAAAATATATATCTTGAAGAACTGATATTTGTTCTCGTACGGTAAGATAATGTTAGAGTCAATTATATAACTTAAACCTTCGACATTATTAATTTCTTCAACATTTTCGTCACGGTAGTGAATAAATTATCGATGTTATGTTATTTTTAATAATGATTCATATAGAAAATGTTTAAATCGTAGAAAGTAAATAATACGCAAACATTATTTTTAATGAATTGATTTATTAAAATCAAATTATAATAATTAAAATATTTTGATTTTGTACAAGGGCTTATCTATAAGTTTTTCTTATAATCTCACTTCGGTTACATTTAATTTCAGTATTTTTAGATACATTTCCTTGATAAAGGTTGGTGTTATGAGATTCGTGTTAATTGCCCTTTATACCGTGTAATATTAATACAAATTTTATTTTTTAATAATGCAGGATGAGCACTAATTACACACGATATAAATTTTATCTTAAAAATAGTATAGTGGCTATAAATCGTAACATAAACATTTCTGTGTATAATTGTTTGCCAGTGAGACGATGGTTGATTAATTGCCTTGCTTGCCCTGCAGAGACAATTGAAAATTGCAGAGGCAATCACAAGTGTCTCACTGTGTTCATGTGAAAGCTTTTGTATATGAACGGATTGTTCAATATTTGTTCGAGAAGTTTCATGAAAGAGATCATTTAAAGGGTCATTTAAAAATAAAAATTAACTTTTAAGGTCTTTTGCAAAGACAGACAAATTAAAAGTAAATGTTTCTGATTACGCAATTAAATTTATTAAAATTATGTAACAGCAACAATATCTATGAACCCATATAAATCCAAAAATACCTTAAAAGTCCCTCCTTTCGAAACCACTCCACGATAAATACACTTCAGTTTCCATGTAGCAGCGATGGGATCAGCAGTGCTCTGAGAATGTCCCTCGCAAAAACGGACGAAACATTATCAAATAAAGTAGCAGTGCTGTAGACGTGATTCCCGGAAACCTATAAGAAACTATGAACAAACCGCGGAAACCTCCAAGCCAGATAATGCAACATTCGTCTGGAAAGATCCGTGTATATAAGCGAAACGTATGCAAGAAATTTCTTATTGTTTACATTCAACGTAGCCTTCCAGTAATAGCAGCAAATTAACTTCGAATAGGGTGCATTAAGAACGTGGTTTCTACGTGCCAATTGAGACAAGAATTGATCATCTCTTAGTGTTGTCGGTGTTGGTTGACCTTACCCGCGTCTTTGTCAAGCCCCCACAGATACCAAAAAACAGTTTCAAAGTCTAGTAATTACGCTTTGGCTCACTCCAAAAAATTCAGTAACACTTTATGTTACCAATTGACTTATAGCCCTCCAAGTCTTTGTCCCTAATAGATAGTGATGTATTTTCATTTCGGACGGTACTCAAAATAGCAAATTTTGACTACTTTTCACGGAAGTGTATTTTTGGATACTGACTGAGCGCGATTTTATACACTCCAACAATATTTGTAGGTGTTATTTTAACTCATTACTTTTTATCAGGTTGTTACAAATGTAATGTCCGTTTTTTCCTTCAGTCTGAACTGAATCGCACCTGTGTGAAGACGTGTATGTTTTTGGTGAAAATTATTATTGTATTTGTAGAAAAGGGTATTTATTTTGAAGTGTGTACCTGTTCCATTTCTTGGAAAGATTAATACACCTGTCCTTGTCTCGCCTATGGAAATGCTGTCGGCAAGAGATATTCGGGCAATTTACCTCTTTCAATTTAAAAAGGGATTAAATGCAGCTGCAGCAACGCGAGAAATTAGTCAGACGTTCGGTGAAACCACGTGTAATGAACGCATATTACGGCGATGGTTTAAAAAATTCAGCCAGGGAAATTTTGATTTGGAAAATGAGCCTCGCGGATGTGCGCGTAGCACCGTTAATGACGACGAGCTGCGTGTAGAAGTTGAAAGTAATCCGTCGACAACAGTGCGTAGCCTTGCAGAAATATTTCAAGTGTCCATTGCCACCATTAGTCGTCACCTTTCTTCGATTGGCAAAGTGAAGAAACTCGATAGATGGGTGCCGCACCAATTAACGGAAGCCAATAAGCTCCGTCGATTAGAGGTGGCTACCTCTTTGGCTAATCGCCAGAAAGTCGAACCGTTTCTTCATCGAGTGGTAACGTTGACAAAAAGTGGATACTTTATGATAATCGGAGACGGTCAGGACAATGGTTAGATCGAAGTGAAGCACCAAGACAGCATGCACGAGCATCACTTCACCCGCGAAAGATTATGGTGACTGTATGGTGAACCAGTAAGGGTATTATTCACTATTCATTTTTGCAACCTGGTGAAACCATCACGGCAGCGTCCTATTGTACCGAACTGGAAACTATGCATGAAAAAATGAGCCGCTTGCAGCCCTCACTAGTCAATAGACATGGACCCATACTTCTTCATGATAATGCAAGACCTCATGTTGCACGACAGACAATTCAAAAACTTTCGAAATTTGGTTACGAAATTCTCCCTCACCCACCTTTTTGGCCAACTGATTTTCATTTTTTTCGAAGCTTAGACAATCACTTAAAAAATAGGGACTTCCCTGACCGGGAGTCTGTAATAGCAGTGTTTGAGCAATATGTGAGCCGTCAAAACCTAGATTTCTTTTCAAAGGGAATTTTTCAGCTTCCAAGCCGTTGGCAACAAGCTATTGATGTAAATGGAGACTATTTTGCAGAATAAATATTTATATTTTTTTAAATTTAGACTTTGTTTTTATTCCTTACAAAATCGGACATTTCATATGTAACAACCTGATATTATGAGTTATATAGAATATTCTTTAATTGTTTTCAACAGTGTAATTGGCTAAATGAGTATCCTATGATTTTTCCTAGTAAGAGAAGCAAAATTAATTAAATACACATTTAACAAGAAACAATTGAGGATGTTTTTTAAATGAATTAGTGACATATGCTGAAAAATATGTTACTCATAGGAGAAAACACAAATCTTGAAGAAATGTTTCGACGCGTCCATTCTATCCACAAAAAAATTCATATAATAATTTGATTAAATGGAACTATAACTTGGTCCTTCGCAAGCAAAAGTTTAGAAATTTAACGATGAAGACCATAAAATTTAATAGTATCCACAATACGTATCTTCTCAATTTCTTTAAATATCGAGATGCTTTCTAAAAAAGAATTTTTATTTGTTAAAGACGCTATGGAATTGTTAGCTCTAGAAATTAAGATGATGGATAGTTAGTGATAAGGATTATATATGATTTTATTTTATGCAAAAAATTGGCAAATACGTTATCTTCTTCCTCCGGAAAGACACCGGCGGAATTTAGAAACGCCCACCATCACTAGTAGAAACCATGTGTCTAGTCAATTCAAAATGCATTCATTCACCGAGGATACAAGGATAGTTTGACAAGTAGTGAGATTTAATCACTAAAGTTGATATACAACCCCTTTCCACATTAACTTTTGTAATTCTGTATACGCATTTCGACAACCAAGTTGTCATCATCAGCAGATATCCGCAAACTATCGCACCTGGTAAACCACGGCGAAAAATACCTGTACGAAAACAAACTCCGTACGCGATACACACCGTTGAGAAGCTAAGTGTACATTTAGGTTCTCAACGGTGTGTATCGCGTACGGAGTTTGTTTTCGTACAGGTATTTTTCGCCGTGGTTTACCAGGTGCGCCACTTTGCGGTTATCTGCTGATGATGACAACTTGGTTGTCGACATGCGTATACAGACTTACAAAAGTTAATGTGGAAAGGGGTTATATATCAACCTTAGTGATTAAGTTAATCAGCCACAGGCTCCATCAAATTCAACTTCAAGTAGTGAGAATGGAAAAGAAAAATGAATTTTTTAAATACAAAATAATTTTTATTTTTCAATATATTCTCCTAAAAGAGCAATACATTTATTCCAACGGTGCTCCAATGCCCTTATGCCATCTCTAAAATGCCATTCCCGAAGGCTTGCAAAATACTCATTTGCGAAGATGATAAACTCGTCGTTAGACGACAATTTCTTTCCACCAAGGGGCTAGATCCGGCGAATAAAGCGCATCACAACTGTGCTGGTATACGAGGGAGCGTTGTCTTGGTGAAACAGAATCTTTTTCTTTGCCATTCCTGGCCGTTTAGCAGGAATCTCAACATATAATTTTTGTAGAAGTTCTGCATAATATTGTCCGTTTATTGTGGCACCTTTCTGAAGGTAATCAATGAGCAAAATGCCCTTTGGATCCCAAAAAATTGATGCCATCACCTTGTTTGCCGATAAAGTAGTTTTCGCTTTCTTTGGCGGTGCAGAACCACGTTCTAACCATTGTTTCGACTGTTGTTTAGCTTCGGGTGTACTGTAGTGTATCCAAGTTTCATCTCAAGTAACAAATCGCCTACAAAAATCAACCGGATTCCCCTTATAAAGGTCCAAACACTCACTGGAAATGCGCCAACGAGTGATAAGTCGTAAGCAATCGCGGCACCCATCTTGCCGAAAGCTTGGAAAGGCCCAATTCTTCCGTTAAAATGTGGTGTACGCGTTCTGTTAAAATATTTACCATGTCTGCTATCTCTCTCACTTTGAGTCGTCGATTTTGCGTAATAATATTATGGATTTTTATAATCATTTCCTTAGAAGTCACGATTCTAGCACGTTTAAATTCATTTACCCATCTACTTATTGTGGCGGATGATGGAGCAGATTCACCTATGTTTCCCGTAACTCATCTTTTATTTCGGTAGCTTTCATACTTTTAATTGCGAAGTATTTAATCACCGCACGATACTCTGCTTTTTCCATTGTAACAAAACGACGTGTTGCTTCTTTTTCAATCAGCTGTCAAAAATAAACTAATCAACCGATTTATCTAAATATCGGAATGTAAACATAAATAGGCAACCTAAATTACAGTGCATTTGTTTTACCAATTAGAGCGCCACCTACACTACCGGTCATATTTATTTGCCCACCCCAATTTTATGTGTTTCCTGAAATACGGATTATCTTTCGAAAAATCTGTATTATAATTATTCAACAATATTATTAGTAGAAGTAATTCCATATGAATTTCTACGAAAATCTTAAATTGTTTATGATATATCGTAAAGCTGTCATAAATTGGAAAAATACCATAAATATTATATAGGCTAATCCCTACAGTATTAACAGTTTTGCTTACATTTCCGAAAGGTATTACCAATATTGTGTTATTGTACTAACTAATTACAATATTAGGATGTGTTATTCAAAAAGGAAAATAAATTTTATGTCAGTCATTGTTCATCTTTTGTTGCGAAAACAGTGAAATAGAGAGTTATTGTGAATATTTTAATGCAATGCCGAAGACGAAGGAATTATCTGCTGAAGTGCGTGCTATGATAATTGCTTATCATCGTACGGGTAAAAGTAATCGCGAAATTGCAAAAGAATTACGATTAAATCGCAGAACCGTTGATTATAACGTTAAAAAATTTGAAGAAAGTGGTACATTTTCCAACAAAAGAAGATCTGGACGACGCAAAGCGACGACATCTGCAGACGACCGGCATCTAATACGGATAAGTAGACGCAATAGACGAAAAACAGCACCAGAAATTGCTGCTGAAATGAATAGAGCGCGTGCTAAACCAATTAGTGTGTCCAGTAGTAAAAGGCGAATATTCGTAAGAAGATCCGCAAGAGAAAGAGTACTGCCAGAATGTATTGCGCCTACTGTAAAACATGGAGGAGGTTCAGTAATGATTTGGGGGTGTTTTGGTGGAAGATCTATATGCGATCTCGTCAAAATTGAGGGAATCCTAAGAAAAGAAGGCTACAAGGAAATGTTAGAAAATAACGCTGTTCCTTCAGGACTAAGGATTCTTGGCGAAAACTTTGTATTTCAACAGGACAACAATCCGAAACACACTTCTAGATTGTGTGGCGATTACTTGCGTCAACTAGAAGAGCAAGGGCAAATCTCTGTAATGGTATGGCCAGCTCAAAGTCTTGATCTGAACCCAATAGAGCTTCTTTGGGAAGAATTGGACCGAAAGGTTCGAGAACGTGCTCTATCATCCACCACTGTACTGTGGGAACAACTCCAATTATCAAAAATAAAGGTGGGCACATTGATGAGAGCAAAATTTAATAATAATTAATGATAAAGTTTTTATATAAGAAAAATGTAACTGTTTTATGTTTATTTTACACTATTGTATTGGTACAATAAATAAATTTGCAGTACACATTTGATAGTTTATTAATTTTGGCTAAAACTAAGGGTGGGCAAATAAATATGACTGGTAGTGTATGTGTCATTTTCACTACTTGTCAAACTATCCTCGTATTGTTACATGCTTATTTTGACCCCGTCCGATATTTAGTGAACCTCACTGCACATAGTAATTTAATGCCATTTGTGAAATATTTTCTAATTTTTCAATTATCAATCGATTCATTGGAATTTCTAAAAGCACAATTTCCATCATATATAATTTCCTATTGCGATCCTACTATTGACTTTCTAACGCCAGCGGCCCTTTGTTTTGTTATCAATTAATTAAAATTGACTTAAGTCATTTTTATCTGTGCTTTACGACACTACTAGGGCTATCTCGTTAGTACTACCGTAAGTCTGGTTTCTTACTAGGTTAATTATGTGTTAATTAGAAAGAATTCCTTATAGATGTTACTTGTTTACGATCTTCGGCTATCCTCTCATCGAATTTCACAAATGAATTGTCTTTTAAAAAAGGGAGTACATGGACCGGAAATTACGATACTAACAGTCGAACTGAAAAGTCGCCGGTCTACCATAGTAAAACACAGTTTTTTGGCAAAATTCGATTTTATTATTCAACATAGTTGCCTTCGAGGGCGATACACCGATTATAGCGTTCTTCCAACTTTTCGATACCATTTTTGTAGTACGAATTGTCTTTAGCCTCGAAATAGGCCTCAGTTTCGGCGATCACCTCCTCATCCCTGCTAAATTTCTTCCCGGCGAGCATTCTCTTGTGGTCGGCAAACAGGAAATAGTCGCTGGGGGCCACATCTGGAGAGTACGGTGGATGGGGAAGTAATTCGAAACCCAAATCATTTAATTTGGCCATTGTTTTCATTGATTTGTGACACGGTGCATTGTCTTGGTGAAACAGCACTTTCTTCTTCTTCATATGGGGCCGTTTTTTTGCGATTTCGTTCTTCAAACGGTCCAATAACGCTGTATAATAGTCGCTGTTGATAGACTGGCCCTTTTTAAGATAATCTATGAAAATTATTCCATGCGCATCCCAAAAAACTGACGCCATAACTTTTCCAGCTGACTGTTGCGTCTTTCCACGCTTTGGAGCCGGTTCATCGCGTGCAGTCCACTCGGCTGACTGTCGATTGGACTCTGGAGTGTAGTGATGAATCCATGTTTCATCCATTGTCACATATCGACGCAAAAACTCGGTTTTAATACGATTTAACAGCTTCAAACACAGCTCAGAATCATCAACTCGTTGTTGTTTTTGATCGAATGTGAGCTCGCGCGGCACCCATTTTGCACAGAGCTTCCGCATGCACGATGTGTCCACCACGTTCCTTTGATATCTTTAGGATGTCAGCTATCTCGATCAACTTTACTTTACGGTCATTTAAAATGATTTTGCGAACTTTTTTGATGTTTTCGTCGGTAACAGCCTCTTTTGGTCGTCCACTGCGTTGGCCGTCTTCGGTGCTCATTTCACCACGTTTAAACTTAGCATACCAGTCAATTATGGTTGATTTTCCTGGCGCAGAGTCCGGAAACTCCTCATCAAGCCATGCTTTTGCTTCAATGATATTTTTTCCCTTCAAAAAGCAGTACTTTATCAGCACACGAAATTCTTTTTTTTTCCATTTTTTTAAATAACAAAAGTAGCTTCACTCTTAACGCAATATCTCAGTAACTAATGGTCGGATTGCTGTCAAATTTTGACACGTTTCGTTTGAAGGTTAGTACTATCTAAAAAACATATGGATTTAATAACTGTAACGCCATCTATGTGTCAGACCGAGGACTTTTCAGCCGACCTGGTATATTGTGTGTTCTTGGGCTTTTTTATTGTTATGTTAGAGGAACGTTCGAGATTTCCGAACTAGCTATCTTAGTGTATATGTGCGTTTGTAGCCACCTTTTTTCATTGTGCTAGGTACTGTGGGGAGACCGCTGTATTTCATTCGACGATTGTCGGATTTCGTTGTACCTAAATTTAGTTTGGATTAGTCGGATAGTTTAGTTGGATTTGTTTATTGGTGAAAAATTCTTTGTCTAAACCACGTATGTGGACCCATTGACGCCATCCTGCGCTACGCTCGTATAGAAAATTCTTTTTACAACCCTTCATGGTAACTGATGGTTCCAAGAATCAGCCCAAACTCTTGGTTAAAATAAAAAATATGCGTAGGTAATGTAGATTTTTCACCAATATTAGTTCAAAATATAATATTTGCATCATTAGAATCAGAGAAATTGCGCAAAAAGTAGCAGTGTGTATTTGGCATTCGTCGATAAATAAATTTTGAACAAAGAGCAAATATCAAGTTCTGTTTTAAGCTCGGTAAATCGTTTACCGAACCGTTTAATTTGATAAAACAAGTATATGGTGATGCGTGTTTATCACGTACGAGTGTATATAAGTTGTATAAACGATTTAAAGACGGTCATACGGACATAAATGACGACAAAAATCCTGGTGCAAGAAGCTCTGTGGTTGCGGAAAGTAACATCGAACTTGTGCGCGAATTTATCAGAAATGAGCCGAAATCCTCATTGCGATACGTGGGAATGGAATTAAATATTTCCAAAGATCAATTCATCGCATTTTGACACAGCATTTGGGACTGAGAAAGATTTGTGCAAGGTTTGTACCACACAAGCTAACCGAATTCGACATTGTTCAGACTTGGTAAAAGACTCAAAAAAGGACGAAAACTTCAGGTATTCTATTGTAACTAACGATGAGACGTGGTGTTTTCAATATCATCCAGAGATCCAAGGTTCAAACGAAGAAAGACCGAAAAAAAGCTGTTTGGAGAAGTCAAAAGTGAAGACAATGTTGATACGTTTTTATGATTCGAAAGGCATAGTGCACAAAGAGTTTGTACCAACTAGTCAAATAGTCAATGCTGTATATTATCTTGGTGTTATGAAGTGTCTTTTTGCGCGTTTTCGTCGTGTGCGCCCTCAATATCGTGGAAATGGTAGCTGGTGTTTGTTAAATGATAATGCACCATCTCATCGCTCGACGCTTATCACAGATTTTGCAACTACAAATGGCATTTTAACCATCAACCATTCAACAAAATAATGTATATATAAAGTAGTGAGAAAACTGAACGTTCATTTCTCAAAGAGAAGTCAAAGCATTAAGATATAAATGCTATATAATGCTAATGGTTATGTGAGAAACACTGTGCTCATGAAGAACAACCTAGAATATTGAGACAAAAAGCACTGTAAAAAAACAAAGCAATTGTTAAATTTGCAAAATGAGACATTTAAAATCTCAGAGCACTCTGCTATTAATATTAAAATTCGGGATTTAAAATAAATGAACCACTTGCAAGTGAAGATGGAAGACAGAATAGATTAAAGAGAGAGCATCTAAATAAATGTATATTTTGTCCTGTGTTCCAGTAAAAGTAAGTAGGAAGCATCTTAGAGCTGTATCGGCGTTTATATTTATAGACTACAGTGGAACCATACCCTAGCAACAAATTATCTCGTTTGAATAGTCACAAAATCGACAATGACATGTCGACATTTCACGAAATCCGTCAAAAATTGGTTAAATAATTCGAAAGTACACGTTTTAAACCAAAACAAAGACTTGTTTCGAATTCGTTGAAACACATCTGCTATCGATAAAGTATAAAAATCATCAAATGTAAATTAACCATTTAGATATACGGATCTGGCACTTCATCTAGATGTTAAAGATTAGTAGAAAATACGTCAGCAAAATGAGCCGCATTCGATACGTTATTTATATTTAAAATACACAAACCTATATACCGTGAATATTTTTTATAATGCAACATGCACATACATACATAACGTAATAATGAAATGACAGCAATGTATTTTACCGTGTATTTTATTTTGCAACATAGGATGTGAAATACAGTAGTTGAACAAAATTTAAAAACTAATTTAACAAATTTTCAAAAATGTCACCATTGACGGCCAGACAGTGTCCTAAGCGATTGTAGAATTCATTTATTGTATTTTGTATCTACTCTGGAGTTATTTCTCTTGCAGCAACTCGTATTCTATTTTTTAATTGGTCCATATTGTTTAGAGGTTCTCCATGAAAAACTTTATTTCTGATAGATGACCAAAGAAATAAATCGTTTGGAGACAGGTCTGGTGACCTTGCGGACCATTCTACTTCTTCTCCACGGCCTATCCAACGATTTGGAAATCTTTGGTTGAAAAATGTATATACCATATGAGAATTATGTGCCGGCGTGCCATCATGCTGGTACCAAATCTCACCATCAATATTTAAAGCGTGGAGGGCTGGCATAACTCTGTACTCAAGCAATTCTAAATATTTTTCTCCTGTAAGAGTACCCTCAATAAAAAACGATCCTACAATATGGTGTCCAATCAACCCAGTCAAACATTGACTTTCTGTGGCCGCTGAGTCCTTGTGATATGATATCTATGCAAATTTTGTCTACTCCAGTAGCGGCAGTTCTGTGAATTTACTTCACCATTTACATAAAATGTTGCTTCATCTGTAAAGCAAATTCTGCGTAGTAAAGTATCATCATTATGAAGCTTATCCAACATGATTTCACAAAAGTTACTTCTTCTTTCTGCATCATTCGCAATTAGTTCCTGATGGTTTTGAAAATGATACGACTTAAAATGTTCTCGTTTTAGTAGTTTATGCACGGAAGATTTGTTTACATTTGTAGTTTGTGCTAAAGCTCTTGTGGAGAGCATATTATTATTTTCGATTGTTTGTAGAATTTCGTCTCTTTTGGCGTCAGTGATAACATATCTTGGCCTATTCTTTTTTTTATGATTGGGAACGATGCATCCATTATTTTTATACTTCTGTACTAACCTACTTATTGTAGTTGGACTCGGTCTTGGACGGTCAGGATATATAATTTGAAACGAATCTGCTACTCTCCCCAAACTCATATTCGAGTTATGCCGGTTCACTAATAACAGTTTTTCTTCTACACTATACATACCTCAAAAATAGAGTAACTTATTTTGACATCCTATGTTGCAAAATAAAATACATTGATGTCATTTCATTATTACGTTACTCTAGCTACTAGTGTATGTATGTGCATGTTGTATTATAAAATATATTCACGGTATGTAGTTATTATTTTCGTGTAAGACAATAAAATGTGCTAATTAGTTGCATATGTAAATTAAGTTCTTTCTTATAATTTGTATTTTTTTAAAATAAAATTGTATTGCATTTTAAATTTTAATGTCTTTTATTACTTTTTGAATATATTAAATTAACTACTAACTTAGTAAAGTACTACGCTATCATTATTTTGGTTTAAAAAAATAAAATTTAAACACTTTATTTTTGCTTGGCATTTTTAAAATACAATTGTACTAGGTAGATGTATGTCATAATTTGTTTAAAAGAGAAGGGAGCTATGCTGATAGAAACCTGTTTTAAATTTCTTTCTAGTGATCATAATTTTCCTTAAGTTTTACTAACCACATTCATAAAACGTTAATTAAATATTTGCATTCTATTTTATGGATTATTATAGATTTTTTTGAAATTTTATGCATTATCATATATTAAAGTTTCTTTATTGTATAATAATATGTAAAAAGTAATTTTTAATAATATGAGAGTACTAATAAAGTTTGTTAGTATTTATTTTTATTCATAAGCTAAATCTAAGGGTCTATACTTCCGACACCTGCTTACAAATTACAAATATCATAAACGCGCTCATTTAAACGATAAATGTTCGACATGCACCGCCAACTCGGAAAATAAGCGTGCTAAATTGTACGGAAAAAACAGTTAGGGTTGGGTTTACTTCAGCTGATACCTGTGGATGGATAATTACAGATGTATTAATACCGCCGCCCAATGATACTGAACATCTCATTTCAATTTTAATGTACATATCCAGCATTTAGTTTTTAAAAAGAAAATAATTTTAATTTTATATTTTATTGAAGAATGCTACAAGTTATCTAAATACCAATTCACTAAATTAAAAAATCGTGAAAAAGTATAATCCATATTACCAGATGTCGAAGTAGTAAAACTGGACGTAGAAGAAAGTAGATAAATATAACGGGCCTTCCGAACTTTGACAGTTGATAGAGGCAATATTGTTGAAGCTACATCTGTCGAATTGACTGTCATTTATTCAGTCTGTTTTGCCAAATCACCATGGACGGATATAGCGTTTAACAACACGTGCAAATGATAAAATTGTTTTATCAAAATGGGTGTTCTGTTCGGACAACATTCCCGCACTTCGCCCATTTTATGGTCGCCATAATCGTCCCGCCGAGAGGACTATTCGCAGTGTGGTGGATAAATTTGAGTTCACTGGTTCAGTAAACAATGAACCAACACCCGTATGACGACGAAACGCAAGATCTGCCGAAAACCTCGCCGCTATCCGTGAGAGTGTGTAGGAGAGTCCAAGGTAGTCGATTTTGCGTCGCTCACAAGAACTCGGCCTTTCGCAGACCACAACTTGGCGAATTTTGCGCCGTGATTTGGGCCTGCATCTGTACAAAATTCAACTGACCCAGGAGTTGAAGGTAAACGAACATAAGACAACGACGTGTGTTCGCTGAATGGGCCCTGAACACTTGTAAACTGACCCTAATTTTCATAAAAAATCATCTTCAGCGATGAGGCCCATTTCTGGATGAATGGGTACGTCAAAAAACAAAATTGTCGAATTTGGGACGATACCAATCCACATGAGATCCAAGAGCGTGCAATGCATCCCGAAAAGGTCGCTGTTTGATGTGGATTTTGGACTGACTGCGTCATCGGTCCATATTTCTTTGAGAACAACGTTGGCTAGGCCATCACTGTCAACGACGAGCGCTCTAGGTCGATGATAACTAACTTCTTTTGGCCTGAAGTGGATGGCGTTACGTGCCACGCAGCTCATGCCACATTGGACATTTTGCACGAGTGGTTCGCGGGCATGATCATTTCACGTGGAGGTGATGTGAACTGGCCACCGAGTTCGTGCGATTGGATCCCGTTAGACTTTTTCTTGTGGGGTTTTCTTAAGTCGCAGGTCTATGCGAATAGGCCACAAACCACAGCGGCCCTCAAAGCCAACATAACCCATGCCATCGGTCATGCCGCGGCGGACATAATGCCGTATATAATGGCATCGATAGGCCTTTCAAACGAATGACAAAATTTCGATGATATTTCACACACACTTTGTTTTATTTAAATTTAAAAATAGAAAGCTCTTAATGAAAGACCCGTTACTAAGTGCATTCCAAAAAGCAGTAACTATTACCTTCCTAGCCTGTGGATTTGTTTTGCCCTATTTGGAGCATTTGATTCACTTTCTATCCATTATCTTGATTGTTGTTTTATCTCGAGTGTGTAGTAATGGAACTCGGTCTTAGTCAAAATCAGAAAAATTACGTTAAAAAAGTTGCTAACACTGAAATGTTTAGTGTCGTTTTTGGTAAATTGTTAGTCATC
The DNA here is from genome assembly GCA_031893035.1 of Dermolepida albohirtum. Classification (NCBI taxonomy): domain Eukaryota; kingdom Metazoa; phylum Arthropoda; class Insecta; order Coleoptera; family Scarabaeidae; genus Dermolepida; species Dermolepida albohirtum. The sequence goes on along the minus strand of JAVIWB010005743.1, from coordinate 647,844 downwards.
GCAGCACTCAGAACGTTTTCATATGTAAATGTATGTTTTCCATAATTTGTCCACAGATGAGAGAATTAAGTTTTAGTTTAAAAGTCTGCGTCAGTATCATAAAACTATAAAAGAAAGTAATCTCTTTGAACGAATTAGGGGTAACATACTAATATTGAATGGTAAATCGTATACCGTAGGTGAACTTACTTCTGTAAACTTAAACAACATAAAGGAGACTAACAAGTATTCTATTAAACCTATAACAATACCAGGTTCCCCTACGGATTCACAAGGAAAACCCAATATTTCTATTTTAGTTAAAGAATTGCGTACTAGAGTGGTTAAGAAAACATAATTATTAAGTAATCTCTGCCTTTTATTTTTCTTTTTTCTCTATAACTTTTCTGATATTTACATTTAATTTTATTATTAATACAAATACAACGCTAAAGATCAGTCAAGCCAATACAGGTTTCTTTAGAGCACATTTTTAAGATATTAAAGAGATACCACAAGTGCCGCGAAAAATTCGTTGTCCTTACCCTAAGTGAAGCTTGGTTAACCCCGGATTTGCCATCTTCACTTTTTCATATAGAAAACTATAAATTAATCAGAAATGATAGGCTAACTATAGGTGTTCTATTGGAGGACGAACCTTAGTTTTTCAATTGAAAAGTTATTAATTTGTGAGTATTTGAAATATCTAACAATTAAGCTTATGGTCAATAGTCTTTCTATTCGACAAGCAGATTAATTTTATTTTTATAATTAATCCTTCAAATTAACTTAATTTTTATAATTAATCCTCAGATTACAACGCTGAAATGTTAAATCTTTTTGATCAAAAAACTTTAAAATTACTTGGCTTGTTTAATATATACAATTTATATCAACTTATAAATCAACCTACATGTTGTACTAGTCTACTTGATGATTGTATCAGGAGATTTGTTGGTTCGATAGTGTAAGAATTCAGTACAGTTTTGCAGATAATCTGCCAAGTACAGTTTTATAGATAATCTGTTTCAACGACATTAATTTGAATCATTTCCGGTCGAATAAAATTTATACTACACCCCTTGGTAGTGTTGATGATATATCAAACATAGATATGAAAGTATCATTTTTCAATTCCAATATTCTTTATTTATTCAATAAGCATGCTTCAGTTAAGATTATCACTACATATAAAACTCCAACTCCTTGGCTCACGTATAGTATAAATTTAATGATAAAAGCTAGAAATAGGGCTTTAATGCGAATTCGACAAACCAAAAAATACTACGCATTATCAGAAAAAAAGTGTATTTTCAGTATCAAGTTAGATTAAATGCTTCCGACAAGAATAATCTTTGGACGAAAATGCGAAGGCTGGGTCTAAGTGGGTCCAAATCTGCTGATATTTCTGATCAATTCAGAGACGTTGACTTGATTAACAAGTTCTTTATTGACCGTGCCAGATCCATTGGTCGAACCTTTAAATCGCAATAAGTCACATGTCTGAAGAGAATAAATTCGTTTTTCAAGAATTTTCTTTGGTCACCATTTTATTAACAGTCGCATATATTTTAAAGTCATTTAGGTTGAGCCATCTTTCACGGTTTTAGTTATTGAATGAAATGCAAATTTTATTCCATTTTTTTGTGCAAAAATACACTGACAACATATATTTTATAATGGTCAAGTTCTCTTTCTAAGTAAAACAGAATCGATCCGAGCTATTTTTAAGATATGTATTTTTCCAAAACCCTAAACGTTTTATTGACATCTCCTTGTCGACTGATAATTATTTTTTCTTTGCTTTAACCAAATCGGAGTATTGGCTCTTTTTAATGTCTTCTTCGCGTGCTTAGGCCAGATTTTACGCCGTTTTAGAGATGTTTGATCAATATGTATATGGATACACAGTGGTTGGAGATTTTTGAACTCTCTTGCTCTTCCACAAAATCGGTATAAATTGTATCTTATCCCTTGTTCTCTCGTGCTATGCTACAGTTTTATATTCGGTTTTCACTTTCTGTGGTCTACAAAATTTTATATACTATCTTCTTAATATCCCTTTAAATATATGTTGAATGGATATCACAATTTCAAAGAAAAACATTATGTAGTTTTCAGATGTTCTATTCAGATGCTGTGGATTACTAGTGTGGATAATGTTTTATAATTATTTGAGCATTCCTTCTATTAATCGCTTTTAACACTCTAAAGTTATTAATTCAGTTCTTTAAAAGGTATTCTATGAATAAAGCATTCTATTTTCTTAAATCTATTAGTATTTATTAATATAAATATATCATTTATTAGCGGTATAAATCAAAATACTTCTGTGCAATAAAGACAATAAAAAGAAAAAAAGTATAAATGTCCAAATGAAATTAAATAGCAAAGAAATAAACATCAGGTTATCCTAAATGACACAATATCCCAAGACATTAACTAATCTTACATCTATTAATCTAATCTTAGCATCCTGCGCACTAGGAAGCAATACATAAATATCAAGGAATACTCCAACATCCTTAATAGATTACTTAGAGGTCAGTGTTTGTCCCTTTATGCTGCAGTCAAAATCGCAAGGTTCCCTTCTACGAAATCAATTTAATTCAACTGGTACCAGTTCCATATAATGTCAATGTTTTTTTTTGTAAAAAGAATGCCTCTAGCGGGTCATAAATGCGACAATATATTTTTAAATCGTCGGCATAAGCCATGCAGAGTAGATCAAAAAGTCAAGCAAGTCATTAATGGATGATAGAAACATTATAGCCCAAATGTAACCCTTGAGGTACATCAGATGTAGCAATAAATTCAAATAATTGAAACCCGTTATACTGGACAAAGTTAATTATATTATCCAAATATGATGAGTGAAAGGCTAGAAACTTTTTCAACAACATGTAGTCAACATTGCTGCCAAGAACTCGTGCAAAATCGGTATAAGTTACATTCATCTGATTTTGATCATCCAATTCAAAATTAATATCTTGTGTGATGCATGCTAGGTTTGTTATTGTCGAACGAGCATGCACAAAGCCATGTTGAAAGGGTGAAACCTTTGGTTTAACGTAATAGTGTACTGTATATAAAAGTTTCTGGAATACTTCAGGAAAATTAAACGATTAAAATATAGGTTTGTAGTTCTTTAAATCAATCCAGTCGCTCTTCTTGAAAACTGGATTTATTCGAGCTCTTTTCCACACAGAAAAATAAATCTTGAGAAGGATGCATTTTCAAGAAATGCGTTAAATGACTTTATTATCGTTGATTGTGTTGGTGTTGAGATTGTCTGTTGTTGACCTTTGATGCAAAATAATCCCCTTTTATAGCCTGGTGCTGCTTAAGAAATAAGTAAGCGTACTGACCTAAATCGCATAATTAAGAAAAAAAAAGATTTTTGGTCAATAAATTAAGGACAAGTGACGAGCAATAAAAGGCGCATTATCGTGCAACAATCGTTAATTGCCTTTTTCAATACGAAAACAACGTTATCTACACTTACCAAATGCTTCAATACACAAAGCTAATATTCAGCATTAACCGTTGTACCACTTGGAAGCGCGTCTGTGGACAACTCCCTTGAAATTGTAAAAAGTATTATTCTGATTTTCGACGCAAACGAATTTTTTAGTTTCTTCATGAGGTGACTACCTACCTTCAGCATTCTGGTTTGGTTTCTAGATATTAGTGGGATGTAGACAAACTATCACTTTAATTTAGTTTGGTTTAATCCCAGAAAGACCTGACTTAAATATTTAGGGCTTTTCACATTTTTATCTAATGCTTTCGTAAATTCTTGATAAGCTCCAGTTGAGAATTAACTAGTATACTACATAGTAATAGTACTATAGTAAGAAAAAGTAAATGATTCTTACAACAACCCATTTAATTTTAGGACAGAATGGTCATTTTCTATCTCAAGGCTTTGGTATTATATCTGAAACTACAGAGAAGAGTAGAAATCCAAATTTCTACTTTTCGATTACAAGTAACACAATACCTCGATAACTTATTACCATTATTAAAAATCTAAACGGCTGATTTAGAAAGGTTTATGTAAAACAATTGCAGAGTAATTGCGGAAATACTATTTATATCAAGCATAATATCAAGAAACGGTTGCTCTTTGTCGGCAATGTTAGATGCATACATGTGAATCTTATAAGTGTTTACCGATCTCAGAAGCATAATAGTGTAAATTGTAAAAAGTAGAGGACTTAATATAGACACCTGTGGAATTCAGATATGTGTTTGAGTGATTTTAATTCACACCTCATTAAAACGATCAAAGAAACATTTTCTTACAAACTAAATCAAAGAAGATTAAGCACTTACAAGTTCGAAACTTTTGATTCTTATGCAAGTTCCATTGCTGTAACTAATGCTAATAAATATAATCAAAATTAAAACATTTGATAGAGTTTCAATGTTTTAATTTTAATTATATTTACAAGCTAAAAATGTTTCATCAGAAACCCATAGAACAATCAATTAATACATTAAGCAGCACTCCAGCTAACAATATTGTTGACATATTTTATAGTGTTAGTAACATGTAGTTATGTATTGTTTACGACAATCACAATTCTGGTCTTTACACGTATTTAACAATTTACAAATTGTTTGAATGTTCTGTGTTCTGTGTAGTTTGGTATGTGATCCAAACTACACAAGCGGTATTGTTAATCGTACTATTTTTTAAACTATATTCATTTATGGCCTCCAGACAGACATGTATTTATTGATGCAGATTTTGCAGCTGCGTTCATTAAGGATAAGCCAATTCAATTAGAAAAATAACTTCACAAGGAAGCACTATTACCTTTTAATTAAAAACTATTAACAAATTTACAGTGCGTTTTCCTTAAACCTTTACTTGATTCCTGTTCTTTCTTCTGATACAGCACAGGGCATTAATCTGTTTCATTTACCCCATCTTATTCAAATAAATTAAAAACTACACTGTTCTATGTGCGATAAAAATTATGATTACTCAGGTGTGAAACCTACAAAGTTTGGGCACATAAAATTTGCACTGATATTACATGTATCAATTACTATTTCCGCGATATAGTGAAAATTAATGACGTATTTAGTTTCGCTTAATTTCCTATATACATGCCTGTGACATCACCAATGTTCGAGTTATGATGTTATTAAGCATAAGCCAAATGTAAGTATCAGCAGGTGTGAAATTGGTAAATGAAAAGTTAACGGAGACTCTTTACCACGGGAAGTCACGCTGTTCCGAAGTAGTGTGCAACGTTTTTAGTGTGACGGAATCTACTAAGATCTTTCAGGAATGGTGTTAGAATCTGTTCCCTATATCGCAACTAATTCATAGTAACAGGATTTTTATTTTTGTCTTCAAGAAAATATAGTTGAAATCCCTATTTTTTCCTCTTAATTTTCCTGGAATTGTATATTTTTTGTTAGTTTTAGATAGAACTTTTAAAGGTTTTTGCAAAAAACTCACACTAAAAATCTCAGAACCTGCGAAAGATAAAAACAGTTTCTGAGATTGTGAGAATTTTACTTATAACTTTGAACAAAACGTACTGTACATGATGTTTGTTGGTAAGACATCACAGTACACCTCCACTATAACTGAAAGTTTGTCATTTGTTATTACATTATTTCCTAGGTTTGTTGTGTTATTGTTAGTAGTGATATTGCGACAATTTGTTGTCATTTATATTGGGTCTGGGAAAAAGTTCGTGGCGTTTTTCCCGATAGATGGCATTGGTTGCCGATAACTAAAGAACAACAAGTCACAGCGACACCACCGACGGCTCGTTTTTTAGATGACCTTCCGAACGTTAGTTTGAGCGTAGAAACATTGTAATCGGTGCAGTGGTTGGAAAGTTATTCGCACTTGAAAATGGAGAAGAATAATGAGAAATTTCGCTATATTCTGCAATATTATTATGATAAGGGGAAGAACGCTGCGCAGGCTTGTGATAAAATTTGTGCTGTGTACGGTGAAGGTACTTTATCGAAATCTGTTGCGCGGAAATGGTTCGCTCGCTTTCGTTCTGGAAATTTCAATGTGAAAGATGAGTCACGCTCCGGTCGTCCAATCACTGAAAAATCTGATGAAATTCTTGAAAAAGTCCAACAAGATAAGCATATCAGCAGTGTCGATATTGGCATGGAGCTAGGCATTGACCACAAAACTGTTTTGAACCATTTACACAAAGCTGGTTACAAAAAAAGCTTGACGTATGGGTTCCTCATGAGTTGAGCGTGAAAAACATGATGGACCGAATTAACATCTGCGATGCGCTGCTGAAACGGAATGAAATCGAGCCGTTTCCGAAACGTTTAATAACCGGAGATGAAAAATGGGTTACGTACGATAATCGGAAGCGTAAAAGATCGTGGATAAAGGATGGTGAGCCGTCACAAGCGTTCGCTAAGCCAACATTGACGCCAAAAAAAGTGATGCTGTGTGTATGGTGGGACTGGAGGGGAATCGTCCACTACGAGCTACTTCCAACTGGTCAGACGATTGATTCTCAACTCTACTGTGCACAACTAGAGAGATTACGCCAGGCGATTGAAAGAAAACTGCCCGAATTGATTAATAGGAAAGGTGTTGTCTTCCATCATGACAACGCCCGACCACACACTTCTTTGATGACCCGTCAAAAATTGAGAGAGTTTGGTTGGGAAGTTTCGATGCACCCACCTTACAGTCCGGATATAGCACCCTCTGACTATCATCTGTTTCGATCTCTGCAGAACTCTCTCAATGGAATTAAGTTGGTTTCAAAAGAAGCCTGTGAAAACTACTTGATTCAGTTTTTCGACCAGAAACCACAGAAGTTTTTCACCGATGGGATCATGGATCTACCAAAAAAATGGCGAAACATTGTCGATAATAATGGAGCATATTCGGTTTAAATGAATTCGTCCACGCGCCATGCGGGGACCAGTTGAATTTTACTGAAAAAACGCCACGAACTTTTTCCCAGACCCAATATTACTATTTCTTTTTCAAAATGTAAATGTTGGGAATCGAAATTTTAATGATGCGTATACGTGGGTTGTCTTTTTAAGTTTTGCATATAAAACTGGAATAAAACAGTAAATAGCTTTCAAAGACATCATTGTTTTTTGAAGTATTCTCTACGAAGATTAATGCACTTTTGTATGCGCTCGAACCAACTCTGAAAGCAGTTATTCCACCCGTTTGTTGATACAGTCAAAATTGCGTTTTTGAAGACATCGACTGCTCCTTCTAACGACTGAAACCTTTGACCATGCAGTCCGTACTCGATTTTCGGAAAGGTAAAGTAATCGTTGGGAATTAGGTCCGGACTAGACGGGGAATGGTCCGACAATTCGACGTTTTGTTGCGTTAAAAATTCAATTATTTTGTGTGCTTTGGGCGAACTTGTATTGTCTTGGTAGAGGATGATTCGTCGTTCGGGACAGGTTTTTCGAACCTCAGCGATAACTTGCAGAAAGCAGATGATTGTATTCCAATCGGCAGTAACAGTTCTTTGATCCTGCAAAGGAATTGTTGCTTTCGAGACAAATGCCGCGACCATCTTTCTGGAGACACTTCGAGAACGGATGACTTTTGTCTGCTTTTCTTCACCTTGGAACACCCAAACAGACTGGCGTTTATTTTCTGGCTCGTATGAGTAAATTCAAGATTCATTACCGCTGACAACGTTGTACACATTTCTAGAGTTTCCGGCGCTGAAGCGATATAGAGCTTTTTGATACCAATTCAGCCTATCTGCCTTCTGTTCTTTAGTCAACAGATGCGATATCAAACGAGAAACTAATTTTTTTACATACAATTCTTTATGCAACATTTTTTGAATTGATGTCTTCGAAATCCCCGATAATGCTTCAATCTGGCGATATGTCATACGTCGATCTTCGTTGATGCTCTTGCGCACAGCATCGACGTTTTTCTGAATGACTGCCGTTTTTTGTTAACCTACTTTCTCTATACTAACGAGAAATTGTTGACTGATGTGGCGGCTTAAATGACGATAACAGAGACCAACTCGCCAAGGCATTCTTGTTGAGATAATTATCTTCGAGATCTATAAAAAATTATTCCGCGTAAATGTTCTCGGCTTAATTCCATTTTTCCACTAACTAGTCAATTTTGACATTTCGTTGTAGCTACAACAACACATGTATCGCACTGAAACTTTAGATTTAGGTTAACTAAAGATAGGGGTTAATTTTTAGTACTGCCATTTGATTAATGGCACCCTCTATGTCCCACTATATAGAACTTAAAAGACATTCACATAGACATTGGACTCATATGGAAGTAGTGCAACTTTTCCTGGAAAAACATCGACATTTACTTACCAACTATTTCACAAGAAACTCTATCGAAAATTAAATGCCAAAATACCCGAAATTTGTTGAAGACAATGTACAAATTTACGCCTATTCACGGCAAGTAGTTGCACACGCTGATATCACACATGCAACCGTATTAAAGTGTTTCAAAGAAGAGAAACTTCGTATAAACTTCAATACGTTTAACGATTTACAGATGACAATCCAGACCGTTTAAACAAATTTTGTGTACTTACTTGATGCACATGTTCTGTCTTTACAGAACATCCTTAATTTCTAATTTAAATTTACTGTTAACGGATATATATCAACCGCCAAATCTGTAGATACTGGAACTGTCACAAATCATCACTGGCAACGTGACAATTATACTCACCGTTCACAAAACTTAACGTTTGCAGAAGCATAATCAATAATCGTGTAGTGGAATCTATCTTTTTAGATAATCTTGGGCAAAGATGCTTAAAGTTTCTTACAGATTAGCTTGTTCTAGCGTTAGTAGTTTTATATCCGAATCCAGAAGATCCAGATATTTCTAACATCATACTACTGTGGGCAAAAATAGTAAGATTTTGTTCATAATTTTTAAATTCTTAATTTATTCTTCCAAATCTATTTCGTCCCCCTCAAAGTAATCCCCCCTGGCCCCAATATACTTGTGCCAACGTTTCTTCCAATTCTCGAAACAGTTGTTAAAGTCAATTTCAGGAACAACTTTCAATGCGCGTAGCGGTTCAGGTTTAATGTCTTCAATTGACTCAAAACGGTTTCCCCGGAGCAGTCGTTTGAGTTTGCTGAATAGCCAGTAATTACACGGAGCTAAATCAGGCGAATACGGTGGTTGCGGCACGATATTGGTTGAAAATTTGGCGAAAAACTCACGAAGAATTAATGCAGTATGCGACGGTGCATTATCGTGGTGCAAAAACCAAGAGTTGTCTGGCCTCTTTTTACGAATAGCATTGCGCAAACGACGCATAACACTCAAATAGTATTCTTTGTTGACAGTTTAGCCGATCGGAAGGAATTCGGAGTGCATCACAGCTCGATAATCGAAGAAAACTGTCAACATAACCTTGATTTTTGACTTGCTTTAACGTGTTTTTTTGGGCTTCGGCTCACCTTTGATACGATATTCGGCCGATTGATCGTCTGTTTCCGGGTCATGAGCGTAGATCCAAGTCTCATCTCCAGTTATGATGCCTTTCATTTTGTCTTGATAGTCGGGAAGCATTGTTTCACAGACGTCAACGTGACGCTGTTTTTCGAAAAAATTGAGTGATTTTGGAACAAATCCTTCCGATATTCCAACGATGCCAGTATGGTCTCAGACTGTTAATCGTCGATTCTCAAGCACCAATTCCTTGATTCTATTGACGTGTTGATCATCAGTTGATGTTGATGGCCGTCCTGGACGTGGTTCGTCATCAACGCTTTCTCGACCCTCTTTGAATAATTTGTACCAATCAAAAACACTTGCTTGCGACAAACAATTATCACCGAAGGCCTTTTGCAACATTCTGAACCTTTCGGCACCAGAAATTTGATTCCGTACACAAAATTTAATGGAACTCCTTTGTTGAATAATTTCACTCATTGTAAAAATCGCCGAATGCACTTTTTGTACTTCAGAAAGATAAGCGTATACTAAACACTAATGATTATTTTGATGTGACATTTGGCACAGATGTCACTGACAGTCATACCAACATAGAAAAAAAAATATTTCGACGAATGGGTTTTCGCGCGAAATTTAAATTAAAAAGTCTTACTATTTTTTGCCCACAGTAGTATAGTTCCGATAGGACGTAACACCAGTATATTATGCTTGTCTTATTCGATATTATTTAAACAGTTTTTCTTAACAGACGAAATTTTCTGAATTGGCGAGCTATATCTTCAAACTCTAAACCAATGGATTTCTTTCTATGGGATCATGTAAAAAATAAAGTTTTTAAAACAAAACCTGCTAATTTAAGTAATTGTAAACTACGAATTACTACAGAAATGAGAAGAATAACACCACCTAGTGTTTTATATGATAGTAAAAATTAATTCCGTCATATGTTGGGACTGTCAGGAAGTTAATGCAGAATATTTTGAGCAGTTGTTTTGATAACAAACTGTTTCTGCATATTTGTAAAATGTTTACAGTTTCGTAATTACTAAATTTATTCCGTAACAAGTTTCTATATTGTATACATATAGTTTTATTCATTCCTTCATTTTTATAATAAAATATCAACTGCCCAAGACGTACATAAATATGTAAATAAATATTTTCTTCTTATTATATTTCATTAAGGAATTATTAAGTGCTTTGAGATAATCGCAAATGTGTTAATTTGAAAGTTCACTTTACACATTCGCCAAATTACCCAGTATGAAATAAACAAATTTTTATTTTTTTCCTTTCATCATCAAAAATATGCCCCAGTGACCGGCTATATACTGTTTGTACATAAAACATCGTTTCTAATAAGAGGAACTAAAAAGATTTATTACGTTTTTCTCTTAAGTTGTCCGTATTACACGACTTTCTCCTATCTATTGGTAACACATTCTTTTAATTGCTGGCGTTAATTTTTTTATTTAATTGCATTTGTAAAATATTAATAGAGAAAAAGGGGTGGAATTGTGGGTGATCCTTTCCTGTTTTCCGAATATGTATTTCAATTATATCCGAAGCACAATGAAAATTGTACCAATTATATAAGCTGTGACTTGTTTGAAAAGCACATTACAACAAGGAACTTAAAATAGAAACAAGATGTGAAAAACATAAATAAAGAATATTTACACAAATCGCAAACATATTCTTTCTTTGCAGCCTCAGCCCTCCCAACATATCCATATCGTCGGATTTTGTATTACTAAAGCATTGGTTCAAATCTATCTTCATCAGCTAGCAAACATTATATTTCTCGCCCCATACGAAATTGGGAAGTGGCGTACCTTTTATAAGTTAATTATTATTTTTGCTGTGGAAATATCTCCATTGGTGACACTAAGTCTCCACCAGCACTTATCTATATAGTTACCGTTATTAAAGAGCCCCTCTAAGCTACTTTAGTTTGCATCATCATTAAATCAGTTCCATGTATTGCATACACGACTAACTGGTAACTTTGTGTTTGTCGTATACCTCTTCCAAATGTTTGAAAAATTATTATATACTTTGCTGAACGGTTTCGCTCTTGCAAACGATGTTTTTTGGAGCTTCTGATGAATAAGATATTTCTATGTTGCTCTATGAAAAGAGCGATCAACCCTTAGCAGTCTGTAAAAAGTTCTAAAATCAATATTTTAATTTATTTCTATTTGTTAAAGGGTGTGCAAGACGCTTTAGATGTGTTTAAATGTGTCTTTTTAGCTGAACATTCCAATTACTTCTTGGCACATGAAAGGTTTTATGTGCTTTGAATGTAATTGTTCTATTACATTTTTGCGAAGCATTCTGGAAAAATATCATTATTTTATTTTTAATATCGAAATTTCTCGAAGAGTGTTTTAGTATTTTTTTAATGTCCGTTGAACAATTGAAATCCAATGATTTTTTTTTTAACTACAACTGAACTTAAAATAAAGCAAATAATATATATCTACCTTCAAAAATATTAAAAAAATGTTTTGCAAAATATATGGATGCAAGTCTTAATTTAATCTCTCAAACAATTCCTTCACATATTGAGAGTAATTACGAAAACGAAAAATATATGTATTTTTTTAAATTAAAGCTTTAAAATAACAGGATCTATGTAAATCAACACTTCCCACCTTCTGCATATCATAATAATGGCCAGTCAAACAAACTGTAATTTACCTAAAACGCAGTCACCCCTTTCCACAAATTTTTAATACCTCTGTACACCCCTTTTGTAATTCATATCCATTGAAGCTTGTCGCTTGAATACTTATTGTGAGCGATTTGTCATGCCCCCGCACCTTTACTTCACCGTCAGGTGTTATCGAATGAACTATAGCTTAAACTAAAAAAAAATCATCCCCTTATGTTTGTATCGAAAATGCATTGCCTAAATCAAAAGGATGTAGTCATTGCAATGAAAAGCGAAAGAAATGGCAGTTAACGTAGGTCTTACATCTCCTTCATATTGCGTGATAATTTCTAAATTGTGGTTGTTTCTCTTGTTTAATCAATGCTTTCTCGGTGGTGGTTGTGGATATCTAAAATAAATGGATTATTATCCTAACAAGTGTAACATTTTTAATTGTATCATTTAATTTTTGTTTCTAAACTTATAATCAAAGTAATGAATTTTAGAGTATTGTAACTATTGTTTTGTAAACATTAAATATTTGTTACATTTACGTTCTTTACGTTAAAAACTTTAAACGTTAATCTACTACATTTTCTTAACTAACGAAAATGTAAATTAATTAAAAGAGTGAGTATATTGTATTTTACTTTCTTCACGCGTTGTTAAAAATATATACACCACCAGCCATAAATGAGGGATCACATACACTATAGATAGAATCGCTCTGTCTTTATACCTGGGTTTCGGTAGAAACAATTGAAATAACAGATGTGAGTGCGTTTCTGGGAAGTTTAACAATAATATCCGGATCATTATGTAAATTATGTAATCATATTTGTTAATGTATAATATTGTAATTTCCTTTAACCCTTTTATGACCTGTATTCAGTATTAATATTTTTCTTGAAAATGATTATTTTAAAGGGTTTTTTTATATTACAAGATTATAATGGTTTTAAGAAACAATTTATAAGAATTAGTGGTACCACACAGAATATTGCAATTTAAGAAAAATTTAGTATTTGTCTAGAATCTGTCCGAGTAAGTTGTAATACAAGTATTCGTGAACAAACATACAAAATGCCAAAAAGAAATGAATTGAGTGCAGATATTCGTAGTGCTATAATAACATTACACAAAGAAAAATTGTCACTGCGGACAATAGCGCAGAAATTAAAATTAACATATCATGCAATGTAAGGTACAGTGAAAAGGTACATAACGGGTGCAATGCAACCAAAAAACGTGTTGGAAGAGTAAGAATGACCACTAGACAAGAAGATTTACGGCTGGAACGGTTATCTAAGCGGAATAGATGGTTAACAGCTCCACAGCTTCGCGCAGAATTAAATAAAAATCGTGAAAATCCGGTGTCACTGATTACCGTAAAAAGATGTTTATCAAAGGTGAGGCTAAAAGGGCGATTTGCTGTTCGTAAACAATGGACCAAGAAGCACCAACATTGGGATGTGGAAATGTGGAAGCGGGTTCTGTGAACGGAACAATCCAGACAAGTTCGCAGACAAGTTGGCGAAAGGACAATATCATAATGTGTTTGCCAACAATTAAACACGGTAGAGATTCAGTTCTTGCTTGGGGACCATTTTCTTTTAAGAAAAGAAGAATATTTGAATATTTTAAAGGAACACGCAATTCTGTTCAGAATGAAATTGATAGAAAGTTTTTATTTCTAACAAGATAATAACCCCAAATATATTGCCAAACTTTGTAAGGACTATGTGAAACAAAAAGACAAAGAAGGACTTCTTATAAATATGGAGTTGCTGTGGGATAAGCTAGACAGAAAAGTGAGAGAACACTGTCCAAAATCGTAGCAACAGCTGTGGGAACACCTTACAAATGCTTGGAACAATATTCCAGTTGATACTCTTGAAAAATTTGTGTTGAGACTACCCAAAATTTGTTAAAAAATTTATTAAGTGTAAAGATGGATATTTTGACGAAAGTCGCTTAAAATAAAAAGTCCAAATTTTTCTTCATAGAACTAATGATATTATTTTGTTTTATAAGGATATATAGTTTATTTTTATAGTAATTACATTTTTATTCGTATAGACATTGTTTTCTCAAAAGTGCACCATTTTTTGGTATTTGACCTATAGTGATGCCCCATTTATGGTAGGTAGTGAAGATTGTTTTCTTAAAAATTAACAAATTCGATTAATTTTGTAATAGAAATAAATATCTAATTAAAAATAATAGCACTTTATTTAACTCTTTAATTTTAAGTACGTCTATATTTAAAATTAAACGCAGTTATTATACTGATGCGGAATTAGAATGAGAAATTAACTCGTTTAATATTACGTACATATTTCAAATATATACACTATTGAGAACACCAAAAATATTGGGTCTGGGAAAAAGTTCGTGGCGTTTTTCCCGATAGATGGCATTGGTTGCCGATAACTAAAGAACAACAAGTCACAGCGACACCACCGACGGCTCGTTTTTTAGATGACCTTCCGAACGTTAGTTTGAGCGTAGAAACATTGTAATCGGTGCAGTGGTTGGAAAGTTATTCGCACTTGAAAATGGAGAAGAATAATGAGAAATTTCGCTATATTCTGCAATATTATTATGATAAGGGGAAGAACGCTGCGCAGGCTTGTGATAAAATTTGTGCTGTGTACGGTGAAGGTACTTTATCGAAATCTGTTGCGCGGAAATGGTTCGCTCGCTTTCGTTCTGGAAATTTCAATGTGAAAGATGAGTCACGCTCCGGTCGTCCAATCACTGAAAAATCTGATGAAATTCTTGAAAAAGTCCAACAAGATAAGCATATCAGCAGTGTCGATATTGGCATGGAGCTAGGCATTGACCACAAAACTGTTTTGAACCATTTACACAAAGCTGGTTACAAAAAAAAGCTTGACGTATGGGTTCCTCATGAGTTGAGCGTGAAAAACATGATGGACCGAATTAACATCTGCGATGCGCTGCTGAAACGGAATGAAATCGAGCCGTTTCTGAAACGTTTAATAACCGGAGATGAAAAATGGATTACGTACGATAATCGGAAGCGTAAAAGATCGTGGATAAAGGATGGTGAGCCGTCACAAGCGTTCGCTAAGCCAACATTGACGCCAAAAAAAGTGATGCTGTGTGTATGGTGGGACTGGAGGGGAATCGTCCACTACGAGCTACTTCCAACTGGTCAGACGATTGATTCTCAACTCTACTGTGCACAACTAGAGAGATTACGCCAGGCGATTGAAAGAAAACGGCCCGAATTGATTAATAGGAAAGGTGTTGTCTTCCATCATGACAACGCCCGACCACACACTTCTTTGATGACCCGTCAAAAATTGAGAGAGTTTGGTTGGGAAGTTTTGATGCACCCACCTTACAGTCCGGATATAGCACCCTCTGACTATCATCTGTTTCGATCTCTGCAGAACTCTCTCAATGGAATGAAGTTGGTTTCAAAAGAAGCCTGTGAAAACTACTTGATTCAGTTTTTCGACCAGAAACTACAGAAGTTTTTCACCGATGGGATCATGGATCTACCAAAAAAATGGCGAAACATTGTCGATAATAATGGAGCACATTCGGTTTAAATGAATTCGTCCACGCGCCATGCGGGGACCAGTTGAATTTTACTGAAAAAACGCCACGAACTTTTTCCCAGACCCAATATTATTTGCAAAACGCTTAATCAACAAAAAAAAACGCTCTTATTGCGCTAGCAAAACAAAACTCATACTGAAACATTAACTTTACTATTAGCAAAAATTTCAAACCTTCATGCGGCTTCTATACGAAACTGAACACAAAAAGAGAATAGTTACATCGAATTAAAACTCTAAAACTAAACTGTTGGGGCAGCTAATGTTAATACACTTAAAATATAAGTCACAATCTCTATAAAGTCATAATCGGATAATAATCTTACCATTGTTCAACCCACGAGTCCGAATATAATATTGCATCAAGTTGGCAGACTTTATTTTGTACTTTTATAGATATGTCATAGTAGTGAAACCCAGTTCCGACATCTCTCAAAATGCTGTTAACTTAACGAGATATTCGATTTAAAACTTTTCGAACATCTCGCAACACCATGCACCGTATTCTGCCATTTGTTTATCTCTTAATTTCCTGAACAAATGCAATGTCCAAACATTCATCTATCTCAGTATAACTTGCATGCCTATCTAACTCGAGCATCTTTCTGACATCAACATTCTCCTTAGTAACGGACAAGGTGGAATGTTCTAATCTCGACACATCTTGCAAATTTAAATTTCTTCTCTGCAACTCAGTATCTGAATATGATCGCGCGATGTGGACAATTATCTAGTACAGCCATTTTCTCCAAAACTCATCAATGTTCAATCTGTCGGCAAAGTTGTAGCGTAAAATTGCCCATTTCTGACCAAGATGGCATAGCGAGTTCTTTATATTGTCACAGTTCGGGGGCAACTAATATAAACTAAAACTTTTGCTGTGCGCTTCCTATATTGACTCGTTGTACAAATTTATTCACGCAATAAACTTTCTCTAACTATCTGCAAACTTTTGCTTAAATTTATTAAAGGTGGCATATGTATTTGCTATTATAAAACTACTGTAAATATATATTGTCATTGTAATATCAATTGTTATGAAAAGAACTATTACAAAAAAAATCTTCAAATAATATTACTGGTTTGTATGGTTTGCTGTAGTGTTAGTCGGACGAAGAATGTAAATACGAACACATGTTCAAAAATATAGCAAATTTTTTTCAAGAGCATTGATGTGAAAGTGAAGGTTTACATATTTGTGTTTTATATACAATATGTATGTATGTGTAAGTATTATTATTTACGTATGAACATACTCGCATATAGTACATATTTTAATAATGTGATTATTATTTGTAATAGCGTGTGCATCATTATTGTACTTTTTATATTTTCATTTGTGTTCGCCTTTGTATAATTACCATTTAACACCATGACTTCTGTCTCCACTCTTAGCAGTGAATTCAATAGAAATTAGATTGTATTATTTATTGCACCCTCGTGTGTATATATATATATATATATATATATATATATATATATATATGTATATATATATATATGTATATATGTATATATGTATATATGTATATATGTATATATGTATATATGTATATATGTATATATGTATATATGTATATATATATATATATACACATACGAGTATATACGCATCAAATGAAAACCTTAAAATGCAATAAAATTTCGAAAAGTTGTATGATTCACTTGGTAAGTA
The DNA here is from genome assembly GCA_031893035.1 of Dermolepida albohirtum. Lineage (NCBI taxonomy): Eukaryota > Metazoa > Arthropoda > Insecta > Coleoptera > Scarabaeidae > Dermolepida > Dermolepida albohirtum. The sequence goes on along the minus strand of JAVIWB010005743.1, from coordinate 630,481 downwards.
GCAATAGTGTTTCTTAAGTTTCACCAAGTGACTGACAAGTGGCAGAGGGATACTAAAACACAGAAGAAGGCCGCAACGGCAGTAGAAAATATCTAACCCACTAATATGTACCGCGTTAGAGCTGTTATGTGTATCTGTTATGTGATTTGTTAAGTAGTCAAGGTGTCAAACCAATCGAAATTCAGCGCAGTACGGTGATTCGTGTTTGACACTGCAACAAGTGTATGAATTGTGTAGAAAGTTTAGGAACAGCGTGACTTCTGTGGAGGATGCTCCAAGACCGAGTCAGGCTCAGCACGTAGAAAACATTGCATTAGTGTAAATTCTTATATAGGAAAACAGGACTATAACTCTGAAAGAAATAGCTACAATTTTCTTCTGGGCTTCCGGGCTGGAACCGTGTTACTGGTATGGACCAAGACCGCGGAAGTCTACGTACCAGATAAAATAGCTACAATCTTGATCTTAGTTATGGTTCAGTACAAGTTATTGTCTATGTTGTACTGAAATTCAATAAAGTGTCTGCAATATGGATGTCATGTCAGTTGACTGCCGGATTGAAACACCGTCTCGTCGATGCCTGTGGAGAACTTTTGCGTCGTTTCCACGTCGAAAGTGATGTATAAAAAAAAATGTTACAGGCGATGAGACCTGGATTCACTATCAGCAACTAGAAACGAAAAGATCTAATAAAGAATGTTGCCATAATTTATCGCCGAAACCAAAAAATTCTACACCACTAACCATCTGCTGGAAAAGTAATGCTCTCTCTCTTCTGGGATGCAAAGGGAGTAATTTTGGAATTTTACATGTAGAGGGGAGTGACAGTAGATAGGGAAATGCCTCTTATTTAAATGCTTAAAATCAACTTCACCCTGTAATTAGGAGCAAATTACAAGGATTTTGGTCTCTAGTTGTATTCATAGTAACTTCTGACCGCATACAGCTTGTTTCGACAGTTCAGACTATTAAAAATGTGAAATTTGAATGTCTCATAGACCCCTCATAGACCCGATCTTGCTCCAAGTGACTTTCTTGCATTTAGATCACTCAAAGAAGCAATGTGAGGTAAGCATTTCAAAAGTGATGAAGTAAAAACCGCGGTGTACTAATGCTACAGTCATTACCAAAAGAATTCTTTAAACGTGGTATCTATGCACTTCCGAAGAGGTGGAGTAGTTGCAATCAACTCCAGAGAAACTACGTCGAAAAATGATTTATATCATTCTTCTTTTATATATAAAAGGCCTTCTAATAGGGACAACAATTTCGTCTTTTAATACGAACGTTTTTCATGACCTGTCAACGCCAAAATGTCAGTCAAGGTTAACATTTTTATCATGGTTCACGAACGAGCAACGTTTGGAAATTATTCACTATTGGATGTTTCTGTGTCAGCGAGACAACGCACCGATCAAAATACCGAAAATATCGCAACCGTAAGTGTTTCAGTTCAAAATGAGCCAAATCAATCGATTCCAGCCGTTTACAGGAATTGGGAATCTCAAATCACATTGTGGGGAATTTCGCACAAGATTCAATTAAGTCAAGAACTTAAGCCCCTTGATCATTTGAAGCGCCGAAACTTCGCCGACTGGGCTTTGTTAAAATTTGAAATAAATCTTGAAATTCATTGAAAAAATCATCTTCAACCATGAAACTCATTCTTAACTTAATGGCTTTGTCAATAAGTAAAATATGCGTTATTGGGCAGCAACAAACTCATATGTGCTTCAAGAGACCCATTACAATTACAAAAAAATAACCGTGTGCCCCAAACACTAGTAATACCATAAAAAAAAAAGGTTGGATTGATGTTTCACACGCATGTTTATTAGATGTACCCTCTTCCAACGAAATAATAATTATTGTTTTACACGCTGGTTCTGAAAGCAATTGAGTCGGCGAAGTGTTACTTTCGGGAAAAAACATAAAAAAGTGTAATCTTGACTATCACGAGGATATGACAGCACCATTATTTTAAGAGTGGTCATCTCTTACTAGTATTACCCGAAAAAAGTGTCTTCATTATTATGTACAATGCTTCCTACCTTTCATAATAGATGAAGAAGCTTCCAAATTCGAACAGTACATAGGCTGAAATATCGGAATTTTTACAAAAAAATAATATTTTATTATGAAGATAGCTATAAAAAAGTCAATTATTAGAAGTCTTTAAACAATTGCTTTCGAAAAAGAATACATTGTAGATAGTATGGCCAGATACTGTTTTACATTTGCCGCCATATTGCTGTATATTTAATCTGATGGAGTTAATTTGGAATCAATTGAAAGAATGTGTTCACTGCACTAACATCGTCCCAAATTTAGCGAAATTGCTTTAAATCCTATTCGAGAAACGATTTCCAATATAACGCCAGAAAAATGGCAAAATTGGATTAGACGTACAATTGAAATAGAAAATGTACATTTAGAATATGTCCAATATTCATCAGGAATTAATAATTAATTTAAATGATAGTGATGAAGACGACACTAACCTTGATGATGTGAAAAAGTGTTTTCTTACGTGTGATACTTTTCTTATGTTAATTCAAATATTTTATTGATTTTAATATTTATTCTTATATGATTGTGTATAATAGTTCCAGTCGAATAGATAATAGCATGAACATTACACATCAGTTGTTAAAAAGCTTAATTTACAAACAATAATTACATACTAAAATCAACGCATTTAAAGGAATTATAAAAATATCAGAAATTTTCATGGTTTGAAGTCAAAACAGAATGTGTATAGAAAAATGCGGTCAATATATATATACATATGTATATATGTACATAATATATATGTGTACATAAAATCTCATCATCTACTTATCTACTTAATTTTATCTACTATAATTTTCAATACTGCTGTTGATATTCAGATATATCTTCTTTCAATCACTTTACTTGGACTTTCTTAAAATACACAATTAAAAGCAGTATCTAGTAATCACGCTAGGAGATTTTTAACCTCAAATTCCAACTGATTGATGGGGATAATTTTCATATCTAGAACTCCTAGGTTTCTTTCTCTCACACAGAGACAGGAAACATTTCAGGATCATGCAAACTTGAGTTTTCACCGACAACCAATAGAAATACGCCATCGACCGCTCGGCAACGTATGGATTGGTTGAAGTAATGTTAACGTCCGGTCCGTGCGACCAATAATGGCATAGTATATCAGTGGAAAGCTTCAGTGTAACTCCTTTAGATCATAAAATGAATTTCGAAGAATATGGACGTTTAGAAAGAAAATTTATAAATAGATTTGGATAGATTTATGACGGACATCGTCAAAATTTTCTCGAACGTTAGTTGGTAGATGAATGTCGAAGCTATTAGCTTTAACGTAAAGTTTAATTTCTTTTAAAGTCATCAAATGTTTTGCTAATTATTTTAGACATATAAATATTAAAACTTTAAATATTTCGAAGTATAATTTGGAATATGTCCAATAGAATAAAGTATCGACAAATTATGTTCACGTATTTTAATAGAAACTTTCTTATTCCCCAATACACATACAGTATGTTAAATATGAAAAGGACCAGTATTATTTCAGAACGATTTAATAAATATTAGTACTATCTTGCTTTAGTTTAATAAACCGTCCAGTCGTATCAGTATCCTTGTTGTCGGCCTCTGCAATTGATTGATACGGTTTTACTATACATCAGTTCTGAAATGGTAGTAATGCCTTTTTGTATGTTTACTATTTCGTCAGTGTTTAAGTTTTCGGTTTGTTTGAATAAGTAACCCCAACGCTTAAAACTTCTTTGATTAATTTTATTGCTTGAGGTCGATCAAGCACGATTTATGGTACTATTCGTCCCAAAAGAAACTACAGTGTCCCGATAACGGTCGCTATTCCCTGTTATCCAAGTCATTGTTTTCCTTACGTGAATTTCTCGTGATAAGATTTCTTAGTACTCTCCTCTATTCTGTTTTAATTTCGCTCGACCTTGACGGATAGTGTTGATCCTGCAAAATTTATTTGTCCTCCCTCGGTATAGTTTACTTTCCCGTGCCACATTCTGACAGGTCATTGACTACATTTGTTTTTAAATATTGCCCCAATTTATTAACAAATTCCTTCGACTTTTTTTATATATATTTGGCAGCTACATATGGCGACATGTTGAGTTCTTTCGGGTTTTCGAATGCACACCAAGAAAAACGGTGTTTAATATTTGCTGCACCCATTAAGAAATATGAAGTTTCACAAAAACTAGTCCACCAGATATCGAGTACCGTGAGTAAAAATCTCCGGTATATGCTGTCATAAGAGTTTTACTTATGCATCTCCTACATTTCAGTGGTACCGGTTCTTTTCTTACTTGATAGACTATGTTAAAATGTAGAGGATCAAATCTGGGAACAAGTACCGTAATTTGTTTCTTTTACGGTTTGAGTATTGCAAACTGAGATTAATATTCTCCTGCACCAGCTTCGTTGTAATTACTTATCGAACAACTGTTTCTATATCAATCCACTTTGAGCGGGTTATATTCTAAAGGACAGGGTGGCGTTTGTTTCTTTATAAGCACACCAGACTTGCTTGCTTGTTACAACTGGCATAAATGACGCATGTAGTTGGCGTATTCAAATATCCCTAGGTATATTTTGTAAAAAAAAAAAACGCATACTAGAGTTAATAAAATTGTAATTTATATATGATATTATTAGATATATAAACAATAAATGTATGTGCTATAACGGGCGTTCTTATTACGCGATTTTTTTTCGATACCAGCTTGCGTCTTATAGAAGGCCCTCCTGTAATATGTTTTGATTTAATTGCTGTCAAACTGTTTCAACAAAATTACGATCCCAAGCACATTGATAATGTTATAAAAGAATATTAACAACAAAAATATTGAGAAAGAATCTTAGAGATAAAAATATTGAAACGGCATTATTTAACACCATAAAGTTTATTACAAATGCACACTTTTTTCGGTATCCTTGATTTATCAAGGGCATCTGACACATAGATCATTCCAAATTAATATATAAACTTGAACTCTATAGGGTTAGAGGCATAACTTTAGAGCTGTTCTCTTAGTATTTGTTTAATAAACAACAAACTATGCAGATCGTCTCTAAAGGTTCTTGCGTATACTCCGAAGACGCCCTTATGTGTAGCGCATTACCACAGGACAGTATTTTAGGTCCTCTTCTTTTTGTGATTTATTTGATGCTATTTATGCAGTCGAATGTCCTTTGAATAAAAATAAAATCTTAACGGTTAACTATGCTGATGATACGTCACCCATCATTAGTTCTAATACACTTGGGGCGGTTATCGATGTTAGCTATAAATATGTATATATCCAATCTTTAATAATAGTTTAATTCGAAAAATTTTATTTAAAACTAAAGAAATGGAAAATCTGTCCACCTTATCTCTTAATAATATCGATTACGATGTACAAATCTCAGTCACTCTTTTGGCCCTATTTATCAAGGAGTTATCGATGTCTCAAATAGAGTACCACATTGATAAAATGTGTAAAAAAAATCAGTTCTTTCTGTTTTTGTGTCCATGCACTTCGCAAGATTATTAGCAAAGAAATACTGCGCGTAATTTGTTTTGGTGTTTGTTATCCACACCTAAAATTTAGTATCATCCTTTGGGGTAGCCATAATGAGTTGCATCTACAAAAGGTAATACGTACGATGCTATATTTTAATTATAATCAATCTCGTAGAGGCCATTTTAAAACAAATACTACTTTAACTGCATTTGTCATATGTAATTGTCAAAACTTTAATATTTTTATTCAAATACGAACACTTGTTTGAAGATAATGTTTTCGGATATGACTACCATTCTTGGCACAAGACTAATTACTGCTATTCCAAATATCATTTACTGTTTACCGACAGGAGCCCAAATTATGCCAATCTAAGACTATGTAATAAGTTACCTGCTTTACTAACGCAAATAAGTAACCTTAATACCACCAAACGGTTGCTTAATTAATTATTACGGGAATTAGAACCTTATAGCTTTGAAAAATTCTTTAATTTATAACTTATGTAGTATAAGTTTGAATTGTAACCTATTGTATTTTGACGTTGATGGTTCTGGTAACAAGAAGAGCACATTTTGTTGTAAGAATGCAATAAATAAAATTATTACTGTTATTATTATTAACGTTTCGGCGTCTCAGAGCTCAGATAGCAATATGATACGACTTGCTACGGCATCATTTAGACTAGGAAGTTCGTTAGAAGCACACCAGTTCATTAAATAGACTATTGGGAATTAATAATAATTAAGAACAATTAGTGCGAATCTGAAAGAGCACTAATGAAATCCAAATCTGCTTATTTTTATGAAAAGAAAATTCAGAATTTCCGTTTTTTTTTGTTCTTTGTGTATGCAATGAATTGCTTTTTAAATACATTTGTTTATAAAATTATTACGCTCCTTTTATTTACTGTGTAACAGACGAAGCTGGGTGCAGTTAAACTTACATACATATAATTGGTAATGTAGTTCAATGGTAAAGAACTTTACTACATAAACTTTTTGGGAGAAGTATTCTAAGGCTCTTTCGAATTAATGCGTTGTATAATAAATGGCAATATAGAGGTAATTATTTCTTTATCTAGAACTGATTGAATCAACAATATTCTTTTTATAATTTTGTATTTCGCAGATTGAATGATTGTATTATTGCATGTCCTTTAAATTATATGCTTGAAATCGATAATGAGCTGTATAAAACTTTAAATTAACTCTTCATTCCTGTCTAATTTGCTAATATAAATTATTTATTTAAAATTTCAAAAAGCAACTCTATATTCTAAAAAGTCCATATATTGTTTAAATGGTAAATTATGTAATTTACAAATAAAAACAATTACAGTCCTTTTGCATAAAATGGAGTAAGGAGTTATTCTATTTAGTAGTTATGGCTACCCTTAATGTTTCGAAGTGGGGGAGCGTAACGTCACATTCAGTTGTTTTATCGTTCTCACCGGGTTCGTTCCATTGAATTCTGCGGTCGGCTTAATGATCTGAACCAGCAAGAAACGGTGATTTAATATCCGTGTGTACGCGTTAATTCCTTGGTTTATATACATTTTAATAATTTACGGAAAAAAATGACTTAAAGAAGGAAACGTCATTCGGTTTGTGATATACCATGCCATCAAGCAACAGTCATTTCTTCTGATTTTGGATTTGCGAATTATGGACTACGATTGGAACATGGAAGAAAGAAGAGAAACTCGAAATAAGAATTCACAAGGTAAAAATAGATACTTTGTATCCAAAATTTACTTCATGTGCAATTATAATTTTACAAAATTGTACATTGGAATAGGTAGTGTCTAGAATGGTTGTATGTTTTTACGAATTATTGTGGGATGTCATGGAATATTCTTGATGCTCATGTTTTTATTGATTTTTTAAATCGTTTATTTTATTCTGAGACTTTAAATGAATCTTTATCAGACATATACATGTTCAAAATACAATTAAAGAAATTCAAATCCTCTAGTCTTTCTTTGAACAATAATATTCCTGTTTCAAATGGTACCCAACAGCATATACGTCATTAGTTTATTATTTCTAGTCAAGGTGAGTGCAGGAATATCATTGTTTTAAGTGAATCGCTTGTACAGCCCCAATAGCAATGTTATCAGAAATATAAAAATTAGCCATTGAATTAGGTCTACATAACGGCTTCATACTTGATTTTATTATAAAATTCAATTTTTCCGGATTATTTCGCTAAAATGTGATATTCGCGCCTCGCTTTTTTAATACAGCAGCTATTTTGTTTGATATGTTTTCTATAAATTGTGATTGATTGATTGCTGAAGATTGTTTCGCATTAACTCATGCTTTTCTTCTCACCGCAAGACCTTCCATAGATTTGCTCTCTAAACTAAATCTGCAGAATTGGTCTAATTATTTCAATAAAAGTAATTTTACAATATTAAGGCATCTTGTGATGGATTTTTCTTAACGATACGGAATTTTATCATGCATAAATGTATGATACATTGTTTTAATATATATATATATATATATATATATATATATATATATATACATATATATATATATATATATATATATATATATATATATATATATAAAGACATAGATATATGAAAAATCTTCGTTTTTGGGTTTCTTCCACGTAGTAATTCTTCAGTTTTGTTCTGATATGACTCGTTACTTGCTCAACGTTTCAATGCTACTGCTGACATCTTATGGAGTCAGTGTTGATTGTTCTAGAAGAAGATGCTAGCGGTAGCATTGAAACGTCGTGTACATAACGATTTGTATCAGAACTAAAGAGCTACAACCCAGAAGAAATCCGAAGATCAAGATTTTTCATTTTTTCTCCTTGAGAACATTCGTTTAAATATATATATATATATATATATATATATATATACACAAATATATGTACATAGATATATATATATATATATATATATATATATATATATATACATATATACACATACATATATACACATATACATATATACATATATACATATATACATATATACATATATACATATATACATATATATATACATATATACATATATACATATATACATATATACACATATACATATATACATATATACATATATATATATATATATATATATATATTGCTCATAAATGAAATCAGTAACAAAATTGTTCTTAACAGAAATAAAAGATTATTGAAGGTGAATATTTACAATTAAAATTGTCTTCTTATAATAAAATAGGTACGTCTTCTTATTACTTTTATCTAGTCACTATACCTAAAATTTAAAAAAATACGCATTTTTACTGTTTTTGAATTGTTCGAATGTTTTACTATTAGTTACAATATAAGGAAAACGATTAACTCTAGAAGCACTTATTTTAGTAAATAAGAGCAGTTTTTACAGTCGGATGACGAGTATAAAAACAAAATGAAATTTTGTATGTCGTAGTGTCGAATATTTAAAGCCAACATGATAATTTAATAACTTTCAAAAAGTAGTAGCAAATACAAAAATGTGTTACTGGTGCAGGTGGTGGCTGTAGTAATGACAGCTTCCATCCATTCTAGAGGTTATTTTAAAAGTAATATTAAAACGATAGTAGAACTCTATTTCTATTCGACAGCAGTAGCATTATTGAGGAAAATTGGGAAATTAGAATTAAAACTTCTAATATTGAAAAACAAAAGGAAAGAGAGATGAATAACTTAAATGAAATTATTCAGAAAGACAGAAACGGGAACAAGATTCAATAAAAGTAAAATAAAAAGTGTACGCTCTTATAAATTGTTTTATTCCTTATACGATCATATTATTTTAACCATATCTATACCGAGATTTATCAAAATAAATGTATTAAACTGAATACAATAATATTAATAATAGCTGTATAGGATGTTTTTGAATATTCTGAACATGACTATATATATATACTACTGTGGGCAAAAATAGTAAGACTTTTTAATTTAAATTTCGTGCGAAAACCCATTCGTCGAAATATTTTTTTTCTAGGTTGGTATGACTGTCAGTGACATCTGTGCCAAATGTCACATCAAAATAATTATTAGTGTTTAGTATACGCTTGCCTTTCTGAAGTACAAAAAGTGCACTCGGCGATTTTTACAATGAGTGAAATTATTCAACAAAGAAGTTCCATTAAATTTTGTGTACGGAATCAAATTTCTGCTGCCGAAAGGTTCAGAATGTTGCAAAAGGCCTTCGGTGATAATTGTTTGTCGCGAGCAAGTGTTTTTGATTGGTACAAATTATTCAAAGAGGGTCGAGAACGCGTTGATGACGAACCACGTCCAGGACGGCCATCAACATCAACTGATGATCAACACATCAATAGAATCAAGGAATTGGTGCTTGAGAATCGACGATTAACACTCAGAGACCTTACTGGCATCGTTGGAATATCGGAAGGATCAGTGTAAACCATTTTGAAAGATCATTTGGGCCTAAGAAAAGTGAAAGCACGATTTGTTCCAAAATCACTCAATTTTTTCGAAAAACAGCTTCACGTTGACGTCTGTGAAACAATACTTTCCGACTATCAAGACAAAATGAAAGGCATTACAACTGGAGATGAGACTTGGATCTACGCTTATGACCCGGAAACAGACGATCAATCGGCTGAATATCGTATCAAAGGTGATCCGAAGCCCAAAAAAATACGTCAAAGCAAGTCAAAAATCAAGGTTATGTTGACGATTATCGAGGTGTGGTGCACTCCGAATTCCTTGTCAACAAAGAATACTATTTGAGTGTTATGCGTCGTTTGCACAATGCTATTCGTAAAAAGAGGCTAGAATTATGGGCCGACAACTCTTGGTGTTTGCACCACGATAATGCATCGTCGCATACTGCATTAATTCTTCGAGAGTTTTTCGCCAAATTTTCAACCAATATCGTGCCGTAACCACCGCATTCGCCTGATTTAGCTCTGTGTGACTTCTGGCTATTCAGCAAACTCAAACGACCGCTCCGGGGAAACCGTTTTGAGTCAATTGAAGACATTAAACGTGAATCGCTACGCACATTGAAGGCTATTCCTGAAATTGACTTTAACAACTGTTTCGAGAATTGGAAGAAACGTTGGTACAAATGTATTGGGGCCTACTACATCCGTTGCATAATAATGCTCGTAATAGTTGGCAATTGGGCCCACATCTCTTAAGTTTAATTATGGAAAATCTTTCAAATACGATACAGTCTTTTAACACATTACGGGTGCTGATTACAGACTTGTTATGGTGTAGGTTTCCCTTATGTTACTTTGTTGAAGAGGTGTCATTAGTTAAATGTGTTCTTGTCTTCAAAATCATAATTTTAGGGAGACTGCTTGACTATTGCATATATTTTTAACAGACTTTCTAAATATTGTATGTAGTACTTTTATTAAATATTTTTAACTTGAAACGAGATATCACCTTACCTGCCTGGTCATTTAACTTCAATATTCTTAATAACGTTCAAAATTGTTGCTTTTGATTAATTTATTTTAATTGGGATTTGTTTTTTTCTTGCTTATTTTAGCAGACATTCACTTTTCAATTTTTGCCAACATGTTTAAGTCTTAGCAGCATCGACGACCATTAAAATATAGTAATATGGATAATACCAAGTTATTATTTTATAAAATTAGTTTATTGACTATAATCGTTTTTATTTCAGTAGATAGTGAGATGTTTGTTTATTAAGATTTATTTAGATTGAACATATTTTCCAAACGCATACAATTAGATTGGAAGAATTAAAAGTGCTTTTTTCGACACATCTTATTATTTTTGTTTAGGCAAAGACAAAAAAGGGACATATAGTTTCTAATCTATGACCATTGATAACCCAAATAGTTTGCTTGCTTTGGTGTCTGACATCTGAATTTCAAAAATACTACTCGCAACAGTTGTCCAACGACAAGTAATGACGGTTAAATCTTGATTGCTGTAGAGACTGCCCGGACCGCCAATCCAATCACGACCAATAACCAGATCTTGCTACAATTAGATTGTAATTTAACAACATAAGAGATTTCTAAAGATTTTTAAAGAGACGAATAATTAATAGATGCAAAGCGATTGAAAAGATTTAGTGCGATAGGAAAAATGGATTCTTGAATTATCTGGTAAAGTAATGTCTTTGATGCTATTTCTGAATCGAATAATCACGAGAGATGTTAACATCCAGTGCTAACTGTTTGGCGGGAATACAAAAGCTTAATGTTATACGGGCTGCTTCTGCGAGGTCAAATTATAAATTTTAATAAGTACTGTGCTTAGCTAGACAAATTGAAATAAGCAAAGTTTATCCATTTCAGTGAAAAACGATTGCAATTGATAGTCATGAAAAGAGTACTCTTTCACCAAAACAATTCTAAACTACATATTGTTTTAGCGATTAAGCAAAATTTGATTATGTTTGGAGAGGAAGTTATGTAGCATCCCCAATATTATCTGCATCTGATATTGTTAGATTCCTATTTAGAATTTTTACTTTACTATTACTATTTAGAACCGAATAAACCACATTAAAGAGACACTAGAAAAAAATAACCAAGCAAAATGAATAAATAACTACAAGGTCAGGTTATATTAGATTATTTGAGATGGTTATAGAAGCTATTCTACTGCGATCTTTTCACTCTTCTTTACATGTACTATGGTCCTCATGTCTCTTCGAAATCTCTTAGTCTCTTTATGTATGCCTGTTAAGGTAGACCCTGTGGCACTTTTAGCCTCTATGTGATTTTAACCCTATTGATAATCATGTAAACAATAGATAGTAGAAATTGTTTTTGTTCATAGAAATAGTGACAGTTACATTGAATCTGTCATCAGATGATGTACTTGTTACTATTGCACGACGAATTGCTATTAATTTTTTATGTACTGAAAGTAAAAAAGCCGCTAATATTTATAATAGGTTACAAATACAATTCTGGGAAGAATGTCTCTCAAGAAGTTTATTTTAGAAAATAGGCGAATAACAATAAGTGTTCACAATGTTATTCATGCGAACACTCTATTTCTAGCATATCGAAATCGCTACTCATTTTTTATCCAGTGTTATCAAGTGCGGAAGTCAACAAGGACACTCTAGACACACTTACATGTTTGGACCGCAGTGCAAAATATTGCCAACGGATATTTTGAAAGCGTTACATAGTTATGAGATAGTTAAACATTGATCTATGCTCCAGTATTGATGGTTTTCTCAGTTAGTAAATGAGTTAAAGTTTCTGAACCGTCGAAGCAACGAGTAGAGTCTCAGATCATATTCAAACTCTTACGTCTAGAATAAGCAGGTCTTTATTATAAACAAATCTTCAAAGACTATCTTGATCCTTTAAATTAATCAAATTTCGGAATTTCCGCAGACGGACACAGAATGTGATCCCATATTTTTACTTTCATTTCAACAATCACGTTTTTAGAAGTGCGGTACAAGTATCATAAATTTCAAGCTCTGTCAAACGTAAACAAAAAATATGTTGCATTTGTCATTTTTGCGAAATTAAAGAAATCTACTTGGATAATACTTTCTGCTTTTTACCATTTCGTAGCTTATTGCAAAATCTCATAATGCGTTCAGTTCCAGTTTAAAATGCCCTCATCGAATTTTCTCAATTAAAATCTGCTTATGTTCTAAAATATTCAATTATACCAGTAGCAGTATTTTTCTTTTTCTTATATTTATTTTACAATTCCTTAATAGGTGTAGAAACCTAGATTTAAGTCATGTTTTACTTTAATATATTTTTTAAATTTTCTTCTTCTCTTCAATTGCCGTCTTTTGGTATTCAATCTATTCCCTTATATATTCTACCAATTAATATTTATCTTGGTCTTATTTTTCTTTCCTGTGTTATAAAATCTTTCTAATTAATTCATCCATGCAAATTAGTTTGTTGTATGCGTCTGTCTATTTGCTACATTATTTATGGAAAGATAAACGTGTTGGTTTGGGCACCTGCTGAGGATGGAGAATGAAAACCCTGTAAAAGAAATATAGGAACAAGTAATAATCGCAATAAGGTGAAAAAGGAAACCAAAGGGATCTTTGAGCGCAAAAATTGGCGGTATTCCACAAGTACGCGATTATACGCGGACTGCTATGAAGGATCGGGCTTACAATAGAAAGGAATGGAAGAAATTCCAATAAAAATCGAAATCTTCTACATCTGGCGGTAGAAAAAGTTATAGATAAGTATAGCAAAAAGGAGAATTTAATTTTTTCCATCTGCGACTTTGTATCCTAAAAATTTTCAAAGCATATTGTTATATACATATTCCTTAATTTTTATGTATACCCTATGATCATTTTGATGAATAATTATTAATTTGATTTTATGAATATTTATTATCAATTTCAGTTGTATTTTATATCGTCATACATTCATTAGATTTTTCATTTTTTACGTCTGAGACTAAAGCAACGTCGTCTTATCTTGATATAGCAACGAATTTACTTTTATCAAGTTAAGTTTCGCATCCTATTGGATTTTATAATTAACATGACTATGATAATTATGACTTTGAACTTTGAAGAAGGGCCGTAAATAATTAAAAATAAATTGACGGAAAATAGAGCTTTTATACTAGCAGAAAAGAATATACATTGATAGTGACTTAACCAATAAATACAAAAGCAGTTATAGGCAATTGCAAAAATAAAAGAATAAGGAGTCTGCAAATGTAGGAAGCATGAAATTGAGGAAAAGGAGATGATATGGGATGATATGAAAAACGAGCTGAGTGCCAAAGAATTTATCTATTGAACAAATACAGAAAGAAGCTCACATTTCACAAGAACTTAAAGGTTTTCAAAATTATGGTAATGATATTTTGACCCGCATAATTACCATGGACGAGTCGTGAATGTACTCTTTCATTGAAGAAAGTAAACAGCCCAGCATGGAATTGTATCGCGCAAATTCTTCACTGCCAAAGAAAATTTGAAAGCGTTTCATCTCTAGGCAAAAAAATATTTATTGTAGTATTCTGGGACATTCATCGTCCAATTCTAGTAGATTTCTTAACTGGCCGACTGGGACATTCAATGTCCAATTGTGGTAGATTTCTTAACTGGTCGAAAGACTGTCAATGCAGAATACTGCAATCACCCTCTTCTAAAGTCTGGCACTCTGTAAGAACAAAACGACCAAAATTATTGAGTAAATGCATCATTCTTCTCCACGATAGTTCCAGTCCATATGCCTGTTTAACACGGAAGGAACGCTCGAACAATAGCAATGGGAAGTGTAACGTAGCCCGCCATATAATTCAGATTTATTATCCTACGACTACCATCTTTTTGTATTCCCTAAGCGGGCGAGGAAGTGACGAAAGCGGCGCGAATTTATTTGCGCACTCAATCAAAGACTCTTTCTTGTGGTCAGTTACCTCAATATCAGAAGAAATGTATAATAAAACAGGAATATTATATTAAAAAATAAAGTTTCGTTGCCTTTTATTATTTTTATTGCTATACAGAATAGTTCTTGTCAAATCAATGTTCCCCTCGTAAGTATGTATATTCGTGACAATCTTAACAAAATAATCAACAATTGACTGTAGGCGCATAAGTAATTGTTAATTTGATGTGATATCTTTACGAACATTTGTGTGTATTGAAGTTAATAGCCAGTTTAGACAGCAATGGGTAGTTAACGAAAGTTTAATAACACTTGAATAAATTGAAAAAACAGAGCATTAAAAGAAAGGGAAGAAGTTTATTGATAGTATCTTTCCTTTTACTTTTTTCATTTATAATTTTTATTTTACATCACCACCTAGTTTATAATTTAAGTAAATGTCGATATTCTACGATGTATGGCAATTTTCATTAAATTAATTTTACCATTTTGCATTTCATTCTGTGTAAATACCAGCAATTTTAACCAATTTATAAAATTATAATAACTGAATCATGTGCTAATTAAACTTACTAATCTTTCGCTATATTTAATTTACCAATAATAATAGTGCATTAGCACCTTTACGTCTAACATCGTAGTACTAGCAGCCTCTGTAGAAATTAGACATCACAAGGGTTATCATGCATCTCTCTAATTCATTGTATTTTTATCGATGCATTTAATGTTTTAATGTGTTTTGGTGATAGTTTGACATTTTTTGCTTTCTTTCTTTGATTGGATATTACTTGCTCGATGTGTAAGTTTTTTTTACTGTGATTTTTGTTATTACTACCTCTTGCCAAACAAATATGATATTAAATATTAACTTCGTATTATATAACGCGTTTGTAATATGTTGATCAATATAATTACGCGTACACACACACATTCATAAATATATACATATATAATCCCTCCTTATGGTGTTAAGGTACTTTACATATTCATGTTAAAAATCCTTCTATTAAAGATTCTAAATTTAATTTTAATTATAATTGACATGTATTATGTCATTTTATGCAGTAAAAGTACTTTCACAGTTACGAGTTGGCGGTGAGGTTGTAATATACGTATGTATATTATATTATAACCTAACCGTCAACCCATAATTAAATTTTAAACTAGTAAAATAATCTCGTAATACCTATCTATAAAACACATTCATTTTCAAATTTGTACATCTACTTGTAAATAAGTACCGTAATTAATAATATTGTGAAGAATGCACATAAACATAGAATAGTAAACCTAAATCAATTTCTCAACAAAATAATAAATGAGAAATAAATTGCTTGAAGAATAAAAAACTTTTACTATAACTAGACATTCAAACTAATTAAAGGTTTTGAATGAAAAATGCGAGTGTAGGCTGAAAAAGTACGTAGAATGACGGACATCCGGCGCAGTTTCAGACCGTTTTTGTAGAACGCCAGCAAGTTGTCCTAACAATGTCAATTGTAAAATTTCGCCACCTTCATTAGTTTCGTTGTAGCGATTGTTTAGTTAGGAGTGTCTCGGACTTTTTGAGATAGATAGTGTTGAAATTCATGCTGTCATTACGTACTTCTTCTTGAAAAACTTATGGTCTGAAGAAGTCAGTTCCTTCATTTTTCACTGTTGATAAAAATGATAAATGTATTCATAACTTCAAAAGTGATTGTACAACCGTTAAAGATGCACTATGTAGTGGTCCTTCAAAATCGGATACAGAAAAGACTGCATAGGTCTCTAAACAACACTTCGAATAAATAATTGGCTGTGAAGAAGCTGCCCACGAGTTGGCTACCGCGATGCAGCGAGTGTTAATTAAAAATGTGAATACAAATTAAATTTATCGTGTGGAGCGTTTTCAAAAAAAAAAAAAGATTTTTAAGCGCCAAAAAAGACGATGTCTGCAGGAAAGGCGATTGCTTCTATTTTTTGGGATGCAAAGGTATCCCTCTTGTTGATTACCTTACAAAAGGCTAAGCAATTACAAACGCATATTACGCGAGTTTTTTACATAAATTAAAGCAATCTATTAAAGTGTTCTAATTTAGCCAAGGGAAAAATAATTTTCCACCAAGACAGTGCACAACCCCACACAAGTATTGCTGCCATGGCAAAAATTAATAAATTAGGCTTAGATTTGTTGTCGCGCCAACTTTTGCCGGATTTATAATAGCACCAAATTACCACCGTTTTCCACGCTTAAAAAATACTTAGAAAGTCAGATTTTCATAGACAACGATGATAAAGCTGCTGTGGATACTTATTTCAACGAACTTAAAGAGTTCTGAATTTTATTAACGCATAGAAACTTTGTATCATCGCTAATCCAAATAAATCTGGGCAGTAGGTGGGTATGTAGGGAAATAAACACTATACGCGATTTAAGAATGCTTGGAAACTTATTTATTTTTGTAGTTATGTAAATTTATTGTAAGCATCCTAATATTTTCGATTGGGTGACATTAGATGACTGTCATGGACAAACCAATGCAGTGATATAAATTTCTTTTTGCTTCTGGAAGTAAACTATTTTGAAGCAATTGATGATGAGAATAGAATTGTTTACCATAATGTGGAACAAAAATAATTTTGGTCTCAACATAAAGATTCTCCCCAAACATCATCGATAGCAGACATTCACGGAAGAAGGTTATGCTCACAACGTAGAGGGATTTTAAAAGCGTCGTGTTTTTCGAGCTCCTACCAAGGAATGAAACGATTAATTTATGTACCGTCGTCAATTGGACAGTTTGAACAAATGCTTTATCCAGAAACATTCCGGCCACGTTTATTGTAAAAGCGTAGTGTTTGATCAACAACGCTAGACCACACACAAGTTTGATCGTTCGTCAAAAATTATTAAATCGTAGATTAAGTAATGTCTGCCTAAGATGAGGCTGTCAATCAGTGCCATGCATAATTTTTCATTGTTAAAGATAGGTCCTTCTGTAAATGAGGGATTGTGGAAGGAAATATGAAAAACCTTTATCGAAGAAGGCGCCAATGTATAATTGATTAAACTTGTTTTATATTAATAAATGATGTATGAAAAGTAGAAAAAATACATGACTTTTCTGACAACATAATATTTAACCAGTATAACGCCTCAGCTCAGAAGTTTTCCTTCAATGGTTGTCTATTACTCTAATTTCGAAATCTTTGTGTAACTTCTCTGTTATCGAGATAGTTCTTAATAATTATTTTTATTCCATACATTGGAGCATGTATAATAGGAAATCTAAATTTTTGACAACGATGTAAGTACTGCATACAGAATAAGAAAAGAATTTTTTAAAAAACAAATTGAAGATGTTAATCAATACAACAAATGTATGAGATTATATTAAAAATAAAATTGTTTCAAGTACTCTATTTGTTTTCTTTTGTGCTGAGACTAGTGATTCATGAGCTGCTTTCGTATATCATCCTTAGTTTATTTCCTAGTACATAGTTAGTTTTGGTAAGGTGTAAAACTTTATAAATGATTTGCGTGTTTATTTTATTGGTACTATAAAGTCATTTTATGTCTATCTGTGCTCCGTAGTAAAATTTATTGTGATTCCTATTTCAAACTTAAAACTTAGTTTATGTGGGTCAGATTTATTGGTCATAAATCGAAGTAGGTATCTAAGACATTCGTTTCGTTATATCCTAATGCGGAATATCTATTAACAAGTGAATCGCAATCACCATGGATACACAACAAACAATATCTCGTCAACCTTTATGTTATTGATCAAACAATATCTCTATTACTTGCTAAATATGAAATTCGATTTATTTATCTAAGGATTTCTTATAAGAAGCTGTAATTGAACATTTAGGATGTATTGATTTAATCAAGAGTTATTTATATTCCAGAATTAGTATATACTTGATTGCATAAATCTGTATATTGATCAGGGTAGTAAAAAATTCTGCTCGCGAGCACAATTTTATTTAATTCGTTCGTTTTAAAATTTGTGCTCGCGAGTTTTATTATTTAACTCGCGAGCACAAACTCAAGTCGTAAGAATAGTTCTTTTTAATATAGAAAATATAACTCGCTCGAATTGAATTCGTTCGCGAGCGAGTTTAATTCGAGCACTCTCCGTACTCTGAATTGATATCCTCTTTTATAAGAAATGGTGTTCTATATTTCATTAAAATCCGAAAAAGGACTTTAAGCATATAGAATTACAAACTACAATGAACAAAATTTTGAAGAATTAATATCATCGACACTTGTTTTCTAATGAAAAGGTTATGCAAAAAGAAAGGTAATTACAGTGTATTACAATTTGTTGCAAAATTCTGCATACGGTGGGTATTTCCTTGTATCATATCAAAATTACGAGCTTCGAATTTTGTAGTACTTTCATTAGTTCTTTTAAATTACAGTATTGCCTATTCGAAGTATCGAAAATGAAAAAAAAGGTTCCTAATAAGAGAAAAGAATTATCTGACTTTAAATCGGTACAAAAACGAAAAAATCGTATGTGAATAGAGGGTCTGTGCTAAAAAGAAGTCGTGCTACAATTGTTATTAAACAATTTAATGATAGAGGGAAGGCTTCTAGTTAGATCATAGATGCACCGAAAAAAATAAATATTGTTTCGTTTAAGATTTACTAATTTTAATTTGTAGTGGTAGTTACGTTTGTTCAAAGTAGATAAGATTAAAATGTGAGTAGTTAGAAAGTATTTCCGGGGGATTTTATAATCTCAAGAAATTATTATTATTTATATAATATATATATATATATATATATATATATATATATATATATATATATATCGTGAATATATACATACGTACATACACTAGTTGCTAGAGTAACGTAATAATGAAATGACAGCAATGTATTTTAGCGTGTATTTTATTTTGCAACATAGGATGTGAAATACAGTAGTTGAACAAAATTTAAAAACTAATTTAACAAATTTTCAAAAATGTCACCATTGACGGCCAGACAGTATCCTAAGCGATTGTAGAATTCATTTATTGTATTTTGTATCTGCTCTGGAGTTATTTCTCTTGCAGCAACTCGTATTCTATTTTTTAATTGGTCAATATTGTTTAGAGGTCCTCCATGAAAAACTTTATTTCTGATAGTTGAATTTGATGGAGCCTGTGGTTGATTGACTTGATCAATAAGGTTGATATATAACCCCTTTCCACAATTAACTATTTGTAAATTCTGTATACGCATTTCGACAACCAAGTTGTCATCATCAGCAGATAATTTCAAAGTGTCGCACCTGGTAAAACACGGCGAAAAAATTGCACGAAAAACGGTGAGGATCGCGTACGGAGTTTGTTTTTTCGTGCAATTTTTTCGCCGTGTTTTACCAGGTGCGACACTTTGAAATTATCTGCTGATGATGACAACTTGGTTGTCGAAATGCGTATACAAAATTTACAAATAGTTAATTGTGGAAAGGGGTTATATATCAACCTTATTGATCAAATTTATTTCTGATACATGACCAAAGAAAGAAATCGTTTGGAGACAGGTCTGGTGACCTTGCGGACCATTCTACTTCTCCTCCACGGCCTATCCAACGGTTTGGAAATCTTTGGTTGAAAAATGTTCTAACCATATGAGAATTATGTGCCGGCGCGCCATCATGCTGGTACCAAATCTCACCATCAATATTTAAAGCGTGGAGGGCTGGCATAACTCTGTACTCAAGCAATTCTAAATATTTTTCTCCTGTAAGAGTACCCTCAATAAAAAACGGTCCTACAATATGGTGTCCAATCAACCCAGTCCAAACATTGACTTTCTGTGGCCGCTGAGTCCTTGTGATATGATATCTATGCAAATTTTGTCTACTCCAGTAGCGGCAGTTCTGTGAATTTACTTCACCATTTACATAAAATGTTGCTTCATCTGTAAAGCAAATTCTGCGTAGTAAAGTATCATCATTATGAAGCTTATCCAACATGATTTCACAAAAGTTACTTCTTCTTTCTGCATCATTCGCAATTAGTTCCTGATGGTTTTGAAAATGATACGACTTAAAATGTTCTCGTTTTAGTAGTTTATGCACGGAAGTTTTGCTTACATTTGTAGTTTGTGCTAAAGCTCTTGTGGAGAGCATATTATTATTTTCGATTGTTTGTAGAATTTCATCTCTTTTGGCGTCAGTAATAACATATCTTGGCCTATTCTTTTTTTTATGATTAGGAACGATGCATCCATTATTTTTATACTTCTGTACTAACCTACTTATTGTAGTTGGACTCGGTCTTGGACGGTCAGGATATGTAATTTGAAACAAATCTGCTACTCTCCTCAAACTCATATTCGAGTTATACCAGTTCACTAATAACAGTTTTTCTTCTACACTATACATACCTCAAAAATAGAGTAACTTATTTTGACATCCTATGTTGCAAAATAAAATACACGCTAAAATACATTGCTGTCATTTCATTATTACGTTACTCTAGCAACTAGTGTATGTATGTGCATGTTGCATTATAAAATATATTCACTGTATATATATATATATTATCGATATATTTGGCAATTCTACCGCTTCATATTAAATAATCAAATCAATTATGTGAATATTTGCTACGTACTAAAGCATTGTAAGTAGTCGTAATAAAAGAAAATGTGCAGACAACGAATTGAGTTTTGAAAAGTCTTAGAGTGGTTGGTCAAAAATTTATGAAACATGTCACAATTTAGATAAATTTTGCGTTAATTAATACAAATTTGGGCAAATTTTAAGAGAGATTAGTGTTAGCGGATAACTTAGGTAATCATTTTGATTCAAGGTCAGAAGTATAGAATTGCAGTAAAGATTCACTTTTCCGTACTTTGTTCAGACATTTTTTTGGAATTTAAAGATTCATGGAGCACTCTAAGAAAATATACGGGGAAAATTGCAACGACTTTCTTTTTTCTAAAGTGATGCCTTAGTTCACAAGAGTCGTTTTTCAAATACATTAATCATTTATTCTATGTTAAAGAAAAAATTGTTTCAAACATCTTAGTTGTTTTTTTTTTGTATTGGAAGTATTAATTTGTAAGTTCCTCCCTTATAAACCTTATTGTTACGAAATTCTGTTTGAAGAAAAGACTCTAATTGTAGTCTGGCAAGTGAATCATTCATTATGAAATGCGCCAAGTGGCACTACGTTTACTGTGAGAGACTTTCTGGCCTAGAATATGTTATACAATTAGATTCCCTGCCTATTCACCCGACTTAGCTCTCTGGCTATTCCTAAACTTAAAAAGATGCGCTCAACAAGCGAAGATTTTCTAATATATCTAATATAATTACGAAGTAACTGCTCAGCAATATTTCAAAAAAATGACCTCTAGAAATGGAAACGCCTTTAGGTCGGTGCATATGTGCTTTAAATGACTATATTAACGACAACGGTGACTTTTGGTATGCTATTTCATTTGCCAAGATAGATTGGAATGTTTCTAGAAGATCCTAATTGTGCATGCTAATCATTTGTCTTGAAAGCATCCTTGTTCGTGCAACTATTGTCAATTTTTCAAACAGATTCTGCGTAAACACACGCTATTACTGCCAATCTAAGTAAACAATTCGTGCCTTTTCTTAATCATGAATAAAAGCGAGTTCCATGCAATGCAAAAAGGGAGTTAAACGAAGTTTATGGTGAGCTTTCTTCGTAGCAAATGTTGCAATCTGGGTTGCTGAATTTAAACGCGCTAGAATAAGCATATAGAATGTGCCACGTTTCGACAGGTCAAAAGCAGTTCCCGATGAAAAAAAAATTGAAAAACTGCATGAAATCGTATTGAATGATTGCCGAGTTAATTTGAGAGAGATAGCTTACAAAGTAGGCATTTCATACGTCGCGAACATTACATCTTACAACAGCATTAGGACTTGAGAAAGCCTAGTACTGGATGCGTGGCGAGTTTGCCGACAATCTACCAAAAGCAAATGAGGATACTGTCGATAAAGGATGGATATATAACTACACTCCGGAAACCAAAAAACTATAAAAGCACTGAATAAAACGTGATAAACCACCAACTCCAAAGAAGGATAAAACGGTTCTGTCTATTGGAAGAATATTTACTAACGTCTTCTAGATTTCCGAGGAATAGCTGTTATTGATTGCTTGCAACCCGAAAAGATAATAATAGACGTTATTACACAGACTGAATGAAGAAATCAAAGTTAAAAGGCTTATTTGTTAAAAAAAGTCTTATACCACCAGGACAAAGCATCGCGATTATGAAAGTTGTAAATTAATATTTCGAAATTTAGTTTATTTTTCGAAAAGTCGAAAATTCTTGTAAAGCGGTGAACTAAATGTCTAGAAGTAAAAAAAGACTATGCAAAAAAATAAACGCTATTTTCCCCAAAAAATTATTTTTCTGTGTCCCTTTCTAGAAACTTTCTGATCCATTCTCGTAATGTATATTTTTAAATAGCTTCCGGAATTGAATTCTCGTGCTTTGTACATATATTTATAACCTATGAGAAAAGTTATGTTTCTCCTCTTCCTAAATATCAATACCAACTTTTAAGTTGATGTCAGAATTTGAAACATTAAAAATATCAAAACAATTTGTGTACGTACTTACTTACAAAAGAGCAGATCTTAAAAAAATATCAGCTTCATTTGTTTTCTTAGAATTTAATTCATAAATGTGTTGCTAAATTTCCCATATTTTTATTAGGTGCGCAACTAAGTTTTCGCTGTTTTTCAAGAGATGGCTCCAGTAGTAAGTGCTGGTCGATTGTGACATAACCAAAACGTCATGAACCAAGCTTAGACATATGGTAAACAAACCGCTTTGACACATTAGTGATTTTGTTTTTGCGTCATATACTTTTGGTTGTGTGAAAATGTCTGATTTTGTGCCAAATAATCGTCATTTGCGGGAAGTGTTGCTTTTCTTCTTTCGTTCGAAGAAAACAGCGGCTGAAGCGCATCGAGAACTCCAAAAAGTTTTCGAAGATGCTGCTCTAAGTGAAACATCGTGCCGTAATTGGTTCCGTCGCTTCAAAGACGGTGATTTCGATGTTGACGACCGTTCGCGTGAAGGAAGACCAAAAACCTTCGAAGAGGCTGAATTGGAGGCATTGCTCGATGAGGATGCGTGGCAAACGCAAAAAGAGCTTGCTTCAGCATTAGGAGTTACCCGCCAAGCCATTTCCCAGCGATTGCATGCGTTGGAAATGATTCAAAAACAAGGAACTTGATTTGATGCCAAGAGACGTTGAGCGTCGTTTTTTCGCCTGTGAACAACTGCTCCAACGGCAAAAAAGGAAAGGTTTTCTTCATCGCATCGTTACGGGTGATGAAAAATGGATTCATTACAGCAACCCAAAGAGAACAAAATCACGGGGACTGCCTGGTCATGCTTCTACGTCGTTGGTTCGGCCGAATATTCACGCTGCGAAGGTTTTGCTGTGTATTTGGTGGGACCAGGGCGCTGTTATTTATTATGAGCTATTGAAATCGAACGAAACCATCACTGGTGAACGGTATCGAATTTAATTGATGCGATTGAGCCGAGCACTGCGCGAAAAGCGGCAACAATACGAGCAGAGGCACGAAAAAGTGATTCTACAGCATGACAACGCTCGGCCTCACGTTGCCAAACCCGTTAAAACCTACCCCACCCGCCATATTCCCCAGATATTGTGCCGTCCGATTATTACTTATTCCGTTCGATGCCACATGGTCTGGTTAATCAGCAGTTCCGCTCATATAAAGATATCTCAAAATGGCTTGTTTCGTGGATAGCCTCAAAGGACGAACACTTCTACCGTGACAGTATTCGAGCTCTGCCAGAAAAATGGGAAAAGTTGTCGCTAATTATTTAATCAATTAGCCAATTAATTGCATTCAAAAAAGTAAATTCGTATCTACATCCTTATTTGATTTGATATTTGTGAAATGAAATGAAAATAGACCGAGAACAAAAGTTAAATAAAATTCAAATTAATATACAAAATTAATGTATAACCAACTAATCAATGCGCGAATTTGGATGTGCCATTAATTTCTATATCAAAAAACCTGTTAAATTTTAAAGTAATAATTAAAAAATTTTTTCAGTTGAATAAAAAATACTTAAAGAAGTTCGGTTATTAAAACAAATATTTATAGTAATATTTATGATATTGTGTTTGTTATTAATATAGAACGATCATTAAACAAGCTGTTATTTTATTTAAAAGCATATGCATGTCACTAAGACATAATTAAAATATATAAAACTGGTGGATACAATTATACGAGTACCTAAGAAATATGTAGCTTATAATGTTATCAATAAGTTCATTTATGTTATACAGGGTTGCTTAATATATATAATATAATATCAAAACTTTGTGCTTGAAAGTGATTTCATTCTTCCAGGATATTCATTAAATGTTTTGAGCCCCGGTAATAGACACATGTGTTCAATGATTTATTATTTAAGTAAACAGCAGTTAAATAAAGTAAAACTATGGTGAACCATTGACAAATTATCAACTAGGTATGTAGGTTAGTTAGCCTCATAAAAAGAAAAATAATAACACAAAATGTTGCATACATAATTTAATAACATTATTTCTCTAATTAAGCGTGAAAGTAAATAGTTCAAACTATAGCAGTTTCCTATAAATATTGTATAACTGATAAAAAACCATAAATTAACATAATTTATTTTTCGGCAACAAAACAACAACAATATTTTGTAGAATACACTTTCACATCTTCGTGACAAAGAATTTACTAAATGCTGACAAGGTTTAATGAGGGTAGCATACCACTCTTTTTAAATTATTTTCCATAAATTGGCTACACTTGTTTGTTTACTTTTGCGTTAGATACAGCAATTTTTAAATCTGTCCATAGATTTTCTATAAAATTGAGATCTATGGGTTGTGCTGATCACTCCAGAACCTCTTTACTTGTATGTTTTAGGTCATTGACATGTATATTAGAACCCGTTTTAAGGATATTTCGCATTCAGGGTGTCTTAGGTTCTTTAGCAAACTTAAGTCTTCTTTTTATATCCCGCTTTTCAATAATTGTAATATTCGCGGCCTTACTACAAAATTGTTTTCTTTTAATCGTCTACGATTAATCATACTTCACTGAACGTATATCCTTTTATATTCACGAGTAGTAGTTTTTTACAACCTCGTATTTCTTCATTTTGTTGCCATTTTAGAGCATCTAGTATCATTTTCGCAGTTCAGAAGTTTTTATATAAAAATTTAAGTTTTCGCTTACTACCGCAAGTTTCATATTACTCTTATTACTCTTCCTTTTTCAACACAGCAATGCTTCGATCGACGAGGTGTGGCAATTAAATAACGAGACGGGTGTGAAAAATGTTATTTATTGCAAATAAACTTATATTTAACTTTTATCCCCCTTCAACATACCCTCTCCCCGTCAACACACCGTTGTATACGTGTCTTCCATTGTTCAAAGCAATGCTATAGTTCATCAGTTGTCAGCCTTTTCAACAACTACGTTTTTGCTTTTATATGTTTAATAGACTGAAAATGTGTTCCTTGTAATGCACTTTTCACTTTTGGGAACAAGTAGAAGTCACGTGGTGCGAGATCTTACGTATATGGAGGATAATCAAGCACAGCATTGCGCTTGTTCGCTAAATATTACTTCTCAAATAGGGTATTGTGAGTTGGTGCTAGTTGTCCTGGCGCAGAATCCACGAGTCGTTCTTCCACACATCCGATCTTTTCTTCCTTATTCTTTCCCTCGGCTTGATTAGGACTTTTGTAGTATTTCTGATTATCGGTTTAACCCGCAGCCACCCAGTCATGATATCACCCTTGATGTCGAAAAAAAGATCAACATTGCCGCCAATTTCAATTTGCTCATTCGTGCTCAGGTGACATAACATTATTACCTTTAACATTCTGTTGACGAGAAATTTCAAGTTAATTCACTGCTCGATTTTTATTTCAACCATAATCACGGCACTATTAAGTAAGTAACAGTGTCTTCTACAATTAAAGCTCGAAAGTAAACAAAAGCAGACAGAGAAACGAACTACGGGCTGTTGCTTGGAAAGTATGAGAGTCGATGACATTCCAATTATAGTCCCGCCCGATACAGCTGCGCGATGGAAGGAGCGCAGCCTCTATATTTAATTGCCGTGCCTCATATATCAAAATATATAGTTAAGTCCAAGTAAAATAAAAAAAATTAACACGAAACCCTTTAAATATTAATCAATGTGCAGAATTAACATATGTAATGACTTCAATTGTGTTACGAAAAATAATAGATACTACTATTATTTAGAACGAGCAGCTCTAGTGCAACAATATCTTAATTTAGGTGGTATTCCCAGAAAGTCTTTGCTATAACTGAGATTTACGGAAAGTTTCAGTGACAACATGTAAGAAATCTGTCAAATGTATTAAAAATAGATGAATTATTCTATTACTATTCAGACTATTGCTATTTATTTGATCACAAGTGTGTATACATAACTGATACTCGTCTATCTTATGGTATTCCAAACGTAATCATGCAAAAATTTATGGAATTTTTATTGTTTTTATACCATTTATTATAAATTTCTAGGGCGCGGAGGAGATTTTGTCGGTGGAATAGACAATGAAGCTCTGGACTTTTCACAATTAGAAGCGTTTATTAACAGCGACGCTTCACAAAGTAATAGTAATTATTTTGGAGAGTCTTTGGGCACGCCATCTAGTGGAAAACTCCTTAACGTCATCGTTGAACCAAAACGGCCAACCGGGTATTTTATTCAAACTTCATTCTTTCTTACGTAATTTTAATACTAATTTAATACACAGACATTCCTTGCCAGAGTCACCGCCTGATAGCAGCTCTGAACATCCATACAGTCCTCAAGAAAATTGCGAGAATAACTTGAGTACTTCGGAAAATATATATTCGTCGTTGGGACAACAGATATACAAGCCAACCCTTTTAAATCCTATAATCACAGATAATTTAATTATTGGATCACATATAGTCGTATCAGAACCAAATAGTGAATCACATCTTTTAGAAAATGGAAGCATACTACCGGATAATAGACTATTAGACAGCGAAGATCTTCGAAATAGCACAAATATTTTAAACGGTAGATTACTGCAGGAAAATGAAACGACTTTGTTGAGTGAAAGAATAATTTTGCCTGATGGTAATATAGAATCAAATAGACAACTATTGATAGGAACAAGTAATGAAAGTAGTCAAGGTTTTGTGGAAAACTGTCAGAGTAATGATAACTTATTGAGGCGGAACACAAATGAATTACTCTTAGTTAAAAATACCGGAGAATTTGATAAGACCCAACTGGTGCATTTAGGTTATAATACCAATGTCGATATACCACCTATATCGCAGGCCTGCGAACCACCTATTGAAAATATACAAGCTGTATATACGAATTTACAGAACGTTTCAAAGAAGCGAAAACTATCTCAGGATGTTCCTCTTGTAAAAAGTGAACCTGGTAAGTTTCATTCTTTCTATTTATATGTATATATAAAACGGTTAACCTCTCTTAAATTGCTCTCGAACCCTTTAAATATTTTTGGAACATATTTTATTTTCCGAAATTTTCATTTAGTTTTGTAAAAAATGTACCTTAAGAGAAGAGCAAGATTATAATATATTGAAATTTACAAAAATGAGCATTTCTTCTGCTTTAATTTTTAATGACGTGTTTATCGCAGAAACAATTCATATTGATCTTTAGTTTATTACGAGGAGCGTTCAAATTTTTAATTATACTTTAATAATTACACATTAATTAACAAACCAAGTTAAGATTACTGACATCACTTTGAAATATTCCCAAAGACTTCGTAGCACTGTCGAGAAAAGTTTTCGCATTTCCCATGAAAAACAATCTTGTAACTGCAGATGCACTCTTTCTCGAACAGTTTCGATGACTGCTTCATTAGAATAAACCTTTTTCCTCCAGAAAAATCTTTTAAAGGTCCAAATTCGTATAAATTTTAGGAAACAAGGCCCGGACTATAGTGCAGATGACACACTTCAATTACTGAATTGTAGTCATTATACGAAGTGCGACGCGAGAACAAGTACTGATCATATAAGAATTGAACTTATTTCTAGCATTATACTCTTTTTCCATGTGACAGTTTCCATTGCACTTTATAGCAAGTCTACCTATTTGTCGTGTGCTGTTCTGTGAGGAAATGTATATATATATATATATATATATATATAATGTCCCTCATACAAAAAGAATGTAGTCATAATTTTTCCTGCAGAAACAATGGACTTTGGTTTCAGAAACCAAAAAAAAGCAAAATGGGGTATCCAAGCTTCATCAGTAGTCACAGTAGGATCTAGATCTCCCGTCTTTGTCATATTGTGCCAGTAACGAAAGAGTAACGTACAAAGGAGTCTGCTTGTGTTGGTCCATTAACTATTTCGCTATTGTTGATAATATTATCTGCGCTACCAACATCAATATTCAATGTAGAAGTAATATCTTCGACGTAATCCTACAATAGTTTTGAATAAGTGTATGACTCTGTCTTATAGTTAACATTGCTGGATATCAAAAATGTGGTTGGTTGTCCATACATCGGCCATCTTTAAACTTTGCACCATTTATAGATATTTATGTCTGATAATATTTCCGTATAATCTAGTTTTTAGGTCTCACAAATTTCTGGTCGCTTCACTTTTTCATTATTAAGAACCTTAATAATAATAATACGTTGTTCGACTCTTGAATACACTTTGGTTTCACTCATAGTTATCAAAAACACCGAAGTGAGTAGAGATGACTTAACTACTGAACTACATTTACACTCGCTCCCACGCATCATTTAATGTACACAACTTTCTCATTTTTTTATATTTGGCTCAAACTTCGAATTATATTTTAAATTTAAATGCTCCTCGTGTATTAGTAAAACTAAGCAATTATACAAATGAAAAAATTAATCGTTTCCTTTATTTTGAATGACGAAATTTTGGTATTGGTTTATACTTCAAATAAACGATTCCTTAACTTTTGTACAACTGAAGAAATTTTTTATTAATTACGTTCTTATATGAAGTTTACCGCTACCTCAGTGGCTTAAATGGTAGTGATGATAACTGACCGATAATAATGTGTTACAAAATCTGTAGTGTAAGTAACTCATTCGTATTTATTAGTATTTTTTTAATTTAGAGCATTGTTCACCAAGCCAACTCAGTCCACCAAGCAATCTAACTTCTCCATTGGACGACGAATATTCAGCGTCAGAGAGCTGTTTAACTGAAACTCAATATCAGTGCATAAGATTCACGCCATTCCAACAGACTGCGTGGCATGCGCTCTGTGATCAGAATTTATCCGAATTGTACGTATCTTAGAACTTATTGATCTTTTTTATTAAATGTGTCGTATTGGGTCGGTACAAATAGAAAATACGTGATTTAAGAAAAACTTGTTTCCCTGCCTCAATTTTGATTTTGTACACATTTTTCTTAAAGAAAGTTGTAATGAGAACAAGCACTTATTTATATTAGTGACTTATTACAGATATTGTTCTTGTATCTAATCTGCAAGTTATT
>JAVIWB010005742.1:0-80914 GCA_031893035.1 Dermolepida albohirtum | reverse complement strand
TACACCATCATCAACCACTACGAATGCTTTACTTCGATGCATAGCGCTGCGAATGTGTGCAGTATAACAATTTCTCTCCACAAATACATTACATATTTCACATTTCATTAAATCTAAATTATTACTTGTATTATCTATTTTCATCCTCTTTCCTTTACATGAAGTCAACATGTGTCGACTTCTATTATCTCCACGAGTAAATTCTTTTCCACAATATTCACATTCAAACATTTTTGATTATACTCGATGAATACACTCTAAGTTGAAACTACACTGTTAAAACGTAAAGTTGAACTGTTACTCCAACGAAACAAACATCTCCTTATAAACCTCCTGTCGTAGAGCAGGTATCTTTATTCAAACCTGCCACCTCCTCTCATCAAAGATAATAACAAACATGCCCCGCCAAATTGCTATGGAGCCAGTATTTTCAGTCAACCTTCTACTGAAGGTTAAATGAATGAATAATCTTTAAATTGAAACTTAATAATTTTCCTAAATAATAATTACTTCAACATATTATTTACATATATACATTTAATAAATTAATACTACTCCAAATCATAATCTTCTGATGTTAATATAATTGTTTCGGCATCGAAGTCAATTTCTATTACATCTTCATATTCCGATTTATCCCCCTCCTGGTCTATATCTTCATCATCCACTTTTTCGATCATTTCTAATACATCATCATTACTTTCTTCTTCATATTCTGTATTATCTTCCATATCAATAATGCTTTCTACTATACTAAGTTCCAGAACATCACCATCATCATCACTATCCTCTATTCCAATCATTTCTAAAGCGTAAATTCTATCTAATAATTCGAAATTATGTTCCTTTCTTAATACAACACCCATTTTCACTTACATCACTAACTTAAACTGTTATAAAAATAAAACCAGCACCGGTTTATAAACTTCTTATCGAAAAGCGACTACCTTAATTTAGACATAGAAACGACCTTGACTTTGAAGTGACCGTGACATTGAAACGACCGTGACTTTGAAGTGACCTTGACATTGAAACGACCGTGACATTGAAGTGACCTGACATTGAAGTGACCTTGACATTGAAGTGACCTTAACATTGAAGTGACCTTGACATTGAAGTGACCTTGACATCGAAGTGACCTTGACACTGGAGTGACCTTGACATTGAAGTGACCTTGACATTGAAGTGACCTTGACTTTGAAGTGACCTTGACATTGAAACGACCGTGGCTTTGAAGTGACCTTGACATTGAAACGACCGTGACATTGAAATGACATTGAAACCTCCTCGGGCTCAACCGATTCTAGAACCTCCTCGTTGACCTTGACCGTTCCAACATGCATTGTGGTCAAGGTCAATGAGGAGGTTCGAGAATCGGCTGAGTCCCTCTACTTGAGATGATCAAAAACATGGGACAAAAAGGAAGAGAAGTGCTGTTACACATTTATAATAAAGTTTGGATAGACGAGGAGGTACCCAAGGACTGGCTAGCATCTCTGATAGTTCCGATGTACAAAAAGGGCGACAGAAGAAGTTGTAATAATTATAGAGGCATATCATTATTAAGTACAGCTATGAAAATACTAGAACAAATGCTAGATAGAAGAATAAGAACAGCAATCGAAATCGAAAACCAACTAAACGAAAGTCAAAGTGGATTTAGGAGAGGAAGGAGTATACAAGATCATGTATTTAGCATAAAACAAATAATAGAAAAAGTAAGACAAGAAGAGAAAATAGTTTTTATGGCTTTCTTAGACTTAGAAAAAGCCTTTGACCGAATACCGAGAGAAAAATTATGGAAAATTCTAAGAAGAAGAGGTTACAGTAATACAATGATGAGAATATTGAGATATATCTGCAAGAACAATACAAACTCGGTGATTACTAACAATACGACATCGCATCCTTTTGTGACAGAAACAGGAATCCGACAAGGAGGATGCTTGGTCCATTGTTGTTAATTACATTTATGGACGAGATAATAAAAAAAAATGCACAGAAAAAAGTAGAAAATACACAATAGAACATCTAAACTTAGAGAAAATAAAAATTTCTGAAGGAGCTTTTGCAGACGATATCGTGCTAATCGCAAACAGTGAGACCGATTTACAATACAATATGGAGATATGGAATATAACACTAGACGAAAACGGAATGAAATTAAGTACAACGAAAACCAAAGTAATGATAATAGGAGACTCGCAAAAAAGTATAAGAAGTCAAATATTTTCCGAGAGTATGGATTAGGTATGTAGATATTTTCGCGATTTTCGCCACACATAAGTGTAAGTTAGACAATTTCGTTAAAAAATTAAATTCAAAATTCACGACAGAAAAGAAAAACAAAGACACCTCTAGTAAACAGAAATAATCGTAAAATCAACATTGATATTTCCGAAATGAAACTAATGTTAATAGGTGTATCACGGCGGATTCAAATCATAGCATTCATTTCAACATTCGTTTACTTATCTTCTATTAGGAAAAGTATAATTAAATGTTATTAGGGATAGTACGAGATACAATGGTTTTGATTCTTGAATAATCATTAGATTAATTAAGAAAGCTTGTAACGTCCCGTCCTGCACTTAGTAGGACAATAAACAAACGCCCGTTTTCTCACATTAAACGATCTCTTCAGGGCGCTAAAAATAATTCAGAAAAAATCTCGGAGAGTGGGGTTTCCCTGTTAATACGATCTAATAGGACGCCACAGTACTGTTACCTTGAAAACCTTAAGCCAATACTGTAGCAAAAGGAGGATCTATAAAATACGTTCGGTATCAAGTTAACAAAAAATAAAAAGGGAGGGTCCCTTTTATAGCCAAAAAAAGAAAAAAATAAGCACTATTACAAGTTTATTGTGTTTGTTCTAATATCTTGCAATACACTGTATTTAGAAACATACAATAAACAGGTACTTAAAAAAAAGAAACGTCTAAGTTACAATTTGAAACTCTAGCACTCATCTTCACCTATACGTATAGTTGGTCTTTCAAAATATTATTTTACATAAATACTAGTTAATAAGCTCTTCTCAACAACAAAAAAACAATAACAATAAATCACATAATAAAATAACGTTCAGTAAACTACTGAAACAGTCATTATGTACGTAAAATAATTATAATATATGGCGTATAGTTGGTATATGAAGTGCAAAAGATTATCCGAAAGGAAGAAAATACTATAATTAGCTGACGGTTTACTCATTAATAATTAGCCAGCAAAATGATCAACAATGGCTAACCGTTTAACTGGCTCTTAAGTTAAGATCCCGTAATTAGACTGAACGGTTGCATATAAACTAAGTAATTAACTCTACTGTCTTATGTATCAAATATAAATAATGATAAACTATTAAAATGGTATAATTACGAAAAGTTCTTGACCCTTGGCTAAACTACAATCCTGTACCTTAAACGAGGTCCATGGCTTCATTTGAACCTTAAGCAAGCAAGTAAAGCTCCGTCTCCTTTATCAAATGGACGCAGGATCTTCATAAAAACACGAATCTAGTCCATTACGTAATTAAATTGCGACCCTACGGTAGAGAAGGAAAGAACCCTCACGGTTGGTTTCGAGGATTAATTAATTACAATGAATTGTCCTTCCAATGCTTTATTCAACATGAAACTTCAACCACGTGTACGCGGTTTATCAACTTATCTGACACATATCCAAACAATAGCACTAGAATATATTTGATAGAATGTTAATACATATTTGTATATATATATATACGAGGATCGATCCAGAAATAAGGTTCCCAAAGAACTCCAGCCGCACGGGCAGGTGTGAGACGAAATCCGGCAACACCGCTGTGTAGGTATGTTTCCCTACTCCGGATTCCCACCTGCCGCGCTTCGCTACGCCACTCAGTCTTGGCTCAGTAGCCGTCCGTGATGGAGGTGCCCATTGCTGATCCTGCCGTGTGCGAGATTCGTTCCGTAATTAGGTTCTTGCACGCGAAAAAGACACCACCCGTGGATATTCATCGACAGTTGACAGAGGTGTATGGCGGCAAGTGTATGACCATTCAACACGTGCGTAAGTGGTGCAAGGCGTTTAGTGCTGGTCGGAAGGAAGTCCACGATGAAGAACGGAGTGGAAGACCTTCAATTTCGGAGGCGCTGATCGAGATGGTCCAACGCAAAGTGCTTGACAACAGGAGGATCACCGTCCGTGAACTTGTTGCTCGGATTCCTGGGAGTTCTTACGGTGCAGTTCAAAGAGCTTTGACTGAAAAATTGGGGTATCGCAAGTGTTGTGCTCGATGGGTACCGCGTATGCTGACAGTCGAACACAAAGAGAAACACATTGACTGTGCTCGCCAGTTTCTGCAAAAGTGTCAAGAAGATAGGGAAGGATTGTTGGACTCCATTGTTACGGGAGACGAAACGTGGGTGATTCATTTCACACCCGAAACGAAAGAAAAGTTCAAACAATGGCGTCGCTCAGGGTCACCAGTCGAAAAGAAGTTTAAACAAAGTCCTTCTGCTGGCAAAGTCATGGCCACTGTTTTTTTGGGATCGCAAGGGGATACTGCTGATCGAGTTCATGGAACCTGGGACAACAATCAACTCAGACAGTTATTGTGCAACACTAAGAAAACTCAGGCGAGCTATCCAGAACCGCCGGCGAGGACGACTGACAAAAGGTGTAACGCTGCTTCACGACAACGCCCGCCCTCATGTCTCCCGTCAAACCAAGGAACTTTTGACCAACTTTGAATGGACTGTCATGCCCCACCCACCTTACAGCTCGGACCTCGCGCCCAGTGATTATCACTTGTTCCCCAAGTTAAAGGAACACTTGAGTGGGCAACGCTTCCAGAACGACGATGAAGTCAAAGAAGAGGTGAAACGCTATCTGAACGGGCTGGCGGCAACGTTCTACGACAAGGGGATACAAAAATTGGAACACCGTCTACAAAAATGCTTAGAAAGAGATGGCGATTATGTAGAAAAATAGAGCTAAGTGTCCTCTATCCAACGATGTAAATTTTGATGAGAATAAACGATCTTGTATTATTGTAAAAATTATGGGAACCTAATTTCTGGATCGATCCTCGTATATATATATATATATATATATATATATACATTTTTATTGGTGTTAATGAAAATGTTCTTTATGTCCTAGCTATATTATTAATTGGTATATACTGGTCTTTCAAAAAGAGAGAGATAAATTTCTGAACAGACGTACTATTTGAACTTTTTTAAACTAATAAATGAAATTACATGTGTTTTTTAAACAAATATCTTATCCACACATATGAAAACAAGAATTTATATATACGGATTATGTGACAATATTACTGATATATTTACTTTTCTATTAAAATTTTCGCGAATTTTATAGGTTGTAATTTAGCTTGGGATCTGTTCAGAAATTTGTCTCTTCCTTTTTGAAACAATATAGTCTACTCGTTTTCTCATGGCACTAACTCAGATCCTCATTTTAAACATTAACGAAGAGGTACACATTATTAAAAGCAGAAGCAAATATAAACTAACCGTATTAAAAATATCGACCGGTCATGTGAAAAATTTTCAAATGGTGGTAATTTTAATGGAGGCCGTGGTTGATTAACTTAATCACCGAAGGTTGATATATAACCCCTTTCCACATTAATTTTCGTATTCTGTAACGTATTTCGACAACTAAGTCGTCATCATCAGCAGACAATCAAACAGTGTCGCACCTGGAAAACTACGGTAAAATAGCCGTACGAAACAAATTCCGCACACGATCTGGACCGTTGAAAGCCAGAAACGCACACTGTGTGCGTTTTGGCTTTCAGTTTTCCAGGTGCGACACTGTTTGAGTGTCTGCTGATGATGACAATATAGTTGTCGAAATACGTATACAGAATATGAAAATTAATGTGGAAAGAGGTTAAATACCAACTTTCAGTGATTAAAAAAAAATTCAAATTATCAAATGTCAAAACTTGTTTTATGTTGATTACTAGTTGTGTTTTGTATATGTATGTACTGTGAATTCTTTTATTATTTACGTATTTTATTTTTATTTATCCGTTTTTTTCAAAATAATAGTGCTCATATAGTACTAGAGGGCAAAATGATGTGTTATTAAAATGTTATATATTTGGGTAATACAAATTTTATTTATACCAAATATGGTAATACAAATTTTATTTATAGGTTATAACGATGGACCCATCTCAGCCATCGGCATCGACCTCCTTTAACAAAAGCCCTGCTACTATTAGCAAGGAAAAAGATTTTTCTTCTTGAGTGTTTGAGACGTAGTCTGGAGTATATTACTATTTTAAAAACCAGCCTTCGTCACGCCCTGTCTAACCTAGCGTTTGTATTTAATGTTTATAGTATTGTCATCACCTCTAGGTAAAGTTACTGAAGCAATTAGACTTTCAAAGCGTTCTATATCAAGAACTGTCCATGAGAGTCGGCAAATTGAAACCTGTGAAAAATAAACATTTGTTTTTCGAGGAAGTATGAAAAAACTTCTCTGAAAACAAGAGATGATTTTGGAGAGCAGGTCATTTGATGTGTCATACACGATTTCCATTTGACAGAAAAGCAATCTACCAATAAATTTTAAATAAAATTATAAATAATGAGGGCGAATTAACTTTTCTGGAAAGATCACTTCATTTAGGAAATTGCAAAAGTTAGGCTTCAGGTTTTTATGATGAAACGAAATATAAATATAGTAAAAATAATGTTTGTAAATGTAAATGGAAAAAAGCAAATAATAATAATGTGTTATTTTAATGGAACATAATGAAATTCAAAAAATACGATGTGCACATAAAAAGCAATTACAAGATTTTGATCAGACGCATAGTATATGTTTATATATATATATATACAGTGTGAGCAACAATGAGTGACCTGATCCTACACTTCTTTCCATACATATCACCTCAATATTTACTTCCTCTTAAAAGTAAGTGAAATTAGATAGTGTCTCACGCAATTCTAATAATTATAATAAAAATATGTGCTAGCTAATATGTAAACAACAAATACTACTGTACGAATTACTTTGAACTGTAATATTAATAAAAATACATTTGGTATGTATAAAGTGTATGCACATATATATATAAAAGAAATACTCTGATGGGGTTGACTGATACTTGATGAAAATCCATATTAACAATAAAACACAAAATTTGTAAGATTTTCACTTCCATGCTGTATGAGCACTAGCATTATCATGCTGGAAGTATCCTTCCTGTAATTCATCGTCATCCAAATCATTAATGAATTGTTTTAATATATTTCTATATCGAAGTGCTGTAATTGTTTCTTGAAAAAAATGGGTCCAATTACATGTCTTCTTGACAGAGCAACCCATACTCCTATTTTTATAGGATACAGGTATGTTTCTGGAAAGGCATGTGGAATTTTCACCTGACCATACTCTAAAATTTTGGGAATTCACGTAGCCGCTTAAGTGAAACCATGCTTCATCAAAATAAAAGGTTTTATCCAAATCATCATCGTTTCTCAAGTTTACAATAATCAATTACAATATTCAACACGGTTTCCAAAATCAAGGGGCAATATTTCCTGTACCACTGAAATCTTATAAGGTTGATAATTCAGTTTTCGTTTAACTACATTTCGTGCCATTCCATATGATAAACCTATAACAAGAAAGGATGATACAAAAATTACCAAAATAAATGAGAACCTACTTTGCAGTACTAAATGAGTGTACGTACCTGCTTGTTGAGAAAGTTGTCGTAATGGCTTTGATGGACTGTGTTACAGACGAGTATGTACATCTTCCACAACCTCATCTGTAATAACGGAGGTACGGCCAGATGATTTACCCTGACAAACGCTTCCTATTGAATTAAAGCGATTCACTACTCGGGAAATGTGCCGAATAAGTATGTCCTGATCTATTTGTTGATTGGGGAACTGATTAACAAATTCCTCCGCACAACGTATTGGCGAGTATTTCCATTCTCCGTTTGCTCTGCGTTCGCCGTTGAATGAATTTGTCCTGTTCCAGTGAAAAAGGCATTTTCGCTGCGTATATGTGAACTGAAGACTTTAAAAAGACTGATGAAGGCTAGCATATAAGTATAAATAATGGATATTAATCACCAAACAAGTTCTGTACACTGCTCATCAATGAAAGGTTAATAACATAAACATAGAGTAGGAAAACTCACTAGAAATTACTAAACTGATAACTTTAGATAGAAAAAAGGAAGTAAGTACTGATATGGGGCATGCGGAAAGTAGTGAAAGATCAGGTCAATCATTGTTGCTCACTCTGTATATATTTGATGATAGAATGAAAATATGAATATACAGGTGGCAAAACAGGATTTGTGCATAATGCATTATTTGTTTTCAAATCAGGGCAAAAAAGAGTAGACTACCATTATATGGTAATTTTATTTTTAATCACTGAAGGTTGATATATAACCCCTTGCCACAATAATTTTCGTTTTCTGTATACGTATTTCGACAACTAATGATGACAATTTAGTTGTCGAAATACGTATACAGAAAACGAAAATTATTGTGTCAAGGGGTTATATATCAACCTTCAGTGATCTACCATTATAAGAATTATAAAAATTACTTAATTAATGATTAACTGAGCAATTAATACCAAATTTGCCAACACAATCTGTAATAATTATGGTTACCATAATGTTTTGGGTGTAAAGTATCCCAATGGTAATAACAAGAAAGAAGAAATTATGACTTGGCTAAATCAACATGGAATAAGATATGAAACAAATTCAACAAATCCTACGTTACATAAACCACTATACTGTGAATATAGCATTGAAAGTGAGGGCAAAATTTTCCCAGATAAGGCAGAATTAATGAAAAAATATTTGTCATCATGTTATTGACAAAAAAAGAATATATTCAAAAAGAACACATAGATATGTACTGCTATAAGTTTATAATATACTTAGCACATGAATCACTTGACAATTTTGATTTTGCGGACTATGATAACGGACTAAATTGTATTTCAAAATTAGATCTGAAAACGTGTTGCAGCAGCAATGGGTGAAGACAGGCCAAGAAATTTCATTCAAATTAGAAATATATACATATATACCCATAGATTGAAAAGCATTGTATGTTTTTAAAGTTGTGCTATTTTATGTATTTAAATATTTAGCCACAATAAAAATTAATATTCCCATAATTTTATTTGATAAAAAATTATTATCTTCATATTCCAAATTAACGAAGCCACATATTTATAAACTATAACCAGTTTACTAGCTTTATTTTCTCTTAAATATAGAAATAAACTATTTCTTTCAATTAATAGCGAATAGAGAATGTAATAAATCAACTAAAGTTGTGAATTTTCACTCAAGCTATGTATGTATGTTTTATATGTAGAAATAACACCGTTTTAATATGTTTACAAAATATTTTAATAGAACAATATTGCAAAATTAACTTTCTAATTAAGAAAAAGTAAATTAAAGAAATTATAGTCAAATTAGGAACGTTTTCTGATCACGTGATCACTGTCGTATGAAATAAGATGTTGACAGGAAGTGAAGATGTCAAATTAAATACTGTAGGTATTTATAATGCTGTCAGATGCGATAACGTACTATTATATATACCTAATCTGTACATACAAATGTTAAAGCTGCCTACATATAAACTCACAAGGATGATGAAATAAATAGGATAAGCTAGTTGTTAGAACAATAACAAATAACAGCGGTAAAATACAAGGAATATAATAATATCGGAACCGTAGAAAAGACAAACTTCATAAGTCAAAAGTCAACGCTATTTCATCTGTATTATACGTGATACATGTGTGCATAATATACATGTTCTGCATACGACTGTTATATTTTTTTACGGTTTCTTGGCAAGACGTAGCACCTAATTCTATTAGAAAAGCATTTGCTCTCTTTCTTTCTTCAACACATGTGACTACTGGTCAATTAGACAAATACCGGTATATATTCGTATTTTGCAGCGTTATTGATACACCGGCAAACATTCGTGATTTATTTTTTATTAAAATGATTTAATAATTTCCATTATGAACACGTTAGTTTTGTCGCGCAGTTTGGTGCCATGAGAAAAAGCGTGGATCATACTTCTTTTTAGATGCTTAGTACACGTTTTTTTAGGATTGTTTAAATCATATAATTTATATAATTCTTGTCATACATGTAATAAAAAGCTAAAGATAAATTTAGAAACATTAATACTGTCGCGAGTATTTAAATATCCCGCTACTTCTAATATATTTACTGGTCGCGAGTCTGAGGACACTTTTAACGTGGACACAAATTTAATACGATTTCTTTCAGGTAACCAATTTTTGGTGGCCCTTATGCATCATGACATGCTGGTTACGCTTGTTCGAACTGGTTTTTCTACCTCTATTTGTTTTCGGGATATTCAAATCTATTTGTTTAAAAATGGTCGAAATTGGGACGTATTTCGCTGATTTCGAAAATTGCCCTGTTTTTGGCGTCTATTTAAATGTTTTACTTATTGAAGTCACAGATTCCTACTACGCAAAATGACTACATTTTATTTCTTTATTAATAGTTGTAGATTTACTTGTTAGATGACGCTTCAAAATTCGTACTCATTAAATGCAAAAGATATAGTTTTATTTTGTTTGGATTTAAATTGATTATAATTGCAATTCGGTTATTGTTCATATTTGAATTCAAACTGTAGCGGACAGACATACTGATTTCAGTAATGAAAGTTCATTTAAGCATTAATTTGTGAAAATACTTGAATAGGTTATGTGGTACTTTTCAGAAACATTTTTATACTCACAAAAGCTTCAAAGTTATGAGCGAAACAGATGATACATATGAGTTAATATTAATACCACCTGATTTCTTCGTTACTCAGGATTTGGAAGAACCTTATTTATGTGCTCCATATTACAATGTTGTTGACAGTTTAATATCACAGGTTAATATTTTAGAAAGCCGAATAAATATAATTGAAAATAAATCTGATCATAGTATAGGGAGCACCTCAATTCATTATCCTTTAGATATTACACCAAAGGTGGAATTAATGTCTGGTATTCGTAAGTATAACAGTTCTGATGATATTAATAAAGTAACACGAGATGGATATTGTGAGAGTACACAAAGTACACCACAAAAGCCACAAACTAGATTTAAGTTAAGTTCGTATTCGTCTACAAGTACAGAAAATGATAATTTGCAAAGGAAAACAACTTTTACACCTAGTCAATCAAATTTAAGAAAGTATAACCAAAACAATAAAAGTTGTGAACAAAAAAATGAAGCCACTAAAGAAATACTGCAAGAAATTGACCAGTATATATATAGTATGCAACAATCAAAAGCAAATGTGGATGTACATGATTATGTCACAAAATGCAATAATTCACTAAACTTGAAGGATTTAGAATACATGCTTCAAAAAATAGATGTACAAAATAAAGAACTAGAAAAACAGAAAACTTTATTCAAAAATCCACCGAAACAATGTGAAAACTGTGTTTCTGATGTTGGTTATGATATGCAATTTAAACCTTCCCTTAATATTAGTAAACTAAATTATGCAACATCTTCACGATTTCCATCAGCATCAGATGGATCAAGTTTTAATGAATCTGGTAACGATAAGAGTGAATCAATAAGTAGTACTAGTGAATCAACACAAATGACAACTTTACCAAATGTAAATCGTTTACAAGCTGGTGGGGGTTATTACTGTGCACCTGTGGGAACAGGTACAAATGAGTCATATAGTACAAAACAAAGTTGTCTAAACTCCAAACTACCAGAGAAACGAGATGTTCAAAATACTAGAAGAAACATTCTTCAGGATATTCACATTCAGGAACAAATAGGAGCAAGACAGGATTATAGACTTCTAAGCTTATCACATTTGTGGAATCAAGGTGATGTAAGGGAGGAGTATTTGACAAAAGAAGAAAGAATATTACAAAAACTAGAAGAAGAAAAACTAAGAAGACAGGTAATTCAATTTAATTGTCTAATGTAAAATGTGCTCTTAGGTGAATTAATGAATAATATACAGCATATATAGCAAATTTATCAGTATGCTATGTACTAACAATCTAGTTATGGATGAATAAAATAAAAAATAAGAAGCCTACTATAGCTGAATGGAAGTAATGTATATATGTATTTTTCCCAGAATTTATAGTCTCCATACTAGAAAGATTTTCAAAGTAATGTACAGTTATTATCAACTATAATAACAACATCTGTTTGTGCAACTCAGATTACAAGTAAAACAATCTAATATCTTACTGCAAGTATAGTCTAAATTATTACAAAAAATATTTGGAGTTCATAATTATTCAAGCAATTGTGTATTAAGTATTTGTATTATTTGTATTGTATATTGTAAAAAAAAAAAAAAAAAAAAAAAAAAAAAAAAAAAAAAAAAAAAAAAAAAAAAAAAAAAAAAAAAAAAAAAAAAAAAAAAAAAAAAAAAAAAAAAAAAAAAAAAAAAAAAAAAAAAAAAAAAAAAAAAAAAAAAAAAAAAAAAAAAAAAAAAAAAAAAAAAAAAAAAAAAAAAAAAAAAAAAAAAAAAAAAAAAAAAAAAAAAAAAAAAAAAAAAAAAAAAAAAAAAAAAAAAAAAAAAAAAAAAAAAAAAAAAAAAAAAAAAAAAAAAAAAAAAAAAAAAAAAAAAAAAAAAAAAAAAAAAAAAAAAAAAAAAAAAAAAAAAAAAAAAAAAAAAAAAAAAAAAAAAAAAAAAAAAAAAAAAAAAAAAAAAAAAAAAAAAAAAAAAAAAAAAAAAAAAAAAACAAAAAAAAAAAAAAAAAAAAAAAAAAAAAAAAAAAAAAAAAAAAAAAAAAAAAAAAAAAAAAAAAAAAAAAAAAAAAAAAAAAAAAAAAAAAAAAAAAAAAAAAAAAAAAAAAAAAAAA
Organism: Dermolepida albohirtum; assembly: GCA_031893035.1. Lineage (NCBI taxonomy): Eukaryota > Metazoa > Arthropoda > Insecta > Coleoptera > Scarabaeidae > Dermolepida > Dermolepida albohirtum. The sequence goes on along the minus strand of JAVIWB010005742.1, from coordinate 67,990 downwards.
AAAAAAAAAAAAAAAAAAAAAAAAAAAAAAAAAAAAAAAAAAAAAAAAAAAAAACAAAAAAAAAAAAAAAAAAAAAAAAAAAAAAAAAAAAAAAAAAAAAAAAAAAAAAAAAAAAAAAAAAAAAAAAAAAAAAAAAAAAAAAAAAAAAAAAAAAAAAAAAAAAAAAAAAAAAAAAAAAAAAAAAAAAAAAAAAAAAAAAAAAAAAAAAAAAAAATTTTTTTTTTTTTTTTTTTTTTTTTTTTTTTTTTTTTTTTTTTTTTTTTTTTTTTTTTTTTTTTTTTTTTTTTTTTTTTTTTTTTTTTTTTTTTTTTTTTTTTTTTTTTTTTTTTTTTTTTTTTTTTTTTTTTTTTTTTTTTTTTTTTTTTTTTTTTTTTTTTTTTTTTTTTTTTTTTTTTTTTTTTTTTTTTTTTTTTTTTTTTTTTTTTTTTTTTGTTTTTTTTTTTTTTTTTTTTTTTTTTTTTTTTTTTTTTTTTTTTTTTTTTTTTTTTTTTTTTTTTTTTTTTTTTTTTTTTTTTTTTTTTTTTTTTTTTTTTTTTTTTTTTTTTTTTTTTTTTTTTTTTTTTTTTTTTTTTTTTTTTTTTTTTTTTTTTTTTTTTTTTTTTTTTTTTTTTTTTTTTTTTTTTTTTTTTTTTTTTTTTTTTTTTTTTTTTTTTTTTTTTTTTTTTTTTTTTTTTTTTTTTTTTTTTTTTTTTTTTTTTTTTTTTTTTTTTTTTTTTTTTTTTTTTTTTTTTTTTTTTTTTTTTTTTTTTTTTTTTTTTTTTTTTTTTTTTTTTTTTTTTTTTTTTTTTTTTTTTTTTTTTTTTTTTTTTTTTTTTTTTTTTTTTTTTTTTTTTTTTTTTTTTTTTTTTTTTTTTTTTTTTTTTTTTTTTTTTTTTTTTTTTTTTTTTTTTTTTTTTTTTTTTTTTTTTTTTTTTTTTTTTTTTTTTTTTTTTTTTTTTTTTTTTTTTTTTTTTTTTTTTTTTTTTTTTTTTTTTTTTTTTTCATTCATTATTAATCCTAAACGAATCAATAAACAAAAACTACCTAGCCTATTAAAATATAAAATTAAATTGAAATTTTTTCATTAGTGTTACTTTATACAAACTAATGTTTACTACTAATGAATTACTAATAATTTATTTATAATCAATTACTTAGTTTTTCTGGTATGTAGACTTTCGCAGTCGTGGTCCATACTATTTACTTCTGGGCTTCCGGGCATCCGGGCTGGAACTGCGTCACTGGTATAACTGCCGACGTTTCGTAACCCACTCGTATAGGACATCTTCAGGGCTCAGCTACTGCTACTGTTTGTTGCTCTGAAACTGCAGTTTCAGAGACGAAACGTTGGCAGTTATACCAGTAACGCGGTTCCAGCCCGGAAGTCCAGAAGAAGATAGTACTTAGTTTTTCTTTTTTTTTAAATTTAACAGTATTTATTATTAATATCTAAGTTCAAGTTTTTATATAATAGTTTTCCATATAACGTCGAGAATTTTCGACATGAAATAATACTGACTTAAATTGTATAGCATGTTTTAAAAGTACATGCTATACAATTAAGTATAATAATACGCAAGCTACGTTTTATTTTGTGAAAACAATAAGTAAATAAAAATTAACTTTTAAAGGTGATAACTGAAAATATGTCTCTCAATACTCTTTAATTTTTCTTATTTCTTTTTCGCATTTTTTTGATATGTTTATTCATCTTATTAAATAGTATTTTAGAATACCTTTAAAAACATCTTTTTTAAAATTTTATATAGCACTGCGAGCAATTAATTCAACATCTACAGAGCAAAACATTGGAACTTCAAGAAAAATTGGCAGTTGCGGTACAGGTCGATGAAGCAAAGGATAATGCGATTCTTCGGTTTCATAGTGCCTGGGAACAAGTTTCTCAGAGATTGCAGAATCTTACTAAAGATAGAAACGAACTAGAGCAAGAGATTGCAAATATGCAAGCCCAGAACGCCGAAAACATGGTTGAAGTAACCAAGGTATTGCCATGTTTTATAAACACATCTTTACAATAACAACAACAATTAACAAAACGTTATATATATATATATATATACAATATATGGAATGTATTGAAAAAATATATTACATCTAGTTTCATTTATATTTTACAATGTGTTCATTATGAACCATACGAAGAGAACTTGAATGACAATGAAATGATGGGAAGTAAAACTTGAAACTAAATAAATTAGCTATGGCAGTAGGTTTCTTTCCTTATTTTGCAATATATTTTTCTTCACTACAAGGCACTTGAACCAACTATGTTCAAGTGTAATTGTTCCTCAAAATTCTGAAAATACTATTCTGTTGCTGTAATAAGTTCTTCATCTGATCGAAACAGGGACATGTTCGAATTTAGAGAATAAGTGAAAGCCAGTTGGGCTAAATCTGGTGAATAGGTTGGCTCTGTTGATCCTATATTTCGCGAACAATTTGACTGGTGTGAGAATACGCGTTGATGATGAAAGAGAACTTTTTCATTTTTTGGAAATCACTTTTCAATTTCTCTAATAAAGTGGCATAATATGTAAGATAATGTATAAAAATTATTCCTTTCGAATTCCAAGAAATGGTAATCATTGCATTACCCGTAAATAGAAATGTCGTGGCTGTCTAATTACCATGTGTCCAACTTTGAGATTGCCGATTGGATTCAGAAATATAGTATATAGTGGAGAAGCTAGATATCAATTCCAATAAATCAGTTTGGTTCTTGCTAAACAACTTCATATTATCCCTTGACGATATCTGCGAAGATATCCAATACTGCATGTGAAATGTGATGTTACGTTCAATCGAAGTGCTTACAATTCTTGTTTCTTGATGTCAATTCTTCGATCGTTTAAAATAATATTATTATGCCTATTCCCAGAGTTGGTACAGCTTTTGATACTCTTGATCGCACATCATTTTCAACGCCTATATCACGTTCAAATTGGTCAATTCAGCGACAAATTGTGACTGTCGAAGAAATATCAGCCAAAATTTTAGGTGTGTATAGTTCTTAAAAAATAAATAATGTATTGTAGCACGAAATCTGAATTAACCTATTTTTAAGATTTCCAATTTAGACATTTTATTAACGCTACTGTAACGTTCAAATAAACTGTCAGGAATTAATTAAATGTCTCACCATAAAAAAAGATGGTAGAATTAGAATATAATGTTTTTGGCAATAGATACTGCTAATTGTTGAGTTTCACTTGCCATCATTCTCGTATTTAATTTTTCATTCTCCAAATTAAAAAGCGAGTTTGGCATTACCAAACGTTTGAAAGATTATAAATGGCATGAAAAAAAAACGTAACTATTTTACACATGCAAAAAGGAATACGTTTATTTTATAAATGCATAAAAGTAGAGAAATAGTGTCAATCGACCTATTCAAAATGAAATTACACGTTTATAATTGGGGTAATAAGAGAACCACGATTATCAATGGGATCGACTAGACAACGATCCAGAAAGATGTTATCCATCTTGTAGAACCAAGTTTTTTTACACTGTGCTTGTAATTATATGTGTTCATGGAAATGTGAAAGAAAATGAAGTATGGTTTTATTTTATGATAAAACTAAAAAAACGGGGTGTCATTAGGGATAATTCTCTTATTTATGTAAATCAACCTTTCGGATTGTATACTGTCGTCAAGATTTCTTGCCAAACTCATCTTTGTGAATTTATCTGGCAAATGTATATATACCGTGCTTTCATATTAAAATGCTACAAACACCGTATCATATTATATTCGGGTCTTGATACCGAATGCCGATCAGAATGTAAAGTGGTGGGGCGCGAGTCAGTCGAATCACAACAACGACTAACTACAGATTACAGATTAAGTAGTTGTTCGTGTCGCCTACAGTCAAATTAGTGGTGGGGCTGCAGCTAGTACGATCAGTAGTCAGTTATAGTCGTGATTCAAATGACTCGCGCCCCACCACTTTACATTCTGATCGGTATTCGGCAGCTAGACCCGAATATAATGTGGTACAGTTTTCGTAGGGAGGCAAAATGAATGCATGGTATATATTTTCCCAACTTTTCCAATGTAGTTCATAGCGTAGGCTCGAACTTGGTTTCTGAATCCCATATATTGATCATCACGCACACTTGACCCATTAAGCTACTTTGAAGTTCAGAAACTACAATCTTAAAACTATACAAATTGCATATATGTATTTGTGTATTCATTTCTGGCATGCGTGCGGAAATGCTTCTTTTTTTGTAGTTTTCTACTTAAATGTGTCATTCTTTCTCCTTGTCTATTATATTTTTCTTAGTAATGTGGTTGCCAGCCAATCTTCAACATTGTCAGTAATTTTTGGTAGTCAGATATCTTAAGTTATGCCATCTGCAGTGTTTCTTTCAGCTTTCTTTTAACATGTTGGTGTTCTTTTGCAATGGTCATGGTTTTCATCTCAGCCATATTGAAAAGTTGTGATTTATCTTGTATTCGTTACCTATTCAAATTTTTTTCTGTTAGGCCTCTGACATACATATGATATTATCGTGGTACTTGTGTTGTCCTATTGTGTTGGCTCCAAGTTTCGTTGCACTGTTCTATTTTGCCTGGCCTTTAATGTATAACCATTTATCTTTAACAATGAATATGAAGCATAAGCGCAAAGAAAATAGTTATAATTAGTTCTAAATGTACCCCGCTAACATTAAATACGAAGATGGTGACATACAGTTCGCCTATTAAAATCATAATAAATTGTAGGTAATTTTAATTGTGGGTAAATTTAAATATTTAAGAATATTTGAAAATTATAAGCCACCATTTACACAAGAAAATATAACTGCAACTTGATAATAATTCCAAGTACACTCCAAAAATAATTAGAGTGACGGAATTAATGTGATCAAGGTAATGAAATGTGCTATATAAAATCTCGTTCTCAAACCCATTAAAGCATCTGCGGGAATGTTAAATTGAGAAACTATGGAAGCATATATAAAAAATACTTAGAATATTTAAAAAAATTAATAATCTTCTTAAGATATAGCTTTACACTTTGCTTCTCTACTTTTGTCCATACAAACATACATATTGTTTTAATAGATATTTGTTAACAATTTAGCCCGTTTCCCTACATTTGATGTACTGATTCTCTTTATTTATTAAATAACTGAAGCAGTATATTAATTGTAGAATAGTACATTTTAAACCCCATTTTCCTTTAACATTGTTTAATAATTTTTCAATACATTTAAAAATATTGAAATATCTGAGAACTTCAAAATGTGAATATAAAATTGCCCATTTAAAACATCCTCATTTATGTTTAAATTTCTAACACCTTTACTACCAAAGCATTACTATATATATATATATATACTACTTACAAGCTCCAATGCTATTCGTGGCAACTACTATTACTTTTTAGAAAATTTCTCATTTTGAAGACGAAGCTGTCAAAGCTTCATCAATAGCACAAACTAGTCAAGAAAGAGTTAAGGAACTCGAGTCTCAAATATGTGAAATGACTGCAGAAATTGATTCTTTAAGTACAAAATTAAAACAACTCGAAAACAATTACAGAACTGAGATAGATAAAAATAAAGCGTATTTAGAACAAAAAGAACAAAAAACTCGTGAATTAATTGAGGTAATGTTAATAGATTAGATTTTTGTAGTTATATCCAGATACAACATTTTTTCAGACAAATAATTCATTAACAATAGTACAAAATGAAATCGTAAATACAAAAAGGGCCATATCTTTATGTCAAGTTGAATTAACATCTCTAAAAACGCAAAATGCCCATTTGGAGATGATTACAACCGAAAAAGACGATATTATTAAAAGCATGGAAAGGCATCATCAAAAGTTACTAAGTGAAATAGATACGCACAAGAAGATAGAGGTAGTTTTATAAAACGCACAATACATTCTTGCATTTATAATTTGATTACCAAAAATTTTTCCATATTTAATTTTACAGAAAGATTTACAACAAGAACTCAATAAAACCAAAGAAATTAATGAAAAAAGTAAATTGGATTTACGAAATTTTTATCAAGACCAAGTCGAAATTGTAGTTCGTGATAAATTAAGGGAATTTCAATCTCAACTGGACAAAGCTGAAACTTCACTACAAGATGAATTAAAGAAACGAGAATTAACGATAGCAAAAAGTGCAGCCAATCATATTCAGCAAGTTTCAGATAAGTATGTATATGTATTCTGTTAACATCCATTTCTTTAATTTTATTACTTTAAATTTTATACTCATTTTTCCTGTTCATTCCTCTATTGCCCAAACCTTTATAACTTCATTCAGTACCATAGTTAAAGATGCTTTTTATTTTCTTACATTTAGAATATAAAATTGGCTCGATTTTTCGTAACATGAAACATATTTTACATAGTCAATAAACTATAATATTTAAAAAAAAATGTAAAATATAAAAATTTTTTTAAAGATGAAACATGAGTAACAGTTAATATTTGAAATCTATTTTTATCGAAGTATCAATATCTTCTAGGAACTCGCTTTCTATAAACTATAATGCAAACTTACAAAAGTATTAAATATACTGTCTAGAAGTTTAGATTGATAAGTAGTGTTGGTAATTTTATGCTTTAATACAATGCTTTTCCAACTATCCCAATATATATTAAGAAAGAATTTTAATTATATTATTGCCATTAAAAAGGCTGTAAAAATATATTACTCCACTTATCACCTATTATTTCACTTGCATTTGTTTTTAAGGCATTCCTTAGAAATAAAACTCCTCGAAGAAAAACATAGTGAAGAAGTTAGGTTATATCAGATGAAATTGTCCCAGACTCAACAATGCATTGAAAATCTACAAGATAAACTTAACTTGCAACATCAAAGAAAATCCGACATGGCAAAACAACTCCACAAAGTCATGGAAGCTCAATGGCTAGAAGCCCTTAAGATCATCAATAATGGCAAAAGTCCTGTAATACCAAACGATCAAGATATCACGATAAACCAATTAAATGTTCTGAAAACAAAATCTTATAGCAATTTAGAAGAAGTTTTGTCGATGGATGCTGCCGATGAACAACGAATCAATGAAAACAAATCAAAAGATACATCTATTATTCCACCCTTGAACTTGGGTGCCAGTACTTCATCCATGCAGGATAACTATGATAACTGTCCCTATTCTTTAAACATGGATACACCTGTAACTAGTCGATTGAAAACAAAACAGCAAATCGAATTGGAATTACAAAAATACGTACAAATGGTAAGTACATTGCAAAACAAAGGCAAATTAAGCAAATCTATATTTTATAAGTGCGAAATACGTGTGATATAATGTACAAAAACTATATTATCTTAATTTTTTGTTCATTGTATACATATATATATATATATATATATATATATATATATATATATATATAATATTTTTGAACTAAAATTTTAAATATAAATATATACAGGATGAGGCAATTACTTGTGTTCGGTTTATTACGCATTAGCTATTCACTCGATTAAAACAGGTTTCAAGTAAAAGTTACTTGGGATTAAGGTCACCCTAAAGTATTTTAAAATATATGTTCACGATATTCAGCTTTGCCTATATGTTATAAAATTTTGTACACCTATATATTATTCTATTTTCAGACTTTTCGTTACATAAGAAGGCAAGCTTATATAATGAGTGTTTCAAAATTGAAAATGAATTATAGCATTGTTAAAAGTGCAAAACTAGTTTTTTTTTTCAAATTTGGTACTCAATATTTTTTTACCGCTTGATATAGCTTTAAGTTCTCTTTCTATCGTCTATTACAGAACCTATACCCAAAGTTAAAACTTTGAGTTACAGATAATTTAATATAAATAAATCTATACTGTGTTAAACATATAAATATTACTAACTGTAAGATAAAGTAGATCCTGTTTGAGCAACTCTGGCTATACTTATTTCCCGACCAATTTTATTTGGAAGGCGGAAAAAATGTCAACTAATACGCGAAACTCTTTACCTCTCACCTCCTTAACCTATATATTCAGCTGAAGTACAGTCAACTACAATATCATATCTATTTTGATCTATTTGTTGTTTTGAGTTTATAGGTTAGTTTGTGTGTTTCTCGTAATGTGTTTGTTGTATAATCTAATAGGCTGCAGTCATAACCTCACATTCACATGTCAAACTTTTGAATTAACGTCCCAAATTTTTTTCTCGTAGTGTATCTTTTAAAACGATCGTACTGCTTGACTGGCCAAATTGAATTGGTTGTAGTATAGTAGCAGAAAGAATTGTACTCCAGTAATAAACTGGAAAGATATTTATTGAAAAAATTCTATTTTATTAACAAAATAGAAATCTCATTTATAAAAACAACAGTTGTATAAATAAGAATGTCTTAAAGAAGTTCTTTAAAATTACCACCTCCATTATTTATACACATTCCTAAACGTTGTAAAGATAATTTTACCTGTAAAAGTGTTTCGGGATTAATTTGTCAAAAGGCTAGAACAATTCTTTGTTCCATATGTTTATGTGCATCCGGTGTTTGTTGGTAAACTATGTTCTTAATATATTCCTAAGAGATCTAGATTATGGCTAGGGATAACATAGTGTTGGAACCACATATATCTTCTGGTTAGTAAAGGCACATATAACATACCTAATTCATTAGACAGAAAGTGCCTACATCTCATGCCATTTAAAGTTTTATCACAGAAATATGGACCAACAATAGTATTACTAAAGATGCCTCTTCAAACATTAAATGACCATCTATTTTGTCGACGAGTTTCAAAAACGGTGTTTGTAGACACAATTACCATTATTATGAAGATACGAATCTTCATAATAATGGTAATTGTGTCTACTTGCATGGACCATGGACCGCTTCATCCGTTCATAATACATTATTCAAAAATTCTGGGCTTTCCTCCATTTTTTTCCATTAGTTTCGTACAAAATTATATCTGTTGTAATATAATAGGATCCGCTTCTGATTTAGGTGGACTTTATAAGGACGAAATTTGTTCTTAGTGTGATCTCATACTAATTCAAATTATGGTACATTGCTCGTAAACTAACATTTTCTAATACTGTTATCAAAACTCTTATTTCATTCTCATTATTAGTGCTTGATTTTTATTATAAATGTGGTTCGTACTTGACAGATCCATTATTTTATATAACGCATAGGAAAAGCTAAACATCCTGTATATTTTAAGATAATTTTACTTAAAATGTTTGCTGCATACATGAAAGCTGTTCCTGGCTGACCGGCAGAACTACAGTCAACTGAGCGCAATCCTCACTGCCAAACATTGACAATCAGAATTAATCACACGTAGCCGAGCTTGCGCGACGTCACTAAGGCAACGCCCCCTTCCAATGCAGTAACACATAAGAAGGGGCACTACTAGACATCCATCAGACGATCTTCAGTTTTAGCAAGCGACAAACTCCAGAATTGACGAAGGCAATCGCGTTGAAATGTCGAGGGAATAGACACAGTTTTTGGCAGATGCTGATTGATCTAATAATTCATATCAAATCATTTTGTATTGATACAAGCTACATACGTCTCTACATACGTCCAATTAGATTACACAATAGTTAGCAAAATAATACAATTTCATTATATGTAAAAATATTTAAAATGAAATATGTATAATATTTAACTATTGGGTCTGGGAAAAAGTTCGTGGCGTTTTTCCCGATAGATGGCATTGGTTGCCGATAACTAAAGAACAACAAGTCACAGCGTCACCACCGAGGGCTCGTTTTTTAGATGACCTTCCGAACGTTAGTTTGAGCGTAGAAACATTGTAATCGGTGCAGTGGTTGGAAAGTTATTCGCACTTGAAAATGGAGAAGAATAATGAGAAATTTCGCTATATTCTGCAATATTATTATGATAAGGGGAAGAACGCTGCGCAGGCTTGTGATAAAATTTGTGCTGTGTACGGTGAAGGTACTTTATCGAAATCTGTTGCGCGAAAATGGTTCGCTCGCTTTCGTTCTGGAAATTTCAATGTGAAAGATGAGTCACGCTGCGGTCGTCCAATCACTGAAAAATCTGATGAAATTCTTGAAAAAGTCCAACAAGATAAGCATATCAGCAGTGTCGATATTGGCATGGAGCTAGGCATTGACCACAAAACTGTTTTGAACCATTTACACAAAGCTGGTTACAAAAAAAAGCTTGACGTATGGGTTCCTCATGAGTTGAGCGTGAAAAACATGATTGACCGAATTAACATCTGCGATGCGCTGCTGAAACGGAATGAAATCGAGCCGTTTCTGAAACGTTTAATAACCGGAGATGAAAAATGGATTACGTACGATAATCGGAAGCGTAAAAGATCGTGGATAAAGGATGGTGAGCCGTCACAAGCGTTCGCTAAGCCAACATTGACGCCAAAAAAAGTGATGCTGTGTGTATGGTGGGACTGGAGGGGAATCGTCCACTACGAGCTACTTCCAACTGGTCAGACGATTGATTCTCAACTCTACTGTGCACAACTAGAGAGATTACGCCAGGCGATTGAAAGAAAACGGCCCGAATTGATTAATAGGAAAGGTGTTGTCTTCCATCATGACAACGCCCGACCACACACTTCTTTGATGACCCGTCAAAAATTGAGAGAGTTTGGTTGGGAAGTTTTGATGCACCCACCTTACAGTCCGGATATAGCACCCTCTGACTATCATCTGTTTCGATCTCTGCAGAACTCTCTCAATGGAATTAAGTTGGTTTCAAAAGAAGCCTGTGAAAACTACTTGATTCAGTTTTTCGACCAGAAACCACAGAAGTTTTTCACCGATGGGATCATGGATCTACCAAAAAAATGGCGAAACATTGTCGATAATAATGGAGCATATTCGGTTTAAATGAATTCGTCCACGCGCCATGCGGGGACCAGTTGAATTTTACTGAAAAAACGCCACGAACTTTTTCCCAGACCCAATATTTTCAATTATATATACAAATGCTGGAAATGCAGAAAAGTAAAGTTATATAAGAAAAAAACTATGGTAATTGTATATTGATACATTAAATCATCAAAGATAGGCTTCATTGACTAAGCTGAAGATCTATGCGGTGAAAGTTCCATTTTTCAGTACATATATATATATATATATATATATATATATATATATATATATATATATATATATATATTGCGCAAGTAAGATGTCCGACTTGGGTAGCAACTTGTTTGGTGTATCAGCTGACATTTGGCAAAAATGGGTGCTTGTATTCGTATGAACATTTTCTTTATTCATGCGTAATATCTAATATTATCTAAAAGAAAAGATACACATAAAATTTAAATATTTTTCAATGTAACACTATATATAGTAACACAACTAACCAAAAATTCGAATTATTTTTGAAAATATATATACGTACATGAATTAGATACGGTTGCAATTCTAAGTATTTATTTGTATAGCGTTATTTAGCAAGGTACGAAGGTGGTTTAAATATAAGGGAGACTTTCTGTTCTGCAGTAGTACTTCTTAGCGTGTGATAGAGAAACGCCAGTTGAGTATGTATGTTTTGCACAGTTCGGTACTTTACAATAGGTGTCAGCATGAGTGAAGCAGAAGTACCTAGGATCATAGCGCACATTATTAGTATTATTACCTTTTTGTTTGACGAATATGTTCAAGCAAATAAAATTTAGAGCATAAGCGAACACTATCATATTAAAGCGTTACATTGTGGAATCGTTTTTAAATATTGTTCAGTGAAAAACAAAACTCGATTATCAAATTTCTTATGACTTCATGGAATTCCAGAAACATTTCTTTTTTTTGACAGTGACAGTCTCTCTTATCTATTGCATACAATCAGGTACTTCTATTTATAAACTGTCCATATCCAAGGCAGGTCGGCTGCAGTAATGTCCCGACAACATGATTCTACCTGGGGTTCCTCATAGATGGCTTGTTTCTTGTGATCCAGTGCCTCACATTCTTGCAAGATGTGGTTGATTATTTCTGGAACTCTTTTGCACAATCTGCAATTGAGGTCTCCATTATATATGTATATATTAAACGGGCGTATGGTATGAGAGGTATCTTTCACTTATTCTAGCTTCTTCGATTTCTTTCTAACGAAAACAGTTCCTCAACCTTTTTAGTGTTTGGCACGTCAATATAAGCTCGTCATGATCATGCTTAGGTCTGTTCCTCCAGTAAATTCTATGTTGAGCGTTAATCCATTTGTCTATTCCTTTCCAGACATGCACCCCCCCCCCTACATGTCCTGGTCCAATATATAACAAGGCTAATCATTCTCTAATAAGCTTATCAGCCTTCGCGTTTTCTACTTGTCCAGTGTCTTGACACCTATTACGCCGTGGCAAGTTTCTTAGGGCTCGTTAATGCTTCTAATGCATTCTGGCATCGATAAGAATATAGATACGTTTATGGGAGTAAGTCCATTTGTTAATTCCAGAACTGCATAAACTTTTGTTTGAAACATGGACATGTATTTCCTCAAACAAAACTTGCAGGATATTTCTAGCTTTCGCAGTACAAGTCCATCCCAGTGCCGTCTTTGGTTTGGGGCGCCGTATCACGTTGAAGCTACTCTTGTTTTTATGTCGTTCTCGGATGATTACTTCAAATGGGCAGTTAACTAACAGCGTATTTGGCTATCAAGGTAAGCAAGTCTTTATATCTTACTTAATTATGCATATCTATCTAGCTTGCAGTATTTTGATTCATTACACCGGCGATGCATAACTGATAGCTGGTTTCGTCATCATTCTATACAACCAGTGTACCATTGATGGTTTCAATCGCTCCATGTTTTCCCGTACGTGTACCTAGTTACCATAAGAATAATCTGCGCCTTCAATATTATTCAATCAACATGTTAGTTTATTTCAGGTAAGTTTCGAGTCCAATATTACCACGACGCCCCCCCCCCCGATTGTAAGATTGTAGACTGTAATTGTGTCCTCTGACATCTTATAATACCTCTAGTAGTTTCCCCGGACGAGGTGAAGAAGTTTATACAGTTCTTGGCCATGTTCGTCTTCTTAAATGTTCACTGGGTCATGATTTTACTTCCCCCAAGGGTCATCTGCATATCTCAAAGCACTCTCTGCTGAGGGATTCTATCAGTCCATCCATGGCAAGATTCCACAACAAAGAGGACAACGCTCCATTCAAGGACAGCCTGTCACACTCTGGATCGAAAATCTTCTCAAGTGAGATTTGTATTATTGTGTTTCCAGCATGGCTTCTATTCACCTGCAACATGTTTGATTACATCCTTAATGTTGAAGTGCTGTATTGATGGAATTGAAAAAGCATGGTAATAACATAGTACTTATTGATTTTCTTCAAGAATAATGCTCAATCTTCAATGCGAACTTTTAGAAAAAGATAAAGACAGCGTAACAGTTAAAAATGTGTTGAATTTATAATTATCAATGTGTTGCTAGTTCAAGACAATAGCATGCCACATATTGCTGCACTAACACAACCTCTTGAAAATTTGGTATGGTAAATTTTTGAACATCTAGCTGGTAGTCCAGACTTGCTGATTTGTAAATATAATGTATTTTGGCCACTAAAGAAGACTTTAAAAGAGTAAAAATTTGAGCGCGGTATGCAGCTCGAAAAACTAACAAACATAATCTAGAGCTTTTAAATATTCAATCGATACAATATTATTGAGAATTGATAATATAAAAAAACAATACATAGAAACCCTCTTTTTCAAAAATGAAATTGTAACATCAACTTTGCAGTATTCGTTGGTGCCGGGCAACATTTATTTATTTGTTATATAGCAAATACTAAGGTGAATGAGCGAGTGTCTACACGTACCTCACTCATTCATATTAACGAACTATTTACCAAAAAATATTTGTCGATCGACAAATATCGATGTGCTTTGTTTTGTTGGGTAAATAATATAATATTGATACGAAAAACGCATCACATTTCATTTACCCCACTTGTGTACAATTTGCTGGATTAGTATTCAAGGGTACCATGCCATTATTACCTTTACACAGACTTACATACTACGGTGATTTTTGATGTAGAACGTTATTGAATATATTCAGAAAAATAAGCATTCACGTTATTGTCCAAGTATGTACTTAATAAACTTATTAAAAAAAATGATATTTCAATTAATCAATCAAATGCTACTTTAATTTTAAATAATCTATATTTGTTATATACCCTATTATCCATAAAAACAATGCGCTAATCTGTAAATAGGAGAATTACGTGATAGATATTTATTTTTTACACAAGAAATCTAGAGTTTTTATCAATTAAGTTAAATAAAAACATAATTATTATTCTAGTTGTTACATAAACAGCCTGGCAATCCTATAGAAATTAACAAAAAATATAAGGAAATTGGCACACAAGAAATACCCACATGGCAGTCAGTAGTAAGTTTTTAAAATTAGTTTTCATGTGTATATTTATAATTTTAATATTTTGTAGAATCAAGATGATAAATTACCTTCAAAACCAAAAGACAGAAAGCACAAAAAACCCTGGAAATAGTCGATTATTTTTGCATTTTATACTAATTTTTGTATAAAATATTTATTAGTACTAATAAAGAATTAATTTTAAATTGCATTATTTTGTGCAAAATATATATAATTAGTCATGATATTACAACTTTGAAAGATTAATTCTAAAAATTACAATTGTAAATTACAGCAGGGAAGATTGCTACAGCCACGTACAGGATAGATGAATGTATATCAGGTGTACCGGAAAGTCATTACCGGTTTTTTTAAAAGATGTCGCTAGGCATAAGTATGCAATGTTATGATTTTATACCACTGACATCAAGCTTTAAAGCCATGCATGTTATATTTTGCGAAAGTAAGTCATATATTTATACCTCTTTGAAAATGTCGAGTTTCGTGCCTGAAAAAGTGCATTTGCGGCACGCATTACTTTTCTTACTTAATCAAAAGAAAAAAAGTCTGAAAGTCATTGTTCGCTGGTAGAAACTTACGGTGAGTATGCTCCAACCATAAAAACATGTGAGGCGTGGTTTCGCCAATTCAAAAGTGGTGATTTCGATGTGCAAGGCGAAGAACGTTCTGGTAGGCCGAAAAAGTTTGAAGATGCGAAATTGCAGGAGTTATCGTATCAAAACCCAACCCAAACTCAAAAACAATTGACTGAAGCGTTAAATGTGGCCCAAGAAACGATTATGTAGATTTTTTACGAATCGGTAATGACTTTCCGGTACACCTGGTAGATCAATTTGAATGTCTTTGATACGACTGCTTAATTTTTAATAAAATTTTCCACATTACATAGATGCAAAAAGGGCGTTTGATGAGCATATTTATAGACAAGTAAAAATGCCAAATTGAGCTATTTATAGTTATTATTGCCTGTCTAAGACATTTCTTAAGCGAAAATCAGAAAAAAAAACTATTGCAATACAAATTATAGCTCATATATAAAATTATTTTAAATAATACAAAATGGACAATTATAAAAAGGTACATACCAATCAACAGTAAGTACAATCTTTTGTCACAGCTGATAATTATATATGTCGGTAATAACAGCATTTCAAATATAATCAGAATATTAAATGTTTTATATACAGTCAGCTAGACATTGAAGAGATCTATAAACAATTGTGAGTGCACAGCTGCTAAACACGACGTAACATATGCAAAGAACTTGTTCCAAAAATGCTCAAGAACGCAAAGTTTTTTGTGTTCTTGGGAATTTTTTTAACAACCGGCTGTGCACTTGTAATTTTGTATATGTCTCTGATTATATCTGAAATGCTATTATTGTCAAGACATAGGTTTTATATTGTACTGTTGATTGGTATATACTTTTTGTAATTATCCGTTTTATATTATTTTTAAAAAAATGTGTAACGTCAGCTATAATTTGTAATGTAAGTTTTTTCTTTTGAAATTTTAGCCAGAAAAAGGTCTTTGATTCGAAATTATATTCGATTCAGACTTCCAGTATAACCCATGTTTTAAAATCATACTTAACTTTAGTAGGCAATGGAATTAAAATCCAGTACGTAACCTGTCGGAATTAACTTTGTAGACGTCCAAATATTAAGAATGATTTAATTAACTGGAGAAGGATGTATTGAAATTTTCATGATTGGTTTTGGTGACCATGTCGGAACTAAATAAATACGCAATTTGTTTAAAAATTACATCAAGATCGGCATCCAATGCCATGAACTATTATTGATAAAATTTTGAGAAGGTATAAATTGATTGTAAATGGACAATTAGTGCCCACCACCATGATAATTTCCAAATTATGATGTTGCTAAAAAATTGTTACAATATAGGCTAAGTAAAAAAATATCATAAAAATAAAGGAACACTGTTAAATGAATTTTATAGTAGTCTGTATATATATTATATAAAGAATTTATATTGTTTACTTACCTGAATTAATTTTTTTCATTAATGAGCATAATGTAGAATAACTCATTTTGGGAATATCTGGGTGATCCTACATTTTGCATAACATTGATAGTAATAGTTTTATAAAGAATTGGCTACTTCATGAATGTTTTATAAACTTGGAAAATCTTAAATTTAATAAGATTTGTTTAAAATCACTACTTTAAGCAGTTTAAGATGTAAATTTCCAATGCATTGTCTGGAGTCAGTTGTAAAATGAAAACTAATGTATTATCATACAATCTTCAAAAATAATTAAGCATGTAGTTGATAAGCTGCAATTATCGTTATAGTACACAATTAGAAAAGGATACATATATTTGAGTTAGGCAATAATTGTAATTTATTTTTAAACAAATTTTTATAAAAGATGAGTATATTACATAAGTAAGAAATAAAAGCATGTAAAAGTTACTTTAACAAGAGGATGAATTTTACAAACTGATTTTTGATAATATTATTCATCTAAAAAGCTACTTGTTTTCAATATACATGTTAAAAAAACAATTAATTTAATAGTGATCTCTGCTCTTTAGTTCTTCTGAAGTACAACTTCTGAATTTACTACAGGATTTGATGAGGTGGATATTAAAAATAAGCTTGCAAAGGATGTCCCTATTTTTATTTTCTTAAACATTTGCACTTTTTGTATGTTGGTTAAAATAATTGATAATTCTAAAAAAAATACTTAGAAATAGATTTAAAGTGTAATAAATTATATTTTATTGGAATATACTTACGAATAATAGTTTTTGCTATTTTTTAAAATTTTTGTGAATCTGGAATGTTAACTGGAATCATAATGATGAGTAATTTAATTAATTTACAGTTTTATAACTGATTATATATCCTTTATCTAATGTGATTTAATAATAGCAATTTTAGGATGTTATTTTGACAGACAAGAACCCATATATTGCACAGTTGCATATCTTTCACTGGATTGGTTTATCCTCAGAACTAACTACCAGTTTTGATAGTTCAGCAGAGTTAGTTCTATTATGTAAAATTAATAATTCTACAATGTAAAAATTAAACACTTGTTTAATAATCAAATATTTACCTGGCTTATTGTTGTTTATAATTTAGTGGACTTTTGTATCCTTATAGGATATTTGACCCACTAATTACATAATTGCAATTTGTTGCACTGTTCCGTTAATGTAACGTAAATAAATTTTATTTGCTTTTTTGTGAAATAAACATAACTAAATCAACAACAAAAACTCAAAACCACCACCAATAAAATGCCTTACTTGTTTCATACATTTGTCACCTTCTGGCTTGTTTGGGTAATTTGCTTATTTTATCACTTTCCATGTAAGTGAATTCAGTATGATATACTCTTTTTCAAGCGATCAAGAGTACCGTGGCCATTTACATTTTTTTGTAAAAGTTTTATAACTATTTAGCAGTAAAGTTTTCGAAATATATATGGGAGACAATTTCAATATTTAAAGCACAGAAATACTATGTTTATCGTTTCATATGTTCGTTGAAACAATCAAGATAAATAAATGATTTATTCAGGCATCCTGCCTAAAACATGTTTCTTTCTTTATCAGTTTCTCCACGCTGATCTGCTATACCAAGTAGTTTTAATATAACTTTGAAATAGAAGGCAATTTGGCTTTGAGTGGGTTGGCAACACTGGAATTAAAAGTCGGCTATCAAATTACTTAAAAATCCATCAACCAAACTTTCTCAAAACTAATTTTCATTGACTGATTCCAAGGTTTTAGCATTTTGAAAATTATGAAGG
The DNA here is from genome assembly GCA_031893035.1 of Dermolepida albohirtum. Classification (NCBI taxonomy): domain Eukaryota; kingdom Metazoa; phylum Arthropoda; class Insecta; order Coleoptera; family Scarabaeidae; genus Dermolepida; species Dermolepida albohirtum. Next base: position 49,791 of record JAVIWB010005742.1, on the reverse strand, counting down.
ATGTTAAAGAGAAGTTCAGTCACTAATTTAGAGTACCAACAGATTAATTTACGTATGGATGTTGAATAGCTAGAAAGTTGATTTTGGATCAACTTCCGTTTTTGGGACATTATAATCTAGCATAAATTTTGGTTTCAAAATTAAAAAAATACAGTTACATAAAAAAATTATTATAAATATAAAAGTAGCTACCAGGAATGCATTTGATTTCCCAGAAGAGGGGGGGGGGGGACAAAGTACCTTTTACCTTTTTACCTCAAATGCTCTACTGATTTAAAAAATACACAGTCAAGAGAATAATAAAAAGGAAAGACAATAAAAAAGAAGGTAGTATAAATTTATTCTAAATTATTCTTGAAGTAATTTATCGCGTATAAATGACAAAAAAAAAAGAAATAAAATAAGAAAAACTTTATTTGTTTTTAATTAAAAAAAAGAAATAACAATCAATATTTATTGAACACGGAATAAATTATCTAATGTATTTCATAAAGGATGTTAATATACAATAGGTGTCTATACTAAATAAAATTAGAAAAACTTAACTGTTATCGTGTTGGTGTAGTCGATGATGTACCAATTGAAGCTTCGTCAAACCATGTGCTGGTCAAGATAGTACGTATATAATAATCTCGAGCTTTGCACACGAGTGCAAAGAAGGAGAATTTATAGTATATGTGGGATCGGTATCTAATACCCTAAAATAACGCCAACAAGAGAAGAAATTAGGAAAATTACACATGACTAAGATGAAGATAGATTTTAAAACATCGAAGGGTCGAGAGCAAGCTTTCGGAACGTCTTAAACCCAGTGACACTGTCAAAAGTACGTTTAAAAGCAAACAACCATATTTATGCTTCTACAAAGATAAATATTGTTTTAACTTCAGCCAACCTATGAAACATGCCAACTTTTATCTACGGCGATTCAATCAATGATAGGGTCTCATGATATGTTTATATCGCTGAACGAGGCAAGAGAAATCTTATCAATATATGATTTTTGACTTTATAGATTCTTCATTATTACTGAAATGTCAAAACTAATAATATGTGTTTCAAAGGTTTTTTGACTTGGTGAAAATGGAAAATACAATAATATTTTCCAATTGACAGAAACTTTACCAATTCCATTCATAATAGTCTCCGAACTCGCTCAGGTTCCATGGTATATAATACTTTTTTTATTACGTCTTCAGATTATTTTATTTAAATACGATTCGAATTAAACGTGAAAATTATTATCAGAAACCTACAGCTAGTTTGTGAATTACGAATATTCGAACGAGAAATCCATTTGTTCGGTCACGTATTTTCTGTGTATCAGAAAGACCCTTTCTCATTTTTCAAGAAACCTATTACTTAAAAACGTACGTATTCGTATTACATTCAATATTAGTACTACTTCAGCTAATTTCTTATTACAATTAGAAATTAAAACTTTAATCCCTTGCACACAGAATATACATTTAATACTCTGCTTAACTATCTACCCACTTATAAATTATAATAAATGTTCAATGTCCACATTATTAATTTATTCTTCTATTGTATTATTATATCATATAATATAGTATTATTATATAATTATTTTAAGCAGTTTGTTTTAAATGATATTTTTAATGTTGTCACATTTTTAATTATAGATAAATTTTAAAGGAGACAATTAGTCTCAATTAAATTAATCAAAATAGGTAGATAAAATCCCTTACCACATTGTACTCGTGCGAATTCTGTATATGTATTTCGCCAATTTAGTAATTCAATGAAACCAATTGTTTCAGGAACTCACCGACTTGTTTGATTTTAAAATTGTTTGTAAATGAATACAAAAGTTTGCCAGAAAAACCTGAAAGTTTGTCAATTTCTAATTCAGTAGATTTGATTCAAATGATTAAAAATTGTAAATTGGAAGATGGGGAAGTTTTAGTATCATTCAATGTAATGCCATTGTTTCCTTCGGTAGCTATTCCTGAAACTTGAAATATTTAGATTTGCTTTATAAAAATAAGATTGAACCGAAAAAAGTAAATATACATTTATGATTGACAACCCTATGAGTAGAGGACTTTCGCGGGTCCAGGGACCGCCTCCGCCTCACATCCGGTGACGTCTCGCCCAGCTACGTCACATGACGTCACATTCCGCTACGTCACATTCGGCTACGTCACATGACGTCACAATAATCGGTGTGATCAAAAAGTTGTTAAAATAAATATACGAAGTTCAGTCAAAAAATTTTTAATATAAAATTAAATATACAGTCTGGAATAATAAAATTTATTACCAGATAATATACAGTCGTCAAGTTTATTGCCGCATTTTTTACCTTTGGGCGCCATCTTGTTTTGAAAATTTGAGCGTCATCTTGCTTTTGAAAATCTGAATACCATTTTGTTTTTGAAAATTTAAGGCCCTTTTGACTTGGGGCCGCCATCTTGTTTTTGAAACTTTTTGACTGAATCTCGTATATTTTAATAACTTTTTGATCATACCCTGTATATTGTGACGTCATGTGACGTAGCCGGATGTGATGTCAGTGACGTCAGGGAGGCGGAAGCGATCCCCGGATCCGCGAAAGTTCTCTACTCCTATGTATGTCTCAAAATTGTTTCTAATTCGAAGGGAAATTCTATGAATAGAAACAAGGAACAATAATCTCCATTTATAATGGATTTTTTCATGAGTTATTTTGAAGTTGAATTTAAACATAATACCAAATATTTTCCAAGAGTATGGGCTAGGTATGTATGTGTTTTAACACACACAAGCGTGACATACACGATTTAGTTAAGCAATTAAATTCAAAATTCCTGACGAGAAAATTAATTACCCTAGTAATTAGAAAAGACCATAAAATAGAATTGATAATTTCCGAAAAGAAACTAATTAATAAGTTTATCACGGCGGATTCAAATCATAACATGCAACAAAAGAGGGCTTTTCTCAATGCTTGGTTATCATTTGCTTAGTCTTCCATTAATAAAATTGAGATAAATTAGTTAGGAAAGCTAACTTAGAAAAGACAATCTGGGATATCACTTATGTATTTGTCACCTCAAGACAATCGCGACAAGTAATTCATATGCTTACTGTTACACCCAGCTACAAAAAGTTTAAATAGGGCTTTTAAAGATCGCGAATATTAAGTACCGTTTCAGTCGAGAAACTATTAAATTTCTCTTAGGAGATGCTAAAGATAAACTTGAGTTAAATCAGAAATCGCGGATTTGCGAAATAAAATGCAGAGATTGTAATAAACAATACATTGACCAAACTAAACGCTCAATAGGAATCTAGTATAAGGAACATATCTTGCACATCAAGATTAATTGGCCTGAGAAATTCAATTTGCGAAACACGTGCTAGAAAATAATGATAGTGTAATCGCGGATTGTTTACATTTAATCAAAAATATAAACAATTATTGCAAATTGGACAGTTACATATTTATTGTGAAAAGTAAAAACCATGTGTTAAACGTAGACAAAGGTTCCATACCACATTCGGGCCTCTATGAGTTCTTGGAAGATACGACTCTTAAAAAAGGTCCACAAGTGGAAGCAGGGATGTACCTTAGTACAAGTTTTAGTTTTAAGACTAGGAACTATTACCTCAGTGTGTGTTTGGTCTCTAGTGGAACTTTTACTGCAAATTCAGCTGCGATACTGTGTTTAATACCTGCTGATAATGACAACTTAGTTGTTGAAAAACGTATACAGAATATGAACTTGATGTGAAAAGAGTTTTTATTTATCTTTTTTGATTTATCTTTAATTGAATCGCGTTTTCATTATTTATTAATTTTTGACGGAGTTTTCTGATGTCGTAATTGTTTCATTTCAAATTAATCAGTGTATGGTATGTCGCACCGGTCTTTTAGAAAGTCCTATTGAAAAAAGCGTGCTTTTTCTCTAACAATTCTCTCACACACACGCAAATACATCATGCATCGTTCGATACCTATCAGTTTTTTTCTAATCTTTGTATGTTTTAGTTCGTAATTTATTACCTAATTTATTTGATTACAACATTTACAATTGCTCATGTTTTTCCTTTTATGTATAACTTTCGTTTATTAATTATTTTATTAATACATTCAAGCTTTAAACATTCTTTTTTATTTGAATTAGTAATAAATTAAAGTAAAGATAAAAAAGGAAAAGATACGAAACGAAATGGATAAGATGTAAATAAAAATAACGTAATTTTCCTTTCATCTAGGAAGTAATGATAAAAAAATTTGTAGCAGAAATATAAATATATGAAAAATATATACTGAATGGCAGAACAAATATTTTTTTACTGGATGGATCAATATGGGCGTTAGAGAAAATTACTATACCCACATTTTTTTGCCCGATGCCCTTTTAATCCTATTTATTATATTATACATTATCAATTATATATATTTTGCTAAAGTAGTACGAGTACAGTGTTTCACTCTTATACCTATACCGACGTATTGTATCCAAAAGTGAAATACATGTAAGTTTAACATGCGTTTTTCCCTAACTCTATTTGCATAAAATAAAGTCAGATGTAAAATATAATTTTCACTGAAACTATATTTAAGTATATGAGCAATTCTGCGCAATTTATTTATGTTAATGTAATGAATAACTTGAAAATAATTGATATGTTTCCTGTAATTACTTTGATGTTTTTCACAAAATAAAATGCACATATTGTTACATACAAATAATCAATAAGAATATTTTTTGTTTTGCATTTCAAAAAACGGAAGCCCTTACTTTTCCGGCAGATGGAATAGCAATCACTTTTTTAAGAGAGAAAAATCATGTGTCACTACTGTTTGGGTTGTCGGGCGTATAAAAGTGAATTCCGGTTTGAACTTACAAACACATGTATCAACAGTGGAAAATGAAGGAGCCGAGCTCTTTAGACCATATTTCATCTCGTTATGTATAGAGAGGTCAATTTTTATCAGTACGACAGAAAACAATCAGTTCTCGTAAGTACATAAATATATACCAATAAGTTGAATTTGATGGAGCCTGTGGTTGATTGACTTGATCAATAAGGTTGATATATAACCCCTTTCCACATTAACTCCACAGTGCACATCTTCCACAGTGCACATCTTGGTTTTGAACGGTGTGGATCGCGTACGGAGTTTGTTTTTCGTACAATTTTTTCGCCGTGTTTTACCAGATGCGACACTTTGAAATTATCTGCTGATGATGACAACTTGGTTGTCGAAATGCGTATACAGAATTTACAAAAGTTAATGTGAAAAGGGGTTATATATCAACCTTATTGATCAAATATACCAATAAATATATAATCGATCAGAGCGATTGGCCTTAGCGAGATACCGTAAATTTCTGGTATGTACTTATTACGTACCTGGTCCATAAACAAATATGGCCGCTCTAGTTATGAATATTCGTTGCTGATAAGCCTTTCAAGAAGAAGTAAATATTTAATGCAGTTTGAATTTCAACAGTATCCATCTTGTCAAAAACATCGAGGCGTTCTTAATTTAACGTTCGTCACCACGAAACTAATAAAAATAGCGATTTGAAGTTTGATAACGAATGTTGTTAAGGAGAAAACATGCCGGCACACTACAAGAATAGTTCGAAACTGCGTCATTTATTCGTCATTCCACTTTTAGTTCAACCTCGTAAAACATTAATAATTTTCAATTTTTCTTTTAATGGAAAATCTAACTGTGTAGATACACACACGTATCTAGTTATCCATATTTTAAGTTATATCTTAGTGATATTTTCTTTTTCTTTAGTACTAAGTTTATAATAATTATTCTATTTTTCTACTATAAATATAATTAATTTTTGCTGATTTTGTTGGTTGTTTTTGTGTGGATATTTAATTTGTTAGAAAACAAAATTAATTATTATTATGATTCAGATTTTTCTCACACTTCCTCAAACAAACGCCGCGCCAGGAAATATTTCACTTAATAGAGGTATTAAAACGTTGAAAATCCACACTTTGATTTTTCCGTTTTTTAAATTTCATCACTTGAGGTTAAAAAAAATCGCAAAAATCGTCAAACGGCCATAACTTCCACATTTTTCGTCCTATCGCCACAAAATTTTCACCAATGGATGTACTCTTCACAAGGATTAAAATGAGCACAAGCACATCGCTGTAGAGTGAACCGTTTGGTCGCAGTGTCAGTTTGAATTTTCGCGAAAATTTTCGGTTTTCCGGTCATAACTCTATGGGTTTGAGTTTGAACTGTACGCCACTGATATTGTACAGTTTTATTACTCATCATGAAACGATATTTTCTATAAGTTTTATAATGTTTTGTGTGCCAAAATAGATGTAATTATCATAATTGTGATTGTGTTAATAGAATAACGGATATTCGTCAGGTTATAAGATCTTCTACTGCCGATTACCGGCTATAACTGTTGTTTTTAATTCTGTACATTTGCGTGCATAATTATTACCGTCATCACAACTGATTGTTGTAACTATTGCAGTAACTATTGTTACTGCTTCTTCATCTCAAAATCTTTTTAATTCGATTGTAAGTGGTTTATATTTTTTATTTTTTTAAATTTTTTGAATGTTATGTTGAGATTGCAATATCGATTATGTAAGTTTTCTTTTGTTTTTGTTGATAAGTGTAATTAACGTCTGGTATGTTATTCCTAATTTGTCTGTGTATCCGTATTGCTTTGTCCCAGTATAACTTATAACCGTTACTTTTAAATCTACCTCCTGGGATACATTTGTATTATGTTGGTTTTTATTTATTGATATTTGAGTGCAAGTTCCTGATGTAATATTGTGCAGTCCTTCCCGGCAAACGTGGACCCCTTCTGTTATAAGTTCTATTGTTTTTTTGAATTGATGCCTTTTTCTGCAACAGTCATTTTCTGAAGTTTCTTCAATTATGTATTTCCTGAAGTGTCTTGTGGCGATTACATCATCTTGTATTGCTAATATTTAAATGATATACTAGCGTATATACTCAACTAATGATACCACGGTCGTTAAAATCAAGTAACATTAACATTGAACATATTAATAGTACGAACGTCTTTTATCCCAGGTTTTAGTACTGCAATAACCTTGATGAATCCGGTCGAATTACTTCGTTAACCCTTAAGCGTGCAGATCAAGCCCTCTCTTCTTAATCAAATTGGCGTGGGATCTTCACATACACAATCACTCTGCCCTTTCGACAATTAATAAACTATCAAAAAATTAGTAGGTAGGCGAAACACCTTAAGATTAATATAGAAAAAGAAACAAAGAGGGGGTTAGGCCACTTTTGAAATACAAGGTTTTTAGATTACATACCTCTAGTTGATTTTGAGGATTAATTAACAGTACTTAAGATTGTCTCTTCAGTAAAATGCCAATATTAATCCAATCTGAATTTTAACACTATGTGCCAGGTTTTTTTTTATTATATTATATATAACTTATCAAACTATCCCCATAAAGTTATTAAAATCCAACGAGGTTGCAAGAAATGTAGTTAACCATTCCAATAATATAAGCACGATTATCGATGAAATTGTGTAATAAAGTTGCATATTAAACTAAATTACATGTCGGATAGTTTTTTAGTAACTTTATAGTTATGTGGTCATAGTTTGGCGAATTTTTCAGATTTATCCTTTTCCAATTGCCCGTTTAATCTCATTATTTGTATAAGGTGCAGTTGGAAGTTTTATCTGGCCTGTAATATCTAGACTTCCTATAATTCTGTTTCTTCATCTGCAGAAAGTTCTGGTTTATTGGCCTGAAATAGTTTTATTATTTTTGTCTTAATTTAGCCGTTTGAGTTCCTTTGTTGCTTTAATAGATTTATTATACATTTTCATGAATTCGTCAAAATTGTAATCGGACATATGTTCCCTACTTCTTCTTTTGTTTAGTTATAGTAGTAGTAAAGTTTTATGTTGCTTATTGAGTTGCTACATTTAAATATTCAATTTCAATTCTTCTAAATAATTTGTATTATTAATTTAAAACTTTCCAAATTTATTTAGCTCGAACAAAAAAACGAAGCCTTATTCTTGTATATAAGTAAACGGTGCAGAAAATTTAGCTATTTTTATTTATTATTGCTATTGTATACTTAATAAAAACTATTATAATGTGTCTTAGACCACATAAAGGACTTTTTTAAAATGTTAGAGAATCTGGTACAAGGTAATTTTAAATACTCAAGGTAAAAGAAAAAAAATATAGATAAAAAAATCATAATATAACAAAGTTGTAATATACATACATATAAATGGAAAATAAGAAAATTGTATGTTGTTGAAGGAAATTTTAAATTATTGTTTCTAAGTTATAAAAAAGTATTTGTAAGGGTTATGGCCTTAGAAATAAATACGAAAATCTTATGTTAAAAGTATAAATATATCTTAAATGTAATAACAAGTGATAATTATTGAGATTAGAATGATGTCATGAAAAAATGGAAATTAATGATATATAACAATTACACAGGGAAAGATAAGTCTAAATTAAATAATTCACAAAATAAAAAGCTATATAACATGGCATACAGATATAATATTTTTTAAACTTAAATATTTAATAGATGTATTATATGTTAGAAAGATGAGAAGAATGTGGGACAAAGATTTTAATATTTAAAGTATAACTTCGAAAGAAATTAAAACAATAAATTTGACATAACTAAAATAAATAAACGTAATATTTTATTTATATTTATATATTGTTATAAATTTCACAAGAAATTCTTGTAACAGATAGCTAATTGTGTTTGATAATTGATATGTAAACATGTATAAACAGAGGTCAAGAGAAATAAATTTTAAAGTATTGTCATATATTGAATACATGCCTATAAAAGTAAATACAGCATATAAATGATATATTTACATATCTGTACAACCATAATGTAGTATAATTAAAAATATTATGCAAAAATAAATAAGTGATAAAATCAAATTTAAGGTTTCGGAATACTAATTGAAATGAAGTTGCTAAAAGTACATGTAAAAAACTGCAGAATAGTTAAATTTATTAAGCAGTGACGAACGGAGGGGCCCCAGGAGAATACGGCTATGCAATGTATAAGTTAGGTCTATTGCGTTATTTCTTATTTTTATGTAATACTATTCATAGACACTTTTAATTTTTATAAAGAATAAAGATGAGTAAATAAAAAGAAAATGAAAAATATTTACTTATTTCAATACAACGAAACTAAAATTGTTGCTACGTCCTGATAAAATCGAAATTCCTTTTAGAGAAAAAAATAATATATTCAAAACCAAAAGTAAAACGCTATTTTAATAAAACCAATTAGATTTTATGAATTTAAAATTCTAAGCGATTTTAAAGACAAAGCACTCGTTTCTTAAGCTCTGCTTTTGTTTAGGACATCGCGCAATTCGCAAGGGATATGGAATTGATACTATTCATTGAAACCCTATAGATATCAAATAGGGATTGATCTTGGAACTTATAGTAACAATCACAGGATTATCGATAGTTCAAAATAGGTTTAGTTTGGATGTAATTGTTAGATATTTTACAGAAACTAATTTATTGAAAAAAAATTAAATTGTGACCTTTGCATGTCCCAAAACTGTTTTCAATTTGAAGGTAAGTTCTATGAACAAAAACAGAGAACTGCAATGGGCAATTGTCTTTCTCCATTTATAGCGGACCTATTCATGAGTAATTTTGAAGTTGAATTAAAACATAAGGCTAAATATTTTCCAAGAATTTGGATTAGGTATGTAGATGATATTTTCGCGATTTTCAATACACATAAATGCAACTTGGAAGACATCGTCCAGCAATTAAATTCAAAATTTCCGACGTTTAAATTTACAGTAGAAAAAGAAAACAATGACACGTTGCCTTTTTTGGACACCCTAGTTATTAGGAATAATCTTGAAATAGAAATTGATATTTTCCGAAAAGAAGCCAATGTCAATAGATTCGTCACGGCGGACTCAAATCATAGCATTCAACAAAAGATGGCTTCGTTCAGCTTTCTTATCAATCGTTTACTTAATTTCCCACTAACGAAAGTAAGATACGAAAAAGAATTGAACTTCATTGAAAATATCGGGAGATACAATGGTTTTGATTCGGAAATAATCAATTGATTAATTAGGAAGGTTAACATAAGAAAAATAATCCGGGATACTACATGTCTGTCACCTCAAAGCAATCGGGATAAGCAGTTTGCATGTTTACCTTTTCAAAAATTTAAAGAGTATTTTTAAAGAGTGCGGTTTTCAAGTCACATTTCGATCCACTAACTCCATAAAAAACCCTTTCAGAAATTGTAAAAGACAAAGTCGAGGACAACAAAAAATAGGGAATCTACGACATTACATGTCTAGATTGTAGTAAATAATACATCGGCCAAACAAAATGATCGATAGAAATCCGGTATGAAGAACATATTGCGCACATAAGATTCAATCGGCCAGAAAAATCCGGTGTAGCAAAACATGTGTTGGAATGTAATTATAGTGTTAACGCGGATTGTTCGCATTTGATAAAGAACGTGAGTAATTATCGCGAATTAGATACGTATGAAAGCAGACAGTTTGAAGAACAAAATATGTTGAACACTGACCTGGGGTTCAATCATAACTCATCTCTCTTTAGTCTCTTAAATAACTTACAAGGGACAATGCAATAAATCGCATGTAGGTATTTGTCCTTTCTGTCTCCTTTTTCTACCTGTCTTATCTTAGTTTAGACGAGAAAACAGTTTAAAAATCATGTGAAACGAATACAGTGTGCGTTTTGGCCTTCAGCGGTACGGTTCGTGTGCGGAATTTATTTTCGTATAGGTATTTTGCCGTAGTTTTCCACGTGCGACACTGCTTAATTATCTGCTGATGATGACAACTTAGTTGTCGAAATACGTACGCAGAATACGAAATTTAATGTGGAAAGGGATTAATCTTCAGTTATTAAGTTAATCAACCAGAGGCTCCATCAAATTCACCAATCACCTAAATTGTAGAGATTATAAGTAGACATCTATGAAAAAATAAAATGTATCAAATTCATCAGAAATAATGAATAATGAGAATTAATATATAAGTAACAGACAAGACAAAGAAAGTACGGCTTAGAGAAAGTGGAGATAATCTTAAATTTCGAAGGTTTGTAGAGATATTTTGTATAGGTAAATAACTTTCCCTTGAGCTATATTCGATTCCTGTATAGAAAATTGGGTAATATATATAATAGATATTTCAATAACTTACCCTACACAGAAGAAGAGTATATTTCTAAGTTACAAGAATTGAGTTGTCTAAAGCGAAGCACTTTAACACTTTCCCCTTTATAAGTAGGAAAATAAATAGAAAAAAGCACGCTTGTGTTTCATTTACGAAGTCTTCGATCGGAGAAAGTCGTTGTTGTATTAAGCAAATAATGTTGACTTGTACCAACTATGCACATCTTAAAACGGAAAATTAACTGTAAAATAATTTTAATTGCAATAATCATTATATTGTATTTCGTCAAACAGGGATATCCGTTTGTTCCTTATCAATTACTAACGCGGACAAATCACTTTATAAAGTAGCAAGTGAAGGAGAAAATCTCGCTTGTCATTTGTTATTCTTAGTGCTTTATATTTTCATTTATTCCATACTTATTCTATAGTATTGTTGTCTTTTTTATAGTTCGCTTTCACAGACCATTTTATCTTTGTTTGCTACTCGAGTCTTCATCCCTCTCCAAGTTACCTTCGTAAAATATATTGAATTAAGGGGAGTACAGATTTCCCACCACCGTCGTTACTATTTTGGTTTATCCCCACTGTTGTTACGTCACGACTGTGAAGTTTTCACCACCTAGTACTTACACTTGATTCTTTTATTCTATGCCCTCCAAACACTCCTATCATCTCTTTCAATACTCTGTCTGATGTTTTATGTTTCCTTGCGTGAAACTTGATGCTCTACTTTAGATATTAGGCTTAATTCTTGCAAACTCAATAGTTTTTTCAATCTTAATAATTATATTAATGCACATTAAAATTAAATAATTTCTTAACACTTGCATATACACATACTATAATGACGTTTATAGACGGAATTGAATCGTGCTATTAAATAATGTACGTTAAAAAGGTTTGGCTGGTGACAGAAAGATATTCTGCGACGTAAAACGCATTTTCTGCAAATAGCAGCAACAACTAGGAACAGAACTGTCGAATAATGGTAACTAGTACTCTTGTACCCACTATAAAGAACGAGGTCGCTATTACCATTACAGTTATCGTTAAAATAGCTGTCGCCAAAATCACTACGATTCTATCCACACTAAGAAACCGGATTCCTTAAGCAGATTCTACGATATTGGATTGACGTAATTCAGTTTTTTTGCTGTGCATGAAATGATAAATCATCTCAATGGTAAATGCGACTTAAAGCGAAGATTCACTCATTCAATAGACAATGCGATGCTTTAGAATGATTGTCATAGGCGTCATAATGATGATTCATTATTGACCAGTTCTCAATAATGCTATTGTTCACATAGTACTTTCGAAAAACGAGGAGAGTATTAAATTATATATATTTGGAACAAGATGCTACATTTGTAGATGTCATTATGCTCAAGAAAAGTGAATGAAGATTCATATATTTTACCAATTAATTTACTTCAAATATTCAAGCAGATACGATACATTACTTTGGGCTATGCGTTTTGTCATATATGTTCATCAAGGAAGAATGCAATTCGTATGTAGGCATTTTTCTTTTCAGTATGGCCCTGCTATTTTCGACATTTTATTAGGACTTCTCTAATTTATTTAGTCTTGAAAAGGGGAACGTCGGAAATCTCGCCGAAACCTGACCTAATAATAAAAACAATATCTATAGGCTGACTTTTTGCTACTTCACCTAACTTGTGAATTAGATATTGCATTTATTCCATACGTAAGATTAACAATGAATGCTTAGGTTATTAAATAAAAAAATTCTTTAGAAATCTCCGGTTACTTAAAATATATTAACGCTAAGTCCTAAAAATGGTCTCATGTTGCGGTGTTTAATTTATTGTTACGACTAGTGTGCAAAATGAGTTCGTTTGGTAAAGGTTCCTGGCTAGCTATAGCGGCATAATAAATGAAAAAATAATGAATTCCTAATGAACGTTAAAGTTCTGAGACGCGGAAACTTGACAGAAAATAGTAGAAAGAAGAAAGATGAATATGAATGAAATTGAATAGAGTAAAAAATAGTAATGGAAAAAATAAACAAAAATAGATATTAAATGAGAAAGGGAAACTTTGTTCGTATTACTGATACAATTCTAATATATAATATCAATTTTGTACACCCCTCCAAACAATGTAGCAGAGCTGAAGAAATGGCCGCGTTGTCTATGGAATCGCTTAGAATTTTAAATACACAGATTCTGCTATCGATTTGATTAAGATAGCATTAATCTGACTTTGGCTTTTGAAGATATTATTTTTCTTCTTTAAAAGAAGTTTACATTTTTATTCTAATTATACGGAATATTTGCATTTATCGGGTCATACTTGCAATTTTAGAAAGTTTCTTAGTATGGAAATAAAACACTATATGCTAATTATTTGCAGCCAAATTTTTCTTTTCTTTTATTTAACTATATATTTTAAAAAAATTCAACATGAAAGGAAAGGTGATTACCGTGGTCAACTAAAGATTAATCAATGACAGATTCGCCAAAAGTAAGAAATAATTAAATAACGATTAATTATAATAGTATTAAAATAATATCACTAGAAGATGTTATTGACGTCTTACCAACGTCGAGTGCGCTCGACTACGTGTAATTAATCCTAGTATCTGTCTATTCTGCAGTCGGTTCGTGTGATTATCTCATTCGTCATCTCGATCGTTAGGCGTCAGTAAGAGACAGACCAGCTCCAGATGATGATAAGTGAGATAATCACACGGACCGATTACAGAATAGACAGATATTAGGACCAATTACATGCAATCGAGTGCGTGCGAAGTCAGTAAGGCAACACTCCCCATCGAGGCAGCAATGTATAAGTAGGCGCACCACTACACAGATGTCGGGCGATCTTCAGCGTCAGTAAGCGACAGACCAGTTCCAGAAGATGACTAGTGACATCTCGTTGAAACGCCGGCTTAGAACCCGAGAAAATATATCTTCGTTCTACGTCTGTAAAAACATCAAGTATTATAGTATATATATTGTAATGATTTTACTATTACTCATTGCATTGGTTATGAGTTACATCAATATCAACATTTACATAAGTTTTGTTATATATATATATATATATATATATATATATATATATGTAATAAACAAGGAACTAGTAGGTAATTCGGTCTCTGAACTGAAAGACTTGATGCGTTTTTCTTTAGACTCTCTATATTTCGCCACTGCTTGGTGGCTTCTTCAGGAGAACCAAGCTACAAGGTACAAAATAGTATTATACTTATAAAATTATCAAAGCCACACACTAACTAGACATGACAATACACAACATATACCGTCACGATCGAAGAACATTATATGTTGTCTCATCTAACCTTAAAACCTATTAAATCAATTTATCGCGACTCTAAACAATAATAATTTAATTGTATTCTAACGTAAAACTACATCGCAAAACAACCACATTTCGAAAAAGAACCTGACAGAGAAAAACAAAATGTTTTTCCTGTAATAAACACAGTAAAAGTTCAATAAAAAGTGCTATGTAAAAATGTAAAACAACGTGAGCTACGGTCAACTAAATCGAAAACAAACAGGGTTCGGTCAAAAATCCAATCACCGATACGTCATTCATCAATAGAACGCATTATATTTAAGATGTTGCAATAAATGATATGCAATTTATCATCTGATTTGAAGCTTATACAATTACCATGCTTGCTAATGTGAATAACCTTCTTTTATAGTCACTTTCTGTTTCCAAAATCTTAACATCGGCAAATTCAAACCTGTGCCCACAATTAATGCTATGATGGGCCAATGCACATGACATCTTACCTGTACGGCAATCACTTTTGTGTTGGGCTACCCGTTGTTTCAACCACTGGGCGGACTGACCAATGTAAGAACCATCACAATCCGAACAATCGATCTTATAAATTGTATTGATATTCATCATTAATGGGATTTTATCCTTTGTTCGTGTGAACAGTGTGTTTAGATTGGTGATGTTGTATTTCCCAATCTTTAAATATTTACATCCTCTAAATAATTTAACAACAGAAAGTAACTATAAAAGAAGGTTATTCTTAGAGATGTACCACATTGGCAAGCATGGTAATTGTATAAACTTCAAATCAGATGATAGATTACATATCATTTACTGCAACATCTTAAATATAATGCGTTCTATTGATGGGTGACGTATCGGTGATTGGATTTTTGACCGAACCCTGTTTGTTTTCAATTTAGTTGACCGTAGTTCACGTTGTTCACATTTTTACATAGCACTTTTTATTGTATTTTTACTGGGTTTATTACAGGAAAAACATTTTGTTTTTCTCTGTCAGGTTTTTTTCGACATGTGGTTGTTTTGGGTTCGATCGTGACGGTATGTGGTGTGTATTGTCATGTCTAGTTAGTGTGTGGCTTTGATAATTTTGTAAGTATAATAGGTAATTTGTACCTGTTATACATTTATTATTATTTTTAATTGTAGCTTGGTTCTCCTGCAGAAGCCACCAAGCAGTGGCGAAATATAGAGAGTCTAAAGAAAAAGTATCAAGTCTTTCAGTTCACAGACCGAATTACCTACTAGTTCCTGGTTTATTATCATTAGTACGGTCGTTAAACATATATATACATACATACACATACATATATAAGTGAAGTAGTTACAACCAATAACCGGTTTAATCCAATTGTTCCCAATGAAACGTTTGTTGGCGTTAAAACAAGTGCAAGGAAGATGGCGAAGAAATAGCCATAGAAGAGTCTATCTGAACTTAGGAAACGAGTTCCTCCTATTATTATCCAGGAGAAGGACAAAGGACCTAGGATAACGAAACTTTGCCTATACTACGAGTTACTGCTGCTGGTGAAGCTGTAACTGTTAATGCTGATCGATATCGTTGGATGATAACCCAATTTTTGTGACCTGAATTAATGAATATTGATGTAGAGGATATGTGGTTTCAACAGGATGGCGCTACACCTTACTTTGCACACGAATCTATTGATTTATTGAGAGAAAAATTTCCTGGACGTGTAATATCAAGAAACGCTGATGTTAATTAGCCACCAAGTGATTTGACACCGTTAGACTATTTTCTTAGGAGTTATGTGAAAAATCAGGCTAATGAAAACAATCCATAATCAATTTCTGCTTTGAAAGATGAAATTATTCGTGTCATTGGTGAAACAGAGCCTCGGTTATGTCAAAATGTCATTGAAAATTTTAACAAAAAAGTGGACGTCTGTGGAGTTGCAAGAGGAGGCCATTTGGCAGATATTATTTTTCGCATATAAATGTCATAACTGGTACTTCAATTACCAATAAAAAGTTTTTGAAAGTGAATGCAAATTATGTGTTTTATTTATTCTTTAAAAAAACCGCGAAATTTAAAACACCCTTTAGAAATGAAAAATGTTCGTTTATTAATTGACACAATATATGGGATAATACTTGACGAAGATGTGCAAAATATATATGTGCAACTTTCTAACACATCTACTAAGAAATTATGTTTTTCGAGTGTTTTCTTGTGTGCGAAATTTGTCGAAAGAAGGATCATTGTCTAGACGTTTTAACGACACCCCACTCGTCGTCTTCTGGAGCTGATCTTTCATTGGCAGCAGTTGGAGTTGGAAATAAATAAAAAGTGAATATTATCTTCTCCAGAAATGTAAATATAAACATAATATACCAATAAGTACATGGAACTTCTAAATTGTTTGTTATAAGTTAACAATGGAAAGTATGCTCTTTATTTTCGTATTGCCACCTTGAGAAGTTGATGTTTTGAAGATATTTAATATCAAAAGTAGTATTATCATCAAAGAGTATAATTTTTTGAGGACCCGTTCATAATTTTGGAAATTTGGATACTGGAAAATCTTAGTATGGTACATTGAAATATTACTTAATATACTCAAAAAGCATTTATTATTGAAAACTTTTTATAAATAATGTATATAAACTACATATCAAATTCTATGGTTTAATAAGAGACAACGTATTTGAATTATTTTTAAAGAAATATCTTTTTGTTATTATTGTATAGTTTATTTAATTATTTCTTTTTATAATTATTATTTAAATGCAATGCATTTAATTATACCGATTAACACGCATGTATTAATCAGCGACAATATTGTTCTCAAATATATATTGGGTTACAGGGGATTCAAAACGGTCCATATGATCGTCTCTGTTCTGATGTTGGGGAATCGCATTGCGTTCTCACAATAAGTGTTCAGATGTCATATGTGGATATTAGTAGATTATTAGGGATATATGATTGCTTTAATGCCTTCAGTTAAAGCGAGAGAGTTAAGATGGAATATTTATACGACTTTGGCTTTCTTAAATTTGTCACATATTCAACCGTGTATTATGACTCTCTCTGAACGTATTGACGAAAGACGCCGAAGAAGTTGAGTGAGATCTGGTCGAAATGTTATAACGGAGTTGAAATAATAAAGAATTTAAAGGAACATATAATGACCACCTAAATATTAATAGATAAACAGAAATTACAATTTAGTTTCTGATAAAATAAAATTTATTAATGATATTTTAGACTTTTATTCCAAACTGGTCTTTAAAAAGAAGACATTTCTAAATATAACGCTGGTTGGATCACAAAAAACACAAAATTGCTAAATTCAAAGGATGACAACTTCTGTGATAATAAAACGTGATCGATAACAGCTAGCCAACTACCATTGCCTAAGTTTCGACTATATCTTGAGTTATGTAGAAGTCATTTTTTGTACTGCCTATTACTATCTGTACTTATTGCCAGTATCTCCAAGGCAATGGCAATTAATACAGAACGAATACTCCCATTGTTCACAGATTGACCTCTGCTGCAAAACAGGCATCATAAAACTAAATCTAAACTATGGCGATTACAAAATTGAATATATTAATAAAGTAATGTAAATGTATTACATTCGAAAGTATCACGGTAAAGCTTTAGGACAGGTTATTACAAACATAATTCTAATCTCTGTTTATGGCATTCGATTAGGTACATTTGTTTGTTCTTTGACAAACATTACGACCGATAATAGATCTCGCTAATAGTCTAATTTTGTTTTAATTAATGGAATTTATTTAATAAACTCGTCTGATTGTTGTCCTTATACTGATTGGAAGTTTTTTCCTATCATATCTTGAGTGGGTTAAAAGTCCAATGGTCGGCTAATGTCGTTCTCTTTTACCGATTACTTTGTGTCAGTTAACAAGTATATTCGTTTACGCCATTAGAAGTTAAACTTTGGGTTATTAGTCGTACTAGACTTATATTAGGAATAGTCATTACTATTCTTGCAACGAATACGTTGGAAAATACATGCAGATCGACTTATTTATCGACTTAATAGGATTAGCTTGCTAAGTTGATATACCTGACACGAGATCGAAAAATTCAGGTTGGATTTAATAATTTAATCTGATTAAATAACCCTTAAAACCAACTGGAGGTTTTTTTTTCTTCGCTACCTATCACTATCTTTCGTAATTTATTAATTGTCTAAAGACGGAGTCTTGTAATCTGCACGCTTAAGGCTTAACGAAAGTTCAACGAAGTAATTTGTCCTTTCGCTAAAACCTAATTCATTGAGGATATTGGAGTAGTAAAACCTAGGATCAAAGACTTTCGTACCATTATTATTTTATATTAGTTTATTGTTAATGTTATTTGATTTATAAGACTGGGGAACTAACTGTTCAGTTTATTACGAGATCACTTAAGAGCGTTTAGATCCCGTGTTGTGTTAACTAAGCTCTTGAGTAAATTTAAGGGAAAGGCAAAGTAACAGCAGGTATTCATATAATAATCTGTACATTTCGTAGGATTTGAAAGCCTAACTAATTATTGACACGTAAGACATTCTCTATTTTCAAATGCACTCTCACAAATTAATTAGCTTCAATTTCATTGGTTAAGGGCAGTGTAAATTAATAGTTCTTGATTTATTAGTCATTTATTGTTATTATTATTTTATCATTTATTTTTTTTATCTCTTAACTTCATGAAGGGCTCGCTGAACGGTTAGCTATAATTGTTTATTTATTGCTCGCTAACAATTAAGCAGTTTACAAACTAATTATAATAGTTTCTTTATTAACTTAATTTTTTACTTTTTATAGACCACAGTCAATCTTTTCTTTTTTGTCATAGCGTCAGTTATTTAAACCATAAATTCAGTCGTAAACATTATTATTCCTATGTAATTTATTGCTATCATTTTGCTTGCTGTTGTTGTGAAGTGCCCAATAAGAAGCACATATACGATTGAATTTTACTTTTGTACCACAAGTATTAACCAACTATACTTATAGGAGAGGATTATTATTCAAGTTCTGAACTGTAACATAAGCGTTTCTGCTTTTTAAATACCTATGTATTTAATATTAATTTCTTTTTCGTATATACCATGTGCTCAAAAACAATTGAACATTAGTATTGATGTACACTGATAAGATGTACACAGAGTGTACATCTTGGTTTTGAACGGTGTGGATCGCGTACGGAGTTTGATTTTCGTGCGGTTGTTTTTCGCCGTGTTTTGCCAGGTGCGACACTTTGAAATTATCTGCTGATGATGACAACTTGGTTGTCGAAATGCGTATACAGAATTTACAAAGTTAATGTGGAAAGGGGTTATATATCAACCTTATTGATCAAGTCAATCAACCACAGGCTCTATCAAATTCAACTGAACATTAGTATAATAAACTTGCATAAAGCTTAACTTTTCTTTTACTGCGAAAGGGACCCCCTTTTCTTTTTGGCCTTAGTGAACTAAGCCAAGATGGATCAAAAAAATACATTTGGTATTTTTGATCCCTCTTGGCTTCAATATTGGCTTAAGTACTTTCAGGGTAACAATATTGTGGCGTCCTATTAGAACTTATTAACTGGGAATCCCGACCCTCCGAATCTATTTCTTAATCTATTTTAGTACGCTGGAGGTCAAGCGAAAGGATCGTTTGTTAAGTAAGTCCGCCATAGGACAAGGCGTTACAAGGTACTCTATTGAAGCTTGAAATTTTCTTGTCAATTTATTGTTAAACTGCTTGTACCAACATTTTCACGTTGGTCTTTAGAGGTATACCAAATTTAAATAGTTTTAAAACAATTTTTTGCCAACTCGAGTGGAATAGCACAAAAAATGAATCTCTATAATTTGACAATTAACACACATCAACGAAACTGGGCATACACGGTAGAATAATATGAAGCTACAATATCTATATGTACATGCAAAGTAAACAAAGCTGATTATGCTATCGTAGCATGACGAAGTACTTTTAAATTTAATGCATATGAATTAGCAATAATTAATATCAAATGACAGAATATTACAACACTAGTACGGAACAATTTATCTGACCAATTTTATCTGAAATTTTAAAATAATTAGTTCAAATTTGAAGACCACTTCTTCATGACACGATCACATTTTCAGTTTTGTTTACTTTGCAAGTACATAATTATTGTGATATTGCTACCCATCCACCAACTTTAATTACATGTAACTCAGTTTCAATAAAGTTAAAGCTTTTAGTTATCTAATCTCTAGAAATTAAATTTAAAATTTAATTAATTAATCGTTTTAAATGATTAATAAATTAATTGTTGTAAATTATTATGTGTAATGTTTCCTTTTAAGTATTCTAGAGTAAACCTGCAGATAATCAAAAGTACAATATGTGCTGATAATTTTTATCTTGTTGAACTTGGCTCAATATAAACTTGTATTTCATCAATAACATTTTCTGTTAACAAAATAGGTCAACCTGTTGATTTTGCTTTTGTAATTGTGCCATGTTTGTTCGCAAAACTTTGCTCAATTCGCTGTTCAAATTAACTAAACATATCGTAATTAATATTTGTATTTACGTCAGGAAATTGGTTGTAAATTGTTCAAAACACGATTACAATTAATAAATTTAATGTTATCATTCTCAAAATAAAGCCTTTTATTTAAGTAAAACATTTAGTCGAAAATAATTGGTGTAATAAATTTTGGTATATTAAATAATAATTATTATTTACTTAATTAAAGTAATTAATGAGATTCTTAAAAATTGTTTGAAAATTTACAACAAAATGTAAATGACTTCTTTAAAACTAATACAAAACAAAACACGAAAAATTGCATGTCTTTGTCGAATAGAAAAAATTTGACAGCTGAAGTAATAAATAAATATCAGCAAATTGAATAAACTAAAATTCCCCGATGTATAGCCTGCGTCACAGTCAATCATTTTAGTACGTCTAATATCTAGTTTGTTAATTAGGATAAAATAGATGTAATATACTTAAAAAATAAAGCTAGGACGTTTACTAGAAGTACGTTGACTACAAATAATACAGTTTTAGAGCTATGTAAATGGTGAAGATAGGCTACCAACTCTATAGACCAATTTCCATAAAATTCATTTTTTGTTTCCTTTTTTTTTACAAATTACTCTGCAGTAATAACAAAATAAAAATATTGCTTCACGTGGACCAACGGTTATTTTAAGTCATTTATAGGAGAATGTTAGAATGGATAATTTAATTAGAAACTTGACTCTTCTCCACTCCAGCGATATGAGGTAGTTTCTGTAATTTTAAGTTTGTTGGAATCGCAAATCGTGCAGTTATTCAGTGTTAATTCTCTTGGTTTGGAGCATGAATTCTATCACTTCACAGTGTGATACTTGTACAATAAAATGAAGGGATTTGACAATTCAACAAACTATTGAATGTCACTTTTTTTTAATTAACTAATAGTTAAACTAACCTAAAGCGGTGCATATTGTAAGCACTTAAAAATGTCAAATTAGTTTACTTGAAGGAAAGATGACAAATGTCCACTGGACGAAATTATGAGAATTTCAAGATAAGGAATTATGGCTTTTTTTTTAACAATTATAAAGGGTTCGCTGAATATAATTTTCTGTTCGATTTATAAAAGAACATAAACATATTGAAATAACAATACCTTTCTATTTGATTTGTAGAATTTCTAGAGGAAAAAACTACGTGTTATGTTGTTATATAAGTGCTTTTACTTCTATCTGAGAGATGGACGTATCTATATATCGCTACGAATTTAAATAGGTAATTTTGAGGGAGCCTGTGGTTGATTAACTTGATCACTGGAGGTTGATATATAACCCCCTGCCACATTTATTTTCGTATTCTGTATACGTATTTCGACAACTCAGTTGTCATCATCAGCAGATAATTAAACAGTGTTGCACTTGGCAAACTACGGTAAAAATACCCGTACGAAAACAGATTCCGCACGCGATCCGTACAGCTGAAAGCCAAAACGTACACTGTATATTCGTTTTACGTGATTTTTAAAAAATTGTTTTACTTAAACTAAGATGAATAACATTAAAAAAGGGAACAGAGACATAAGAGGCAAATACTTACATGTGACTTATTGCACTGTCCCTTTTCTGTCATTTAGCAGACCGAGACGAGTTATTAGATTCCGAGTCACAACAGTTCAACACATGGCCTTTATTCTTCAAGATGTACATATTTTCATACGTATGCGGTAAGTACGCACATTCTTAATCAAATGTAAACAATCAGCGTTAACACTATGATTACAATCCAACACATGTTTTGCTAAACCAGATTTTTCGGCCGGTTGAATTTTATATGCGCGATATGTTCTTTATACCGCGCTCTCTAAAAACACTATTTAAATTTTTTGTCAAACGGTGAAAAGGTAAACATACCAACTGCTTGTCCCGACTGCTTTGATGTGACAGACATGTGGCATCCTGGATTGTTTTTCTTATGCTAGCCTTCCTAATTAATCCATTGACTATCTCCGAATCAAAACCATTGTATCTCGCGATATTCTTAATAAAGTTCAATTCTTTTTCGTATCTTACTTTTGTTAGTGGGAAATTAAGCAAGCGATTGATAAGAAAACTGAACGAAGCCATCTTTTGTTGCATGCTATTATTTGAGTCTGCCCTGATGACTCTATTGACATTGGTTTCTTTTCGGAAAATATCAATTTTTATTTTAAGATTATTTCTAATAACTAAGGTGCCCAAAAAAGGCAACGTGTCATTGTTTTCTTTTTCTAGTGTAAATTTAATCGTTGTAAATTTTGAGATTTATTCAATTGCTACAATATTAAGAGTATTTTAATTTATCGCTCACTTAAATCACTTACAAATTGTATATTTGTGAGTTTATCTTAATTAGCATTGTACCACATTATTTTATTACTTACGGTATCGCTTACAATATCATTTCGTCTATATTATATGTAGTCACACATAATGTTATTTTTGGTCTATATCCTGTAATTGGAATACTTAAATTGATTTCAAGGGTAAAATTGAGCCCGTCTTTGCCAATGTTACAATACAAGTTTAACATCAAGTTTTTCAGCATTTTTGCTACAACAAGAGCTTACTTTCACACTTTTTGTAATTTGAGACAAAAGATTCAATTTTGTATATATCGACAATGCAAATTGCATTCATTCGACTACCGAGCATGGAGCAAATCTACGAAATATTAGAAAAATGTTGAAGTAAAAGATTACTTTTAGATTTAATACTTTTAAGTCAAATAGAAAAGTATTTTTGTAAGCGCAACACTTTGTTATTTCAATATATTTATGTCTTAAATAGAAGGAGTTTGGATTTTAAAATGAAAAATAAATTTTTGATGCAAAACTTTCTTTGATATAAGGAAGGAAAAAATGGACTTGTTAAAACAACACACATACACACACACACATATATGTATATATATATATATATATATATATATATAGAAGCAATACTTAAAAATGATAAAACTAATTGTAGAGAAAACGTCCGGTAGGTGTAGTAATTTAAAAATTTTGTTTAAAAATATTAAAAGTAAAGATGAAAGAGATTTACATTTTAAAAAAGGAAGGAAAAAATTATTGGACCGGCAATGTCATCAATGGAAAAGATGGACAACGTCAGATGTATTGGCGCTGTTTCGCGTGAAGATTTTTCGTCAATCATCGCGGCGCAGGGAATAAAAGAATGAGAAAAAAAACGAAAGTAGTGTAAAAATTTTATATACTTATATGCTTTTATAAAACTTTGTTCAGGCATTTTTAATTATATTTTGGGTGAAGTGTTAGTGCTTTATTAGAGATATCAATGACATTTATAATATTTTAATTAGTTTGTTAAGAGTTTTTGAATTCTAAAATTGATTTCTTGATTGGATTTAAAACTAATTATTTTGACTAAAAAGTATATATAGGTCGGAGCATACAAAACTAACTAGGTCGTCAATGGTCATGCGGTTTTTAACTCTCAAGCTAATTGAGAACGCGTTTAATTTAAAATTTCATTTATATTGTTACCTAAAACTTCTAGTTGTGGACGTGCCCTACTAGTAGGTAGATAACCATGCGTGTACCAAACAGCAGATGTTTAGAGTTAACGTTTTACATTCATATACTTGTACAAATTAGTATGAACAAATTCGTTATGGGACTTAGCATTCGATTACAGCTATATTTTATACTGAACATTAATATTTTTTAATTTTAAATTATTTAAAACACATATATATGTGGTTTCCTTAGATAAACTAAAATAAATAAAATGTTTATTTGAACAAATCTAGGCAGCTTTCGACCGTCTACGAAGGGGGAAGGGGTAAGAATGATAATAACCACTAGATGACCGAAACGCAACGTCCATTAAAGAACGACAAATCTTGCCCTGGATGATTTGGGCAACGGTTATACAAAGAAATATACAAAGCAACAAGATATATTTTATGTATCTACTGTCAAATGTACGTACATTGCATACAGCTTAATTTCGCTGGTTTAGATTTGAATATGGATAAATGGTGCGCTCTTACAACGGAGGTAATTTGATGCTCGTGATGACTACCGAAGAAGAAGAAAGTGTACGGATGGGTGGACCTGGCGCCACAAACTTGAATTACCATCGCAAGACTAGGAAACGGTCATTTTAGTGGGACCTAGGAATAGGTAGCCAGTCCAATTTATGCTTGGAAGAAGTATAATAATCTAGTATCTGGGATTAGATAACAAATTAATAATTGGAGAACACCTTAAAAAATAATTAACAAAACGGGCAATGGAGAAGGAGACGTACAGAGAGTTAGTACAGAAAGTCCAATGGAGGTTTTTATTGGTATTTCTGTGCTCTTACAAGAATGTATCGGCTAGAGAGCTATTGGTTTTAACGATAGCTGTACCTCTAGATCTAATAGCTAAAGAGCGCAAACGATATAAAACAGGTAAACAACTAATAAGAGATGTCCATAATAAATTAATGGCAGTAGAAGTACAGCGCTAGTATGTATGGACATTTCTACCATAGCCTTCCCTGACATTTCTATTTTTTATTACAAATATTTATCCTTTTTGAAAATTTTACTTACAATTTCTAATTGAATTATTTGCTTTACATATTATTTTACTAGGACTATTATTATCTATGCGTATTATAATTTTTCTAATACTGATTGTATATTTTTCCCCTATATAAGTAAATTCTTCTTGCTTACATAAATACTCTTTAAATATTAATTTTTATTCGTCTTCTCTGCTATTATACATATATTTTTATTATTTATACTCCTAATTCCAACATTGAAACTATCACATAATTCATACCATTTACGCTTTATCCGATCTACTATTACAAAATCCACTGACTTTTTAACATTATTTTTAATGCTACCTTAGAATACACATATTATAATATCTTTGTACAGAGATATTATAATCTTAATATAGAGTATAGAATTCGATACACGATTTCTACAAAATTTTCGGCCAAAGTCACACCTACATACAAACTTCAAAATTATCTATTAAAAAGAAATAGAGACTTGTTGTGTTGAAACTAAGTTAATAAATGATTCAAAAATCGTTGCTATCGCTAAAATTATTCTTTCCAAACGAAAACGAAAATTATGACATGTGTATGCACACATCCGTGCACAACTTATTTTTATTGAATTACCATTTTACTTATTAGGATTTTTATGGCCAAAATACATAAATAAAAATTTATTTTCCAAAATTACTGATTGAAACAAATGTTGGAAAGGTTTTATTCCAGAATGTTAGCAAATTATATATATTATGGCACAGTAGAATTAGAAAAAATTGTAAAAACTGCTAACTGCTTACATCTATAGCGGCCCACAAATGTCTACCACGGTAACTGAATTATTAAGTGCCATATCGTCACCAGGTTACGGTGACGTCAACACTTACCAC
The DNA here is from genome assembly GCA_031893035.1 of Dermolepida albohirtum. Lineage (NCBI taxonomy): Eukaryota > Metazoa > Arthropoda > Insecta > Coleoptera > Scarabaeidae > Dermolepida > Dermolepida albohirtum. The sequence goes on along the minus strand of JAVIWB010005742.1, from coordinate 23,334 downwards.
GGAAAGAACGATTATCGACACTGGCGCTGCCAGCGTCTTCTATCGTCGGCAACACAATCAGAGTCACGCTATGTCATAAATTGATTTATTTTGTGTGGTGGTAATTATTCGACAACAGCTTAATTGACTAACATATTTTGTAATTGTTTACATTTTTATTGCCCAAAGTGTCTTTTATAACTACATAAAATTAAAATCCAAGCTGGGAAATTGCGCTGAAGAATTTGAATTTTTATGTATATTAATGTACAACTGTTGCAGTGAACCAATATTTTCATATACTATGTATTCTAAAACTAGTTTAGATAGTTTTCACAAATTTTATTGCACGTTACATAGTCAGGACACTTAAAATCCCTAAAATTAAGAATAGATGTTTTTGTGGTTGATTTTGTTTTAAATTTCGGGCGTTTGCTTATTATAACCAATAATAATAATTAAATCCGTTTATTATAAAATCCTATCCGCAATGGTTTCTGTGACTGAAGTAACTACTTGGAAAATTGATACGTATAATCGAGTTACAAAAAATAAATATTCTAAATGTAGTCGTTACATTTTGAAAATATATTTGCAAACAATACGCTTATATATTTGCCCACGTTGGTCGTAAAATCAATAAATTCTATTAAAATTGTTACGGAAACGCTCCCATTGCCTCAAAATTCCTTATGAAGAAAAGTGTACACCAAACACAAATTATTGAGGAGCGTCATCATAATAAGGAGGTATAGAAGGTGTAGCTGACGACAAACACACAGAACGATCAACTTAAACGATAACGGTAAAAATGTCGAAGAGCCTTGAAAAACTGGGCTCAAGGTTTAGTCCACCTAAATTGATGGATGAGCAAAAACTGTACAGAATTGGGCATTGCAAAGACGCCATTATCGGATGAATGAAAAAACAAAATGGGGAAAATAAAAATTAAGACAAGGCTAATTACTTTTTATGATTCCAAAGAATTCCAAGTGGTGCAACAGCTAATACTAAGGCGATCTTCGCATACCAGGAATAATAGTTATTTGGAAATTAAGTGTGCGAAGATAACTTTCCAATATGGGGGCAGGTTTTATTTGAGCACATACCGGAAAAAGATATATATTTGGTACAATATTTTTGTAACGAAAGAAATTTTATTAATAAATAATGCATTTATATAGATAATACTTTTTGACAGAATAACATTAAAGATTAATGAGAACACTATTACATGCACAATTTTAACTTGTATTACTATCAGGTTGTTACAAATGTAATGTCCGTTTTTTCCTTCAGTCTGAACTGAATCGCGCCTGTGTGAAGACGTGTATGTTTTTGGTGAAAATTATTACTGTATTTGTAGAAAAGGGTATTTATTTTGTAGTGTGTACCTGTTCCGTTTCTTGGAAAGATTAATACACCTGTCCTTGTCTCGACTATGGAAATGCTGTCGGCAAGAGATATTCGGGCAATTTACCTCTTTCAATTTAAAAAGGGATTAAATGCAGCTGCAGCAACGCGAGAAATTAATCAAACGTTCGATGAAACCACGTGTAATGAACGCACATTACGGCGATGGTTTAAAAAATTCAGCGAGGGAAATTTTGATTTGGAAAATGGGCCTCGCGGATATGCGCGTAGCACCGTTAATGACGACGATCTGCGTGTAGATGTTGAAAGTAATCCGTCGACAACAGTGCGTAGCCTTGCAGAAACATTTCAAGTGTCCATTGCTACCATTAGTCTTCACCTTTCTTCGATTGGCAAAGTGAAGAAACTCGATCGATGGGTGCCGCACCAATCAACGGAAGCTAATAAGCTCCGTCGATTAGAGGTGGGTACCTCTTTGGCTAATCGACAGAAAGTTGAACCGTTTCTTCATCGAGTGGTAACGTGTGACGAAAAGTGGATACTTTATGATAATCGGAGACGGTCAGGACAATGGTTAAATCGAGGTGAAGCACCAAGACAGCATGCACAAGCATCACTTCACCAGCGAAAGATTATGGTGACTGTATGGTGGACCAGTAAGGGTATTATTCACTATTTATTTTTGCAACCATCACGGCAGCGACCTATTGTGCCGAACTGGAAACTATGCATGGAAAATTGAGCCGCTTGCAGCCCTCACTAGTCAATAGACATGGACCCATACTTCTTCATGATAATGCAAGACCTCATGTTGCACTACAGACAATCCAAAAACTTTCGGAATTTGGTTACGAAATTCTCCCTCACCCACCTTATTCACCTGACCTTTCGCCAACTGATTTTCATTTTTTCCGAAGTTTAGACAATCACTTAAAAAATAGGGACTTCCCTGACCGGGAGTCTGTAATAGCAGTGTTTGAGCAATATGTGAGCCGTCAAAACCTAGATTTCTTTTTAAAGGGAATTTTTCAGCTTCCAGGCCGTTGGCAACAAACTATTGATGTAAATGGAGACTATATTGCAGAATAAATATTTATATTTTTTTAAATTTAGACTTTTTTTATTCCTTACAAAATCGGACATTTCATATGTAACAACCTGATACTTTGTAGTCACCGCTGTAAATTGTGGAATTACAAAATTTTGAAAATAATTATTTGAATAATTTTCGTATCTTTATTACTCCTATCGCCCTCTCGTATCTGTCGGTTTAAGTTTATAATCGATACCATTAATGACTTATATTTTATTTTTATTTTAATTAATAGATTTGAATCATTATTATCATAATATTTATTCTCAGCAATTAATTGCCATAATAATGAGTCAGTATTTTGCTCTTTCCCGTATTAATTTTTTTTTCTGAACACGTCACACCTAGAGTTGCTTAAAAGTTAAATGGCTGCTGCTATCGCTCTCTTTTATCGGTTACACGCCGACAGCTAAGAAGTCTACCATCGTTCACACCATTAAAAATTCATCAAATATTGATTGAGAAATTATTGGATTGGCTACTAAGTTCTTTCGGTTTTTACTGATAGAGAGCGTTGCTTTATTTATTGTATAACGTATGTTAGTGCTGTACTTTACCGTTGGTCGCGTGATACTAGTCACAGTGACGTAACTTCAGAAGCAAGTAGTGCCTGATTTTTATTAAAGCTATTAGTTGTGAGTTAATTTTAAATGGAGTGCAGAAACGAACATATTCGACATACATATTTTACTATTTTATTTCCGTAAAGGAAAGAAAGCTGCTGCGGCTCACAAAAAGATATGTGAAGTTTATGGTGCTAATTGCTTAACAGAGCGCACGTGTCAGAATTGGTATAAAAAATTCCGTTCTGGAGATTTTTCCCTCAAAGATGAGCAATGTTCTGGTCGGCCTACTGAAGTTGATGATGACCAAATCGAAGTCATAATTGAAGAGGATCGTCACATAACTGTTCGAGAGGTTGCGGAAAGGTTACATGTATCGCACACAACAATTGAAAAACATTTAAAATGTCTTGGGCTAGTTAAGAAGCTTGATATTTGGGTACCTCACAAATTGAAAGAAATTCATTTAACACAAAGAATCAACTTTTGCGATATGTACCTTAGACGAAATGAAACCGACCCTTTCTTAAAAAGAATCATCACTGGTGATGAAAAATGGGTCCTGTAGAGTAACATAGTTCGAAAACGATCATGGAGCAAACACGATAAACCAGCTCAAACCACATCGAAAGCTGAATTGCATCCAAAAAAGATCATGCTGTCAGTTTGGTGGGATTACAAATGTGTTGTGTTTTTTGAGCTGCTTCCAAGGAACCAAACGATCAATTCTGATGTTTACTGTCACCAATTAATAAAACTGGATGAAGCTATCAAAGAAAAACGGCCAGAATTGTCAAATCGGAAAGGTGTAGTTTTCCACCAAGATAATGCAAGGCCTCACACATCTTTGGCAACTCGTGGGAAACTATTGGAGCTTGGCTGAAAAGTGATGCCACATCCCCCATACAGCCCTGATCTAGCACCATCTGATTACCATTTATTTCGAAGTTTGCAGAGTTCTTTGAATGGTAAAACTTTCACAAATGACGATGATCTTCACTCGCACCTGCTTCAGCTTTTTGCTGATAAGGACCAGAAATTTTATCCGCGCTCATAAAATTTCTCGCAATCATGCAGCTGAAAGAAAGATAGCAAAAAGTCATTGAGCAAAATGGAAAATACAATATATAATTGATTAAAAACTGTTCTTTGTTTAAAAAAAGGGTTTTATTTTATACTACAAAACCGAAAGTACTTAGTTGCCAACCCAATAGTTAGTACTAGCAACTATTACGTTGGAAAATACTTGCCGATCGATTAATTTATCATTGTATATGTATGATTCTGTCAGTTAAGTCGATAAACTGCTTCACGTGGTTGAAAGTTCAGGTTCGGTTAATATTGGCATATTACTAGAAGGACGATCTTATTTTCATTATTTAACCCTCACAATTAAACGTGAGGTGTGTAATTTGTAAACTTTATAAAGGGTTTTCCAATAGGGACTGGACAACTTTTAATTCAATTTGTGAACGCACCCTTTCACTAATCATCGAACTGTCACTGTCAGTTTATTCAGTAAACTTAACATTTTCATCATGGTAAAGTCCACGAACGAACAATGTCTGCACATTATAAAAATTTGCTACAGAAATTCGGAGTCGGTGACCGCTACGTTAAGAGCGTTAACTCCGATTTTCGGTCGTAATTCTCGCCCTAGTAGACAAGCAGTAACCAGTTTAGTGCAAAAATTTGAGTCTACATATTCGTTGTGTGATGTTGCCGTGCCAGTGAGATAACGGGTTGGTCGAAGTATCGAAAATATCGCTGCCATTGAAACGTCCGTAGCAAATGATCCAAATCAGTCAATTCCACGGCGTTCTCAAGAGTTGGGCATCGCCCAGACCACTTTATGGCGAATTTTGCGTAAGAATCTTGGTTTACACCCATACAAGATCAAGCTGACTCAAGAATTGAAGCCGATGTACCATTTGAAGCGACGTACGTTCTCCGATTGGGCTCTGGAAAAGATGCGCCAAGATGATCAATTTCATCGCAAAATCATTTTCAGTGACGAAGCTCATTTTTGGCTTAATGGATTCGTCAATAAGCAAAATATGCGCTATTAGTCGGGTGAAAATCCACATGTGCTTCATGAAACACCACTTCATCCACAAAAAATAACTGTTTGGTGCGGTTTGCATGCCGGCGGCATCATAGGGCCATATTTTTTCGTCGACGATAATGATTTACGTTACTGTGAATGGTAATCGTTATCGCGCCATGATAACCGATTATTTTTGGCCCGAATTGGAAGATATGGACTTGGACAGCATGTGGTTTCAGCAGGACGGTGCCACAAGCCACGCAGCACACGTTCCAATCGATTTATTGAAGAGTAAGTTTGATGAACGTGTTATCTCAAGACATGGACCAGTCGATTGGCCGCCTCGTTCGTACGATTTAACGCCTCTACACTTTTTTCTTTGGGGTTACGTCAAGTCATTGGTCCATTTGAGATATTTCAAACACTTTATTATCGGGTTGAAGTACAATCAAAACATTTATGAATGGAACTCGACTTTGTTCATATGGCCACCGCGGGCACGTTTGCAGCGGTCGATTCGTTGGACCCAATTTCCGATGACTCGGCCACACAATTCGGCCGAAATGGCTGCTATTTCGCGTTCAATGTTGGCTCTGAGCTCTTCCAACGTTGTCGGCTTGTTGGCATAGACCAATGACTTGACGTAGTCCCAAAGAAAAAAGTCTAGAGGCGTTAAATCGCACGAACGAGGCGGCCAATCGACTGGTCCATTTCTTGAGATAACACGCTCATCAAACTTACTCTTCAATAAATCGATTGTAACGTGTGCTGTGTGGCTTTTGGCACTGTCCTGCTGAAACCACATGTTGTCCAAGTCCATATCTTCCAATTCGGGCCAAAAATAATCGGTTATCATGGCGGGATAACGATTACCATTCACAGTAACGTGAATCATTATCGTCGACGAAAAAATATGGCCCTATGACGCCGCCGGCATGCAAACTGCGCCAAACAGTTATTTTTTGTGGATGAAGTGGTGTTTCATGAAGCACATGTGGATTTTCAGCCGACCAATAACGCATATTTTGCTTATTGACGAATCTATTGAGCCAAAAATGAGCTTCGATGCCCAACTCTTGAGAACGCCGTGGAATTGACTGATTTGGATCATTTGCTACGGATGTTTCAACGGCAGCGATATTTTCGACACTTCGACCAACCCGTTGTCTCACTGGCACGGCAACATCACACAACGAATATGTAGACTCAAATTTTTGCACTAAACTTGTTACTGCCTGTCTACTAGGGTGAGAATTACGACCGAAAATCGGAGTTAACGCTCTTAAAGTAGCGGTCACCGACTCCGAATTTCTGTAGTAAATTTTTATAATTTGCAGACGTTGTTCGTTCGTGTACTTTACCATGATGAAAATGTTAAGTTTACTGAATAAATTGACAGTGACAGTTCGATGATTAGTGAAAGAGTACATTCACAAATTGAATTAAAAGTTGTCAAGTCCCTATTGGAAAACCCTTTACAAAATTTATGGAATGGTGTAATAATAAAAAAACGAAAATGTATACACAAAATTCTTATTCCATTTTGATTTTCTCAAATGAAGAAATAAATAAATTCAATAACTCTCTTAAAGAAGGACACTTAATGTTTTGCTATTTATTAAAATATTATGTATTACAATGAATTTAAGCAGTGTTAATAATGGGAGTATCCATGGCATGTCGCAGAGCAGACCTTGGTAATATTTCGTCATTAATTGATATTGTCTTTGTTAAAACTGAAGTAATTTCTAACTCCACCTGCACCAGAAACGTATATTACAAGAAAATTTGCAATTGTCGAAAATGACTGGAGATCGTTACCTATTAAACATAAAAAGTAGTCCAGAGTCAGAAACCTTGTTTTAAGTAACTGTGAACGAAAATATGAAGCTTTTCCAATATGATTGAACATACTAGGCAAAATATCGTTGAAAATTGCTGCATTCTTTAAATTGGATACTCCATTAGAGTATACAGGTCCCTATTTTCTAAGAAGTTTAACTATATTATTAACAAATCACGGTGGAGATTTGTCATTAGTTAAGTAATTAGGAGTGTCTCTTGCGGAAGGAGTTTCTCTTCATTAATATTACATGGCAGACAAAGTTATTCCCTCAACAAGCAAATAAACCCAAAACAACGTTTCTACTTCTGTTCATTTTGTTGTCAAAGGAATTAAAATTTCTAGTATATTAATTACACAATATAACCAATGTCCAATTAATGCTAATATATACTACAATGTTAGCTCTAAAACTCGGTAAAATAAATATATGTACAAAGATTTGTTGTTGCATTTACCTGATTTGTTAGTTCTTAATAAATTCATTAAAAATCGTTTCAATATTCGGAAGAAAACAAGATTGATACAATTTGGTACGTCGACTTCCGCGGTCGTGGTCCATGCTATCTGCTTCTGGGTTTCCGGGCTGGAACCGCGTCACTAGTATATCTGCCGACGTTTCGTACCCATTTGTATGGGACATCTTCAGGGCTGAACTACTGCACTGAAACTGGTGTAAGTCGATGGGGCACGTGTTTATATATGGATAATGGGTCATGGGTCAATGGAGCGTCACGGTTACGGTTGGGTAGATTAGAGATGCAGGATTGCCAAGCGTTATGTAGGGGGTAGCCATAATCGCGGTTAAGATTATTCTGATTCAGTTTGATTCAACCAAGATCCTATCCCGCACTAACCACTTCTATGGTCGCAAAATCCGTGAAACTGTAGAGATCTTTAAGCACCCCAATAATCTTAACCGCGATGATGGCTACCCCCTACATAACGCTTGGCAATCCTGCATCTCTAATCTACCCAACCGTAACCGTAACGCTCCATTGACCCATGACCCATTATCCATATATAAACACGTCCCCCATCGACTTACACCAGTTTCAGTGCAGTAGTTCAGCCCTGAATATGTCCCATACAGATGGGTACGAAACGTCGGCAGATATACTAGTGACGCGGTTCCAGCCCGGAAACCCAGAAGCAGATAAGATTGATAACAATTTTCATAATAGACTTAAGAATAGACATTTTCACAGGTCCGAAAAAGAAAACTCCTATGGAAGATAAAGAGATCAAGGGGTTTATGAACTACTGTGTGAGCAACGATGGCTTTTACGTCATGCAAATGAATAGAAAATCTGTCTTTGATTGCTTAAAAGAAGTAAAACTGTTTATTATCTATGTATTGGGTTGGCAACTAAGTACTTTCGGTTTTGTAGTATAAAATAAAACACTTTTTTTTTAAACAAAGAACAGTTTTTAATCAATTATATATTTTCCATTTTGCTCAATGACTTTTTGCCATCTTTCTTTCAGCTGCATGATTGCGAGCTCATAAAATTTCTGGTCCTTATCAGCAAAAAACTGAACCAGGTGCGAGTGAAGGTCATCGTCATTTGTGAAAGTTTTACCATTCAAAGAATTCTGCAAACTTCGAAATAAATAGTAATCAGATGGTGCTAGATCAGGGCTGTATGGGGGATGTGGCATCACTTCCCAGCCAAGCTCCAATAGTTTCCCACGAGTTGCCAAAGATATGTGAGGCCTTGCATTATCTTGGTGGAGAACTACACCTTTCCGATTTGACAATTCTGGCCGTTTTTCTTTGATAGCTTCATCCAGTTTTATTAATTGTTGACATCAGAATTGATCGTTTGGTTCCTTGGAAGCAGCTCAAAAAACACAACACTTTTGTAATCCCACCAAACTAACAGCATGATCTTTTTTGGATGCAATTCAGCTTTCGATGTGGTTTGAGTTGGTTTATCGTGTTTGCTCCATGATCGTTTTCGAACTATGTTACTGTACAGGACACATTTTTCATCACCAGTGATGATTCTTTTTAAGAAAGGGTCGGTTTCATTTCGTCTAAGGTGCATATCGCAAAAGTTGATTCTTTGTGTTAAATAAATTTCTTTCAGTTCGTGAGGTACCCAAATATCAAGCTTCTTAACTAGCCCAAGACATTTTAAATGTTTTTCAATTATTGTGTGCGATACATGTAGCCTTTCCGCAACCTCTCGAACAGTTATATGGCGATCCTCTTCAATTATGACTTCGATTTGGTCATCATCAACTTCAGTAGACCGACCAGAACGTTGCTCATCTTTGAGGGAAAAATCTCCAGAACGGAATTTTTTATACCAATTCTGACACGTGCGCTCTGTTAAGCAATTAGCACCATAAACTTCACATATCTTTTTGTAAACCGCAGCAGCTTTCTTTCCTTTACGGAAATAAAATAGTAAAATATGTCGAAAATGTTCGTTTCTGCACTCCATTTCAAATTAACCCCCAACTAATAGCTTTAATAAAAATCACGCACTACTTGCTTCTGAAATTACGTCAATGTGACTAGTATCACGCGACAAACGGTAAAGTACAGCACTAACATACGCTATACAAAAAATAAAGCAACGCTCTCTATCAGTAGAAACTGAAAGTACTTAGTTGCCAACCAAATAATTACCAAATAATATTGTATGGGTTGCTTATAATTTTTTCTTATGTGTTGCACATATAGAGCAAGAATCTAAAATATATTTATTTAGAATCAATTTATAGTAATTGTAACAATATGTTAATATAATACAGATAGAAAGATATCGTAGATGGCAGTGGTAAGTTTGATTAGCATTATAATAATAATGCTTAAATTTCAAAAGAAAGTTAGAAATATGAATTATTATGAGGATGGATTTGAATAATAATTGAATCAGTGTAAAAAGTTTATAAATACAAAAATCAATATACAATACATGAATGTAACATATTGCAAAATGGTTTAATTTTTATGAATTTAAGTTCTATAGTATAATTCTAGACTGTAATTGTAAAGAATTTTGTTAATATTTCATAACGATTAAGGTTTTATATTCAATTTTGATAGTCGTAATTAGAAGAAAGTATATATTCATGTATGCGAGATTTAAAATAATGGAAGACACGTTCCTAGTTAATTTAAGTATGCAGATAACAAAAATCATACTTATTTCCTTGTAAATAAATAAAAATTCTTTTGAATTTATGTACATATGTAAATATCTTTATGTTTTTGTTTTTGAATTCATTCCATTGATTCTGTTTTGTCCAGTATCTATAAATACTAGTTATGCTATATATATAAAACCTTGTCTCAGAATAAGGAGTGATTCAAATATTGCGCCAAAATAGTACATATTTTTAAGGGATTTCATTGGTTCTTGAACAGGCAAGTTTAATATGGATAAATGAATGCCAGATATCGGCCATTTTTCATAACCTGTAAATGTTTAATTACATTTTTGCATTGTTTTACTATATTTTTCTGTATTATTTAATAAAATCTGTACTTAAGTTCAAAAATAAAATGAGTGATCACCAATGTTCTAGTATTTATTTTTATATAATAAGGAAAAAGATTAATATTGTTGACCAACTACTACATTCACAACTGTTTATGTTTCATTTTTATGGTAAGTTACATTTTTAAGCTAGGTGTACCGCGGTTTAGCGGGATATTTGAATCACTCCTTCTTATTCTGAGACAAGGCATAGTTTGAAATCAGGAAGAGACCTGAAAACACGATAATGAGCGTATAATTTGTTTGTAACAAAAATATGAGGTTATTCGATAATAAATACATACCTGATTTAATTTTGCTACTTTAAAGCGTTAATAAGTATGTAATTTATTTAAGGGTAATTGAAGCATACTGAATACCTGGAAACTACGACTAACTGTAGATAAACTCTTAAAGCAGAAAAAAACATTCAAATAATAACGGATTTATTAGTCTTCAAAATGAAAAATTGAATTAAAAGATAAATACGTTAACTTTAAGCGAAAAACAAAAGAAACAAATGTTGATCAAACGATTAATTCGTAAAAAAATAACTAATAAATTTAATTAAATATTTAACAAGAATAAAGTAATTAATTCAAGAAAGTGGTATGACACAACATATATATATATATATATATATATATATATATATATATATATATCTGTTGTCATCGAGTAACTAACAATTAGCTCAGAATAAAATTTAGGCGCGCTTTAATTTAAACGTATTGGAACACAAATCACATGATATGTTTTCGACACAATTATATTAGAAGTATATTACGCGACCACTTTGGGAACTAAAGTGTCACACCTCGTACATATATATATGTTCAAACGTGTAACCAAAAATTTCATTTTTGAATAACCGAAATTAAGAAATAAGACAGGATTAGTGTAAAAAATTCGTAATACACTATTTGTAAACAAAACAGATGCTAAAAACTACATATGTAGCCCTACCAAGACAATCACCTAACACATTTTTCAAATTCAAAATCGGTATCGTATCACGTATATAAATACGTATATGTTGGCAAATGCATACGTAAAAACCGCGTTTAATTTATATTGTCACTGATCTTTGTAATGTAGAAAGACAATGTTGCCAAACATTCAACCAAGTATATTTATCTTCTTTTAACTTGGATAAGGGTAATACATCCATCCTCTACAAACAATGCCTTTCTTACTTCTATCTTGTCCTTTTCTTTTCGCGATATATGCCCATCTTTGTCTCAGCTTCTTTCACAATTTAACCTGCGATCAAAGTAGGCATCAGAACCGCAAAAATACCCCTCTGACTCTTCAAATTGTCCGCTTTGCACTCATCCCACACAGGAATATATGCTTTCTCGTTCTAACGGCAGATAGCATCATGTAGTCGTCGCAATGTCACTCCCCCACCAACCGTCGATCAGACACTTCTTCATTTGTTGACTCCGTGATCAATACGATATGTTCGGCTAAACTCGTGCATATCCGGTTTGTATTTTGTTGGTGTTATATTGTGGTGGGGGTGGTAGTAACTAAAGATAACTCTCCCTTATAAGGAGTACGACATAATATCCTAAGACCGTAACAACTCTCATTCTTATATTAAGAATGCCCCCTCCCTCCTTCATAAAAAATTAACCATCCAATAAATCTATTCAACACATTCATGAGAATTACGTAAGTTGTCTAACGTAATGAACGTGATAAGTATTTAAACGATTAGAACTTCATTTCAATGTTTATTATTCTTAATACTTTTAAAATTCTTTATATGTATTTTATTTAACTTCATTTTAAGGTGCTGGAACACAGTTAATCAGGTACGAGCTCATCAGATCCAGTTTTTTGAGCTGGGTGGTGATATAAGCACTTATTGCATAAAATGTAAATAATGCTAATTATTTAAAGCGCCCTTTTAATAATACTACAAACACTATAATAATAAAATATAAATATTTCATTTAAATTAAATCGTACATTAATTTATCCTCGAAACTATACTAGCCGACAATCTTTTGTTTGTATTCAATATTTAGTTTTACGTGTTTTTATAACTTCTAAAATGATTTTCACCATATTTAAGATGTTTTGTATTTAAGCACATTACAAAATTTTGAAGAAAATCTTATATACTGTTTGACATATTTCAACCTAATCTGATTAAATACGTCTTTTCAACTTACTTTTAAATTTGTGATTCAAATACACTGAATATATAAGCAAATCATTATATTTACGTGGGAATATTGATTCTATTTAGCCTACTATATAAAGGGCCACAATATTTCAAAACAAAATTTTATTTATTCAACATAATCTCCTTTTAGACTTATACATTTAGCAGAACGTTCATGAAATAATAAGCCCTTTAAAAAAGTTATTTATTTAAGTCTACAAACCACTCCACAATGACATACGAGGGAGCGTTTTTATATTCGCGGAATGAGCGGGTTGTAGAGGGGTGAGTAGGCGCATTGGGGGCGTGGTCTGTGCAGCGACTCATGATTAGTATAAATACGCAGTTTCATTGTTATTAGACAGTTAGTCTTTGAGCTATCGTCAACTAAGTAACATAATCAGGAGTGAAAAGTGAAATATGGAAAAAATCGAATATCGTGCCGTTATAAAGTTCCTTACCAGGCAAGGAAACTCAGTCGCGACCATAATGAATGAGATGTCATTGGTTTACGGCGACTCTTGTCCAGGAAAAACCATGGTGTACAAGTGGCATAGTTTATTTAAACAAGGAAGGGAATCCCTTGAAGACGACCCGAGGCCGGGCAGGAGCATTGAGGTGACCACGCCAGCACTTATCCAAAAAGTTGAACAAATTGTACTCGAAGATGCTCGACTAAAGAAGAAACAACTCGCAGAAATGGTTGGAGTATCCGATACAACAATTTTTAAAATCCTACACGATCATCTCGGCATGTCTAAGGTCAGCGCAAGATGGGTGCCGAGAATGCTCACGCCGCCGCAAAAACAACAGCGCGTAGAGTGTTCGCGTGCATTTTTGGACCTCTGTAATGAAGACAAGGATGGTGTATTGAGTGGAATTGTTACTGGAGACGAAACTTGGGTTCATCATTATGAACCTGAGTCCAAACAAGACTCCATGCAGTGGCATAAAAAGGGCACAGCACCTCTCAAGAAATTTAAAGTGTCACAATCAGCTGGGAAACTCATGGCAACGGTATTTTGGGACTCGGAAGGAATATTGTTGATTGATTATAAAGATAAAGGTGTTTCTATAACCGGAGAATATTATGCTTCAATATTAGAGCGACTAAAAGAAGCCATTAAAGAGAAAAGACGGGGAAAATTGACAAAAGGTGTTCTGCTTTTGCACGACAACGCGCCCGTCCGCAAGAGCCGCGTTGCGTTAGTTGCCCTGCATAAGGTGGGCTTCGAAATTGTGAATCACCCACCCTACAGCCCAGACCTGGCCCCGAGTGATTATTACCTGTTTCCGAAAATGAAAAAAGAGCTGCGGGGTAAAAAAATTACTGCCGATGATGAAGTCAAGCAGGCAGTTTCGGTGTATTTTGCAGATAAAGAGAAATCATTTTTTTATGAGGGTATAAATAAATTAATTGAAAGATGTGAAAAATGTATCCATCTTGCAGGTGAATATATTGAAAAAGAAAAATAATTTGGTTTTTTTATTTCCACCCCTTGTCCCCCATTCCGCGAATATAAAAACGCTCCCTCGTATATATGTATATGGCTTCGCCATTTGTAGAAAATATTTTGGTGTACAAATGTTTTTTGAGTTTTGGTAACAAATAATAGTCTGAAGATGCTAAATCTGAGGAATAACGTGTGGTCAACCAATTCAAAACTACTTTCATTAATATTTTATAGTGCAATCAATAACTTGTAAACAAAAGCATTGTCTTACAAAAAGACAACATCTTTGGTAAATTTTCCGCAGTATTTTCCCAAGAATGATGTAAAACACACGTTCATAATACATAAATGTGCGATGCTTTTACAATCCGCTAGAGTACAATTCGTCGAACTTCTAAAATAATATCCAAAATGGTGCTTATCTTTTGACATCTGATCCTCTTTTTCAAATTCTACTACCCCGTTTTTATAATGGCGTATGAAGGACACTGACCACTCAATGTTTCTATCATATCAGCATAAATTTCTTTGCCCGCCAACCGTTTACAAAATAAATACTTAATAACTGACAGACTCAATTTTTTCGAAATCTAGCTTTCTCTCAGATGTGGAAACAGTGAATTATTGGAAACACCACCATTCATCTGTGAACGTCAAACTTTGACAACTTATTTATAAAACATCATAGTTGTAACTATGGCAACCATATTTAGCTTCATCTGCTAGAAACTTTCCAGGCTAACTAGATATCAATGCAAAAATAGTACTTGTATGTGCTTAACTAAAAATCGGAGATTTTTATTTGTATTAGATTTTACACTATTACTCCAAAAAGCTAAAGTACAATGATATAGTCGTAGTTTACAGTTTGAATAAATTGCAAATATAATATATATCTTTTTAAGTATGTGTTTCTAAATCATTTTCTATACCAACGTCTGTACATGTTTCAAATAGAAAATACGTTGATCTAGAAACATATGAATGTTTCAATGCTCTCACATGATAAACGCAGATCTTCCATTGTAGAAAAACAGACACAATATTAAATCATATAACTCGGGACGTTTGTGAAAGTTAACGCATTTACTAAAATCAATAACATTCTTGCTATTTTTATTAAATTAGGAATATGAATAATCTTTAGTAATAAACCTGTGTTTATTTTAAAACTGTATTTACTATTTCTATTTAAATAAAACGAGTTACTTAAAAAAATATGGTATATTAAAAATCAAACTATTAATTCAATAATGGTAAACAAAGAGAAATTAAATAAACAATAAACCACATCGTATTACATGAATATTAATAAGAAAATTTATATTTTAATTCTTTAATATTTTTGAGCTATTCGTTTAATTACCTTTATTCAAGGTCTCTATATGATCAATCATGGTAATGAAAAATTTTTTGTATATGAATTAATGAATAATACAAATAAATGTATAGTATGTAACTCCAAAATATAAGGGTTGCCGTTTATATTTCCAATTCGAAAAGCATTGCTGCCACTGTGAGGGTGACATCTCCAAAATATGAGTTTTGAATGCCTCAACTGCCTCTTCCGGCGTAGAAAACTGTTGACCACGAAGTTTATTCTTCACGTGTGAGAATAAAAAGAAATCACAGGGTGCTAAATCAGGGCTATATGGCGGATGTCTCATCAATTCAATGTTTTGCCCGGTCATATATTCAATTGTTTGAACCGACCTCACATTGTCATGGTGGGGAATAATCTGTCGCTTTCGGTTTGTTTTCCTTATTTCTTCAAAAACTTTTGGCAAACAAATAGTTGTGTACCATTCGGAATTGACCGTTCTACAATGCTCTAAAGCCAAGGTTGCAACGTGACTAGTTTTTTCGAAAAACAGGCGACCATTTGTTTTGATGTGCTTCGAGCTCCAACAACTTTCGTTGGTTTTGGCTCATCTCGGAATACTCACCCAGTCGACTGCTGTTTACTATCGGGCTCATACACATAAATTCAAGATTCATCATATGTGACGACTTTATAAATGTTCTTTGAAGCACCGTCATTGTAGTTCTTGTACATTTCTTGGCACCAATCGACGCGAGTCCTTTTTTGAGCTGTTATCAAATTATATGGTACCCGACATGAACATAGCTTCTTAACGGTTAAATATTTATGCAGGATCTTATTCACGCTGGTGTTATTAATATCTAGAAATGCCTCGATCTCACGGTTGTCACATGACGGCCTTGCGTTATCAAATCAGACACTGCATTAATGTTTTCCGACACAACAACCTTTGCGGGACGACCTTCACGAAATTCAACGTCCAAAGAACACCGTCCAAGTTTGAATTCACTATATCAACGATATACTGTAGTTTTCGATGGTGCTTCACCATCATATAAAGAATTCAGCTCGTTGATGCATTCTTGTTGAGATAATTCACGTCAAGAATTATGAAAAATAATTGCACGAAAATGTTCGCGAGTTAATCCATTATTTTCACTGACATAAAATTTTCATAATAGCGACCGGATAATAAAACTGTCAAGGTAAATATATTATCAAAAATGACAAACTTCACGATGCAATTATCAGATCGGCGGCGACACTAACAGTGTTGCCAGTTCTCGAAATATAAACGGCTACCCTCGTAACACTTAAAAAAACTACAATACAATAATAAGAAGAACTTATCTTTAGCGCCTTAAAGCTTCACCTTTTTTCTTCTTAACGTTTATGTATTCTGGTCCTAGATGTCGCTTTCACCAATTTCTTCCCTTCTTCGGTTTTCATGAACGGTGAAATATGTTTACACACACATATTCGCCCTATGTATGTCTTTAAGCACTATTTTCAAATTACAGCTTTTATCGTATTTATTATATCGTTTATATGTTTATTATAAATTGTTTTTAACATTCACTTGATAGCAGTAGTTTAAAATATTTGAACACTATTCCATTTAAGTAATTTGTCTTTTCTGGCCTTTGCCAATGTTACTTATAATCTTAAACTTTATTTACTTCTTTTATTTATTTTTTTCTAATTTTTAAAATGTTGATTCTACAAATGATTACTACTGAATAATGGAAAATTTCCTATTCAAAGTTTATATATATCCCAAGACAAAAGAATGTTGCAGTTGTCAATATTCTCATGGTAATTCGAGAAAAACAAAAGAAATATTGAATATCATATTTAAATTCCTCGTTTCATACTTTAAATCTGTTAATTAAAATATTTGAAAAATTTCAATATTTTTACTGTCAAAATTCAACTTACATCTTTAAAATAAACTTACCCGTACCCTTTAATATTACTCTTTCAAGATTTTCTTTACAGCTTTCGTTTCTATAGAAAATGTGGGTTTTTAAATAATTAAATTATTTATGACTCGTATCTTGATTGTTTACTTTAAGTTATCTTTTGCTTTTTCTTGATTTATTAGTTTAAAATCAACTCATTTCAATAACAATGTTTTCCTTAAATGATTTCTAAACTCGCATTTTACTTCCTTTATCTGAACATTATATTTTAAATTACATTAGTTATTAGATTTTATGATTGCCTTCTGTTTATGATAATGACATATCATTATTATTTATATGAATTGATTCTAATCATGTGTTTCTTGTGCAATTATTCATCAAGATACGATACCTTAATGCTATTATGATTACAAGTATTTACAACAAATTTCTGTTTTATGTGGTTTAATTGTATTAAATACAGAACTTTTAAATAAATCCTTTTGAAATTATTATTAAATATGAGTATTATTATGTTTAACAGTAAGTATAATACTTAGTTTTAAGTTGTCTTTCAAAGTGATTAATAACTAAAATCTTTACGTTTTGATGGAATTTACTTTCTATATTTACTGTTTATATTCAAGGCTCTTTGAAAAATGAAATTGTTTATAATTTTTAGTGAACTAATAATTAATATTTTTCCCCGTTTATATCATGATATACTATATACCCCTTTAATGAAATATGTTCACAAAGAATACTTTGTAAAATTCATATGAAAAGTCAGTCAAAAACGTAGACAAAATCAATCACAAACACCAATAAGTGAATCAAAGAGCAACGAATCTGTAACAAAATCTGTTCATAAACTATTTCGAAGTCTAAAACAAAAGAAGTGTTGCAATTTTGTACTTCGCTCTAGCATCGAAGCCGTGAACAGTAAATAATAGAGAAAAATGATGTGAATGTTGACGATGAGTATTATATATATATATATATATTTGAAAAACACATTGCCGACCAAGTAAAGCAACTTCCTAATAGAAATTTTATAACTTTACAAGAGCAAATTTGGCAACTTATTACTAGTGATAGAGTAAAGCATCTTCCAGATGTAAGGTAATTTACAGAACATTGTTTCAATCTTAAAAAACCTACAATAAGCTAACCAGAATCACCAAATTCAACATGAGTGTCTTAAGTTTGCACCAAATGGATAGTCGATCTTCAACATCATCCTTTAATTATTCAGCCACCATGTTTTGACATTATTGTTTAGTATTGATTATAATGAAGTTTAAAATATTTTAATCAAGGAAAATATAATAATTTTTAATTGTAACTCTAATACATAGTAAAAAATACTTTTTTCTTACCTTTATATAATCGCCAAGAACCTCATAGATTGCCCAAAGACCTTCTGGCAAAGAAACTGAAACCGTATACGTCAGTAGTCTATTTAAATATAGTAGGGTAACTAGGCAAACTATCGTCACTAGCTTGATATCATAATGTCAGCACCAATTTCATTTGAAAAGAAAGTAGAGTCCTTATTCATGTTATTAATTTTGTAAGTTTTGGTTAAATCATCTTCAACCATTTCTCAAATTTTGTTGGTGACAACTTCATAAAATCCTTATGAATCCGTATCTTCTCTTATTATCTCTTTTAAAAGTCTCACAGAAGTCCTTAGAAAGTATTTATTTAAACTCTTACCCATATTACAATAACTTTAACAGCAGCATAAGCTACCGAACTTGGAGCCATTTTGTAATTATATTAAAAAACAAGTTAATTATGTAATAATTATGTAGGACTTTCCGCCAGAAAATTTTTCAAGTGTAAAAGAGGCTTGACAAGAGCTTGGAGCGATTTTGTGATTCTAATAAACAAGTAAATTATGCAATATGTGAACACATTAGCAGCAAGTACTTTCCGTCAATAAACTTTTCTAGAGTAATTGAGGCTTAGCGTTAGACCGCTTGACTATTCATAGTCAGGATTATTGACTAAAATTTCGGACACATTTTATTCATTCAGCTTCTTTAACCGAAATAAAAAACCTTTGTGTAACTTACCTTTGATAGCGAATAATCTGTATCCTATAAGTAATTAAATTTGATACCATAGTTCAGGCAGCTATGGAATCATAACCATTTATACAAAATTTCTTAGTGTATTCATATAAGGCGGTCTAACATATTATTAAGGCACTTAAAATCAAACTTGAGCAAAAATCCTTTACGTTTTGCAGACAATAATTTCAAACCCAACCGTTGCAAACATTCAAAGTATATGTATACAGGTTTATTAATATTTAACTTAAACAGAAGGTAATTGACGAATTTTAGCTAAATTTTGTCTATTCTATTAGCTTGAAATTTGATATGTGGATTCCAAACAATACAGTAATATTCAAGAGTAGATCTCACCAAACCCTGATGATAGCAAAAAGATTTACAAAATCTCGCGTTTGACGTCACACAAAACTGCACAACCTATTAGCTTTGCAAAATAGGTTAAATCTCTGATAAGATACACTTTCCCCAGCAAATACTTCTCGATAGAATGTAAATAGTTATGAATTTTCTTTGTAGCGAAAGAGATAGTTTAATATTTTCCCAATATTTAGGTACATGTTACTATCTTTATTTCAGGCGGAAACTCCATAAACATCCGATTGAAACAATAAGCAATAATACCAAAGAACAAAAGGAATTTTCAATAAAGTCCGACAAAACTTAATTTTGAAACAACTATACTTTTGTATTCTAAGTAGGCCTCTGCAATGCAGTAAACTTATCCCAGTGTGTTACTCTTATTCAAGACGTCATGTTTTTAAACAATTACGACGAGGCATTTTTGAGTTTCTTTTTCTCTTTAAAAGCCTTAACAACGTCTAATTTTGTTTGAAACCGCCGTCGTTTAATCTCTTTTCTTCAAGGTTATAGGTGGAAGGTTCGTGGAATTATATAGGACTATGCGGAAGGTGCAATACATAACAACGATAGCCACTTGGGACTGAGCGTTATTGTTGTAAAGCATCCGTTTCCCAATCAGCTTAGATCGTTTATTGAGAATAAATCTTTCATTAATTGACCCAAAATTTCTTTATATTAATTAGCGGTTACTAGGGTAATATGAGGGGCCATATGCATTTCCATCACACCCCTTTAATCAAACAATGTCATGATCATAGGTTCAACGGTAAATTTTAACAAACGCTTTTAGAGATGGTTCACGTTTGTCTACCTATTGCGCATACTACTGCTTCATCTTCGAATTATAACAATATATCCAGCTTCGTCAGTAGTAGTAGTCGTCTTCCGTTATTCTTTACCTTTTTCTTAAATACACTGTTTGCAGTATTCACGAATCGCTATTTATTCAATACTAGTAAATGTGGAATCCATTAAACACAAATACTTGTGCAGATATTTCAAGAATGTTGGAAGGTTACAAGACAGTTAAACGTGGATCCGTATGAATGATTACTGCTTCAATAACGTTTTCCTCAGTTAGCACACTAATTGAACCATTTGGACTGCCTTGGATTGTTAGAGGTACGACAACAATATTATAATTTTCAAGCACTTCCAAACTCTAATAAATAATTTGTTACAATTCATTTTTCAAAATGAACCTATTCGCATACTCTCCTACATTTTAACATTTTGTAGCTCACCTCGTGGGAGAGAAATGTATTAAATCGTAATCTTTCCTTAAAGAAGGTGATTTTGATGGAACCTGTAGTTGATTAACTTAATCACTAAGGTTGATATATAACCCCTTTCCACATTAATTTTCGTAATTCTGTATACGTATTTCGACAACTAAGTTGTCATCATCAGCAGATAAATGAAGCAGTGTTGCACCTGAAGAACTACGGCAATAAATACCCGTACGAAACAATGCGGAATTAATTATTTTGTACGGGTATTTATTGCCGTAGTTCTCCAGGTGCAACACTGCTTAATTTATCTGCTGATGATGACAACTTAGTTGTCGAAATACGTATGCAGAATTACGAAAATTAATGTGGAAAGGGGTTATATATCAACCTTGGTGATTTCCTTAAAGACTTTCGAGCATCTGCGTTCCTTAATTTTTATTAAAAAGTTATATATAATATATGTATTTTGGGAAGAAATATGTGAACGCATAACTTAAATAATATCATTTACACCATAATCAAATTACCAAGCACAATAAATATATTTTTATGCTATTACTCACAATCTCTCCATTAATTAACATCTTGCCAGTAACTTTGGCGTTTAAATGAATAAATTACTTCTGTCCATTTCAAAAACTAAATGCGATAAAAAGACTAACTACGGTATAAACCTAGTAGAACTTTTTACTAATTATTGATGGAAAATAATATTATAATAATAGTAAGGCAGTAATTTTTGGTGAAATTATCGATCGCTTTGTAATGGCGGTGGTGGGAAAACGGAATGTGCAGCCATATATACACTTTCAAATTCTTTCGGAAGAAGATGGGTCAACTCTAGACAGTGAGAAGAAAAGAAGAGCAAAAGTACGAGTGACGAGGCGCCTAAGAGCTGACCGCCCACAGCGTCCCGACGGCGCGACTTGTTGAATTCCAATATACTACTAATGACTGAACAGAACTGTTATATAATACCATTATAATAAAGTAATACGTTTTTATACATCTCATCTGATTCGCCAATAACAGGATAACTAACAATTAGTAGAAAATATTCTGCTTTTCGTTTTTATACCTTCAAATTTTAAATATATTTGCATTATAAAAGTTTAGTACAATTTGTATGCTCAGATACATATTGCTGTGATATGTATTATGGAACTATTACTTATCTTCTTGCTTATCAAGGATGTAGTAATAAACTTGAATAAAACCTGTCTGATGAAATAAATATTTTCGTACGACATAATATTTAATTTAGATAGACTCTTTTCTTGTATTATTTTATAAAATATTTATAACGGCTGAGCAGGGGTTGTTTTAAATCAACCAGGTGCAGCACCTAATTAACATTACATTCAGATAAATAAAACGATAGATTATTTGTGAACTGTGAATTATAAATTTTATTAAAATTCAAAAAGCATTTAAACATAATTGATAAATGAATTGGATATCAACATTATATATATATATATATAATGTTGATATCCAATATATATATATATATTGGGTCTGGGAAAAAGTTCGTGGCGTTTTTTCAGTAAAATTCAACTGGTCCCCGCATGGCGCGTGGACGAATTCATTTAAACCGAATATGCTCCATTATTATCGACAATGTTTCGCCATTTTTTTGGTAGATCCATGATCCCATCGGTGAAAAACTTCTGTGGTTTCTGGTCGAAAAACTGAATCAAGTAGTTTTCACAGGCTTCTTTTGAAACCAACTTAATTCCATTGAGAGAGTTCTGCAGAGATCGAAACAGATGATAGTCAGAGGGTGCTATATCCGGACTGTAAGGTGGGTGCATCAAAACTTCCCAACCAAACTCTCTCAATTTTTGACGGGTCATCAAAGAAGTGTGTGGTCGGGCGTTGTCATGATGGAAGACAACACCTTTCCTATTAATCAATTCGGGCCGTTTTCTTTCAGTCGCCTGGCGTAATCTCTCTAGTTGTGCACAGTAGAGTTGAGAATCAATCGTCTGACCAGTTGGAAGTAGCTCGTAGTGGACGATTCCCCTCCAGTCCCACCATACACACAGCATCACTTTTTTTGGCGTCAATGTTGGCTTAGCGAACGCTTGTGACGGCTCACCATCCTTTATCCACGATCTTTTACGCTTCCGATTATCGTACGTAATCCATTTTTCATCTCCGGTTATTAAACGTTTCAGAAACGGCTCGATTTCATTCCGTTTCAGCAGCGCATCGCAGATGTTAATTCGGTCCATCATGTTTTTCACGCTCAACTCATGAGGAACCCATACGTCAAGCTTTTTTTTTGTAATCAGCTTTGTGTAAATGGTTCAAACCAGTTTTGTGGTCAATGCCTAGCTCCATGCCAATATCGACACTGCTGATATGCTTATCTTGTTGGACTTTTTCAAGAATTTCATCAGAT
>JAVIWB010005737.1:0-79638 GCA_031893035.1 Dermolepida albohirtum | reverse complement strand
ATGTAAAAGACTCATAATGAAATAACCTTTAGAAATAGATAACGGATCTATACACTCTCCATCACAAATGTGTCTTAAACTGGTAAAATCGAAATTTTATTCTAGATTCTCACAACAACCATGTTCGCCAACTTGTGAGAATTAGCTCTGTTGGCTCAGGACTACCTCTGTGGAATTCTCGAATTCATTTAAGAGATTTCAAACACTCTTTTGGTATTTGAAATTAATGCATTGACCTCTTGATAACATTGTCGAATACTTTGTGCTATAAAGTGTAAAGCATGAATTTTACACGTCAGATGTAAATGTCCCTCGCACTTGTCTCTAAGGGAACGGCCTACACTACCCATTATCACTGCACCATCACTCACAAACATCAACAGTTAGTCAGTTGAAAGTTGAAATTTTTTTAGCGTATCCAGCACCTTTATAATTGCTTCACCAGTGTAATGGAAAATGTCGCTTTAACAGAATCTAGGACGCGCACTATAATATTCAAAATATAATTTTTTTCGACCATCGACACATAATCGCAGCTGTTTATCGTTTACAACAACATTGATCATGTTTTCCATGACATTACACACAATTGGCATATGCCTCTGGAGTGCTCTCCAGGATGGTAGCTTCCAATTGGTATTGTATTGATTCCAGAAGTCATGAAACGGTTACTTGTCGAGTAGATGAAATCTCAAATCACAGGCGATGATCACGAACAGTAAATGAAACATAAATTGTGTCTTTGATGCACGTTATTTTTCTTATTTTAGTGTTGGACACTCTTTATATGTTTTTTACAGTCGCGTTTGACCCAGCACGTCAACGGTTTATCGTAAACTTTACAGTATATCTACACACCACACTGCAGCACCATTATAATATGATGCAAGAAATTCATCAATAAACTTTCGCAATTTGTCAACCGAAGGTCTCGTTTTACTTAAGTTATAATTCTACACTTCTTCTGATTTATAACACTGATGTGGATGCTGCGTACTTAGTACGAATCTGGCTCGTAGGAAGACATCCCAACTCTGTTTATTTTTAAGATACTTTCGCCGTAGTTTCTTGCCTTACGAGTATAATAAGTATACAGTAAATATATGTTACCCTATTTTAACTACTAAATGAAATATTTCAAAATACATTTATATTACAAAGCACAAAACTAAGCGGCGAAATTCAATTTCTTTAAAATATTGCGAAAGTATTATTCCTTACTTAATTTTTAAGTGTTTCATGCAAGTAATAGCAAAATAAACTGAGATAAATATATATTTTCATTTATTTAAAATAAAGCCTTTGATAAAATCTTTTAATAATATAATTTAATAAACCAAGTATTGTTATTTAAATACACACACACATATATATATATATACACTACCGGTCATATTTATTTGCCCACTCTTAGTGTTAGCCAAAATTATTAAGCTATCAAATGTGTATTGAAAATTTTTTTATTGTACCAATAAAATAATGTAAAATAAACATAAAGTAGTTACATTTTTCTTATATAAAAACTTTATCATTAATTATTATTAAATTTTGCTCTCATCAATGTCATCTTTATTTTTGATAATTGCGGCACTTAACCGCGGCATCCTTTCAATTAATTTTTGCAGTGTATCTTCTGTAATTTGTGCTCAGGCTTCTTGAAGTTGTTCCCACAGTACAGTGGTGGATGATAGAGCACGTTCTCGAACCTTCCGGTCCAATTCTTCCCAAAGGAGCTCTATTGGGTTCAGATCAGGACTTTGAGCTGGCCATACCATTATAGAGATTTGCCCTTGCTCTTCTAGTTGACGCAAGTAATCGCCACACAATCCAGAAGTGTGTTTCGGATCGTTGTCCTGTTAAAATACAAAGTTTTCGCCAAGAATCCTTAGTCCTGAAGGAACAGCGTTATTTTCTAAAATTTCCTTGTAGCCTTCTTTTCTCAGGATTCCCTCAATTTTGACGAGATCACCTACAGACCTTCCACCAAAACACCCCCAAATCATTACTGAACCTCCTCTATGTTTTACGGCAAGCGCAATACATTCTGGCAGTACTCTTTCTCCTGCGAATATTCGCCTTTTACTACCGAAAAGTTCAAACTTCGATTCGTCTGTCCACAACACATTATTACACTGATCAATCGTCCAATTTTTATGTTCTTTAGCCCAATTTAGTCGTTTTATCTTGTTTTGCTTTCGTAGTAGTGGTTTTCGCAGAGCAATTCTTCCGTATAAACCCACTTGTCTTAACCTTCTCTGTACCGTGGACACACTAATTGGTTTTTCACGCGCTCTATTCATTTCAGCAGCAATTTCTGGTGCTGTTTTTCGTCTATCGCGTCTACATATCCGTATTAGATGCCGGTCATCTGCAGATGTCATCGCTTTGCGTCGTCCAGATCTTCTTTTGTTGGAAAACGTACCACTTTCTTGAAATTTTGTAACGTCATAATCAACGGTTCTGCGATTTAATCGTAATTCTTTTGCAATTTTGCGATTACTTTTACCCGTACGATGATAAGCAATTATCATAGTACGCATTTCAACAGATAATTCCTTCGTCTTCGGCATTGCATTAAAATATTCACAATAACTCTATTTCACTGTTTTCGCAACAAAAGATGAACGATGACTGACATAAAATTTATTTTCCTTTTTGAATAACACATCCTAATATTGTAATTAGTTAGTACAATAACACAATATTGGTAATACCTTTCGGAAATGCAGGTAAAACTGTTAATACTGTAGGGATTAGCCTATATAATATTTATGGTATTTTTCCAATTTATGACACCTTTACGATATATCATAATCAATTTAAGATTTTCGTAGAAATTCATATGGAATTACTTCCACTAATAATGTTGAATAATTACAATACATATTTTTCGAAAGATAATCCGTATTTCAGGAAACACATAAAATTGGGGTGGGCAAATAAATATGACCGGTAGTGTATATATATATATATATATATATATATATATATATATATAATTAATTTTTATTTCGACAATATTATTGTTTTAGAAGAACAATAATTAATAATAAGTATATGAAACTAGTTCATATGAGTTTCTATCGATTATTTACTTTCTACTTGAACTATCGCACAATTAGGCACGCAGTCATATATGGTAAATATGTATATGAATGCACATTATGTAATATATATATATATATATATATATATATATATATATATATATGTATATGTTTTTTAAAACTTAGTTTGCAACACACATTTACTTATATTCATTCCATACATTGAATACAATATGAAGGTACTTACTAGCAAATATGCCCATGCTAATTCTGTGCTCTTTGCCAATGATGAGACTGCATGGTAGACTGGAACATCCCTCTATATCAACTTCAAACAAATAATATATGGATCCTGGCACGAAGAAAATAATTACGAAATGAAATTTAAAAAAACGTAACAATACACACCACAATCCCGAAAAATTACAGGATCCGACTTTATCCAAGCTATGTTCAAGAAAAATAAGAAATGTACCCAAAGTTTATACATTCTCAAACAGAATTTAATCTTGAAGAAAATTCGTTTTGCAGAAGAAAAATGTGCGTTGAAATCGTCTAATGGAATGAACAATTTTAAAAAGTGCTTGATAATTTGTAATATTTTGAAGAGCTTTAATATCAGATAACTGACTGATATCGTTTAATTTAATATTAAATAAGTTGTACAATATTTTTAAAATATGTACATACATAAATTACACGTACTACAATCATACTTATCATTATGAGCAATTTCTTTTGACGAAATTGAGCATGCCATTCTTCTAAAAAGGCTTTCCAAAATAGAAAAGTGAATATTTTCAAAATATAAACAGTGGAGAAACACATTTATTTAATAATCAACATCTTTTTTTACTATTAAAAAAGGTGAATGTCGTCGATGACGTCTCAGCAACGACCGAATATATAAAATTCCAAATGATTAGCTGTCAGATTTAAGTTCAATTGCAATAAAAAAATTGATGAAAAGTATTGCAGTTTCAAAGTAATGTAAGTAATACTTTACTAAACGATGGAAAATAATTTAACATAAAACTTAAGTTATTAACCAAATATTTGCAATTTAGATGAAAATCTTACTAAACCAATTATTTTATCTATTCTGTCATTCAGAATGTAAAAATTGCTTTCTTTCAATTCAAGCAATGTTTTTACATAAATATACTTCTGTAATGTCAGATAATACAAATCGATAGTTCAGAAAAGAACAGACACAGTCGAGAAAAGAATCGTATACTTATCTATGCACAGTAAGTTTTCATAAGAATGTCGCTTCTTCAAAGCTCGATACTCAGTGGTTTTAGTGTTATGTGTATTTCTGTATAAAAACTACATTTTGATAAGGGATTTAATTAAAATAAAAACGATAATAGGTACAGATGATCCCTCATACAAAAAATAATCTCAATTCAGTACAATAAAAAATAGACCAATTTCCATTGAACCGAGTGTTCTGTCTGAGGACAATAATATTCATAATTATTGTTTTTAAGTTTTCTCTTTAACATGTGTTTAGCTTAGTTATTGTTCTCGTTACTTGTGTCGTTTGTGACATTAGATTATTAAATTTAAGTTGTAAAATAATGAATAGAATAAGATCTGTAATTTTGCATATTCCTTTACTATATTTCAATACAAAATGCAATGAAAGGTACTGGGATTTCCAAATTACTTAAACCCTTAATTGATTCCTTGTAACTGTCCTTGTTCTCATTACAGATACAAAGCGACATACATTTACATGCCGCTCTTATTAATGTTATATTTACCAGACTGCATTTAGTTTAATTATTTGTAAAGGTTTATTATAAGATTTCCATTTACATTTACAAGACTGCCTCGAAAATTCCTTAAAAGAACTATAAGTTCCTTAGACCATTTTACAACTTATTATTACAATTATTTTCTTTTACATTAAAAGAATCTTTGTTATACTCTCGACAAGGACACATGCGTACACTGAAAGTCTAGTATGCGAAAATTTAAATATGTGTCCACATTTTTCATGACATTTTACGCTCATTTCAGTCTATCATTTCATTAATTGTGGAAATTTTGTACGTTTGACGGCATAAAAAAGTGTATAAATGTGAGGAAAGTAAATTGAAATACATTACTACACTAAAGTATGTCGTTAATATACTATAATCACAGCTTATAGGATATGTGGTAACCACAAGGTATGGAACTTTTTATGGAATAAATTTAGTAATTCCGAAACTATCAGTATTTCTCAAAAAATGCTGAAACAAATAAACTAATTATTTTGGTAATGCTAAACTTTATATATTTTATATACATACTTGTAATATCACCAGTTAAGTTATGACGACATATGCATTTTTTGTAATGGCTAATTTGGATGGAACGGTGAGGTTTGTGTCAGCTTTAAATAGGCTTTTCAACGAGTAAACGAGTTCTTGTAATAAACGAATTACATTGTTTTTGGCAAGGAAATTGGAAACATTTTATATAGTCTAACATATAGCATAATATTGCTTCTAGTGACTTCTGTAAAAAGGATATAGCTTTAGCTTCCATAATTTCCGTCATGCAACGAGGTACGCTAAGGACACAACTCATTAGACTCTTACACGATTTATAATCAATAGACTTATTGCATATTTGGTTATTCGATTGTAAAGATCTATAGGTCTGAATTAATGAATTAAAATGCCAAGAGCAGAGTTCGAAGACAACCAGATTATCGCCAACTAAATTGTCTTGAAATGGGTCGTATCGACTATATGACGCTGGTATTACATTTTGTGAAATCCGTAGGCGGATGTAAAAAACTAACGAAAGTACTACGAGAGAAGTTGAAGCACTCCGAATATGCAGGATCCGTAAAATGAAGTTAACGGAGATCAAAATCAAAGATATTTTAGCAGTAGTAAAATACTGGAAATCAAAAATTGCGTTAAAAGAAGTTTTGTGATAAATAACGGTGGTAGAGATGAGGTTTCTTATATAAAAAAATGAACTTTAATTTTATCATATAAGTCAGGTAAATGTGTGAACCCAATAAATAGAAAAAATTGCAAAATTTTTAGAACTTGAAAGCATAAATAATTACGATAGGCCTTCTTTTTTTATTTGCTAAAGTTTCTGCTGTCAATATTATGAATTTACAGAGACATGGTGGCTGAAAGTTTTCCTTCGTTGCAAAGGATTATTCTGATGACTCGTATAGTGATAAAATCGAAATTGTTAAAAAGGCTTACAAGAAATATTTTCTCTAATAAAATATCATTGAGTAACATCAATTTTAACGTTGTTGGAAATGGTAATGATCTTCCAATACAATGCATATAAACTTATTTACTTATTTACTCTTCCTCCAATTTTTTTTACCGAACTGTTCAAATTGCACAATTTATATTAATAAATAATCATTTAGAAATTTTTTTATTATTACAAGCTTAAAGGTCAATTTTAATAGATACTGTGATTGACTGAATTAATCAAAAAAGATAAATAAATCTGCTTACCACATCAATGTCCGTATTCTGTATACGTATTTCGACAACTAAGTTATCATTATCAGCAGATTATTAATCATAGTGTCGCAATTGGATTCGCGGTAATCCTTACACAGTGTGTATTTCGGCTTTGATAGGATGTGCGTAGAATACTTATGTGTAAGTATTACCGCTGGTGCGGCATTTTGATTAATAATCTGCTGATGATGACAACTTAGTTGTCGAAATGCGTGTGCAGAATACGAACATTGATGTAGTAAAGAGCTTTATTTACTTTTTTGATTGTTACAAACTTCATACATCTTTCAAATTAATACTAGAATTTCCTATAAATTTTATTTACTTAATTTTCACTTTTCCGCCCTGACTCCAAAGTTTTACTCTCGGAGCATTAAATGAAAACGCATGAATATTTGTTAAATAATAATTGACAACACTGTTGGAATTATGAATGTGCAAAAGAAATATACTTTTATGCAAACGAGTTTCACAAAAACTACTTGTTATATCTAGGGACCATAATATCTTATAAATATATAAAAGAGCAGTGCATTAAAAGTTGTCTCCTCTCACAAAATTAATAAATTTTACCATATAAACATATTTTCGATGTTTCATATAGACTTTTAAGGCTAGGACGAACAACTATTCATATTACGGTCGACAGAATGTATAGTTTATAATATAAATTAAATGATATTGGAGTGGACAAGAGATCTTTTTGCAGTGTATCTAAGCACTATTGTATAAGGAAATTCTTGAAATTTGCTAAGTATAATTATTAAAAAATATTCCTTTATGGAATTGAAAATAAGTTACAAATTAGAGGATATTACAGAAGATCTGGTTATGTAAATATATTTATGTAATTTTAATGTTCACATGAAATTTTTTTTTTGATATAACTCATTTCAATAATTTAAGCGAGAATAATATTCGTAGGCAAATAATTAACAATTTTATGAAATTCTATAATTGGCAACAATTCAATGATAATCTAAACTCTAATCACCGTTTACTAGACTTTTTTGTCTACTTTGAAACTAGAAATAGTCAGAAATGATCTGCCTCTTTTGAGCAAGAAAGTACATCGTCCCACATTACATATTAGTGTCACTCTTGAGGAGTCCCACTCCTATTTTGCATCTTGTTCCACATCTAAGTCATACATCAGGAAAACTAATTTTCAGAATTTTAATAACGCCATTTCGGATGTCGTTGGTCATTCTTAGAACAGGAATATGATATTGATTCCGTGTGCGATAAATTTTACACAGCTTAACATTTTCTGCTTAATATTCATATTCCACTGCATGTTGGTGTATAAATAATATTATTGCTAATATTGAACAAAAAGCATACTACTGTAGACGTTATAAAAGAACTCGTAACAATGTCTTTCTAAATGAATTCAAACGCATGAAAACTAATGTGAAAACACAGATACACGATTTATACCAGCTTAACATTTTCTGCTTGATATTCATATTCCACTACATGTTGGTGTATAAATAATATTATTGCTAATATTGAACGAAAAGCATACTACCGTAGACGTTATAAAAGAACTCGTAACAATGTCTTTCTAAATGAATTCAAATGCATGAAAACTAATGTGAAAACACAGATACACGTTTTATACCAGCGAAGTATAGGCCTCATTTGTGAGTGATCTTCAAAAATTTGGTCTTTTATTCAAAAAAGGCGTGGTTGCATTCGTACTCTTGGTACTGTTCGCTATGATGACGGAGTATTTGGGGACCCCCACTAGCGTGGTGAATGGAAAAGAGCTAACATTAACTAATCGAAGAATGTTATATACTTTTTTGAGTATTCACTTGCATCAATTGTACGATGACCTTTTAATATTTACAGGTATGTTCGTAAACCGTACCAAATATGGGTAAATTTTGCTTTTCAATATTTTCAAACGTAAAGGAAGAAACTCGTTTTCCTTATCTTTTTAAATTATTTATTTACTTTAAAGTACTAGGAATACAACATACGTAATCTCCTATTTCACAGTGAGTTCAAAATGTTTCGTAAACTAAATCATAATTTTAAACTTTAAACGATTGAAAGTATTAACGGTAAAATAAAATTTTCCTTTATTTATAAACCAAGTACGCTTTATCGTTCAAAATAATATTTCTTCTATTCTGAGAAATAAAGCAATATTGTTTAAAACTCTTAATACTACAAAAGTTCGATATTCAACAATATTCTGACCATCTAATAAGAAGAATATTATCTAACTCCGCAGTTGCATTTCTTGAGCAGTCCAATTTGTTCGGTTCGGGGTTTACCTGCTTTTGCGGTCAATTATATGATTATCATTTATTATAGTTTTATTTGACCATGCACTTTACCAGAAATGTTGGTGTCGTAAAGCCAATACCTTGCAAATATTTCTGAAATATATCTTCATTTTAACATTCGCTATTAAAATACTATTATTCTAATTAGTATAGTGTTATATATTTTCAAAGAACTCTGTGTTTTCCTTCATATCACATAACCTAAGTATATTGTCTTAAAGGCCCCATTCCAGAAATAACTTTTGAGTGTCATATTGTAGTGTTTTCGACTAAATGTCAAATTATATTATTATTATAATATATTCTTAGCAATATTGCATACATTGCTGCGTTTTAAACGCACATTAATTTAATTTATTTTGATTGCATATACTTTTTATTAATAATACTAAAACATTAAACTTTGGGTACATATCGCCATTTAATATATTTTAAATAAAAAGCAACAGTGTTCATTTAATATAAGAGAACAAAGTGATGATTATTCTCAGAAAATTGAAGACTGAATTGAGAAACGTTACTATTGAAGAAAGTAATTTTACTAATGAAATTGAGTATTACAAAGTGATCTCTTGTATCGAAGCTTTTTTTATTAAAATGGGTCAAATTAATGATCTTTTGGATAAGGTAGATGCAGAAAAAATTGTACCAGAACCATCATGAAATGTGCCTTTAGTAAGAGAAAGAACATATTTTTTAAATAAAACCTGTGGTAGATGTAAAAAGCAAATTTATAATGGTATAGATTTATTAAAAAATTAATTTGAAAATATAAAATATATTATGTACATACTAAAAATAAATAATAAATGACTATTGTGTTTATGTTTAATTCTCTATTATTAATTATACAAAAAAATGATTTAAATATTAATTTTAATTAATTTTGAAAATCGAAGATTGTAATCCTGGAACAATATTAAAAGAACGTCTCACAAGAAATGAATAATGAAGAGGCAGAGCGAGTGAAAGGCGCAGGTTTAGGAGAAAGACTAGCTGCTTCATTAGTTGCTGTTGCTATAAAAGGCAAAACAAAATTTGGTATGGGTACGAGGAGCAAGTATAGAAAAAAACAAGGAATGGTAGTATTAAAAGAAGCAGAAGTAAAAGTAAGTGAAGAAGCAGAAGGGAGAATCGATTTCGTGGCGCACTATCGTTTTTTCAATCAATAGGCAAGCACGTAATACAATAAGACATATTGGTAAGAGGAAAGATGTTTCAACGAACGTGAAAGCTGCATATCATAGTTTAGTGAAGTTTGGAAAAAGAAGATTACTCCCTCGCAATTCCTAAAAAAGCTGGAGTTTTGCCTTTAATTCCATTGTTTGCAATTCTGGGTGCTTTAGGTTCATTAGATGGAGGTGCTGTAGTCACAGCGAAGGCCATTAATACTGCTAAACCACAAAGAGGACAATTAGATGAAACGAAACTTCATAATCTTGCTATGGAGTGTAAAGCTCTAGGTAGTTGATTATATTACATACGTATACATATATATACGTATATACATATATAGATGTATATATATATATATATATAACCTTATAAAGCAGGCTGTAATATATCTATTAGAAATAGTTTGTATATGAAACCTTGCAAAATAGGTTGTGGTCTATATTTACCATTTACCGGGCGGAATCAGGTTCAAAAAAGGGTTAAATAAATTACCTCGAAAACCTTTAACTGAAAATGATTTATGAAAATATGTTGGGAAGTGGAAAGTAGGAAAATTTCGAGGTATATTTAGTAGAGATGCTTTATCAAGAATTATACATAAAAAGGAGAAACGAATAATTAATTTGGATGATAATGTTGGAAAAGGGACTCATTGGGTAGCATATAAGACAAGTTGATGAAATAAGATATTTCGATAGTTATGGGTATTTAAAACCTCCGATTGAAGTTGAAAAATATTTATTATCAAATGGTAACAGTGTTGAGTATAATTATAGAAGATATTAAGTGTATAGTGTAAACTGCGATAACTCGTATTTATTGTTTTTGAAGGGGTTAATTAAGTGAAAATATAAAGGTACTGGAAATAATATTTTTTATATAGGAGAGGCATAAATATATAAAGATGGACAATGATAACGATGTAAAGTTTGCAGAATTAAAATTTTAATTCCAAATGTAGGATCACATAATGATATGTTTCGTTATAAATACAATATATGGTGAGTGATCCTCATCAATGAATGGATATAATTAGCTATATGGTAGCTGATTTTTCAGTTGAAAATTGAATAGGTTCGTTGTTTGGTTTTCATCGTAGAGTAATTAATAGAAATACTCCGGTTACTAAAATAAAATCAGTGCTATTGATATTATGTGTAGTGTAGTGAATGGTTCTTAAATAAATGGTGAATTCTCTCATGTTTTATATCATTTTCATCGAAGTGTTTCACCAGGATTTAAAATAATAAAAGTTCCGAATGAGAAGATTTATATGCCTATAAATACTAATGTGTTGAGTAATATCAGCCGTCGATCAGGCAGGGTGTCTAGTAGATTTAAGAGGTGGAGAGTTGACATTATATTTACTTATTAGAAGGAGGATATGAATTGAAAACAAAATATTATTATTATGTGGAAAAACAGTAATACTGTAAATAAATTATGGAGGAAGACAAGAAAATTTCTGCGAAGATCAGGAAATAATTGGGTAGATGCGATTAGTAGGACAATGGTACATAATCATTTAAGTAGCAAAAATAGAAAATTTTTAGAATGTTTAGGTCTAAAAGTTCTGGTATAACAGAGCGCTGTCAGAATTTTGAACATTTTATAACCTTCTGGTTCTTCATTATCGCTGGTAAATCTATATAACTGGCACCTCTCATTGGATTATCTTTTCTAAATACAACAAATTGCTCAACGTCCATTTTAAAGCATGCATGAAACACTAACATGTTTTTAGGTAAAATTATATCCGTTTTCTTACTCTTACTTAGCGTATAGTAACAGAACCTTATTTTAGCACAACTTATTGAAGATTTTTGTTTTATAAACCGTCTTTTGGTCGTTCTGACTAAAAATTAAAAATTCAAGATCTATGAAATAACTAATTAAGTAAAAGTGCACCACGTAACTTTACAATATCAAATGAATCAACCAAATCTAATCTAATGCACTCTAAAGAACTAAAAGATAAACAAATGCACCAAAAAATTTGTTCAATACGAAAAATGTATTCAAATAAACTGTCTCTGTCACTTTAAAACTATTTTATATTAGTTCAATACGTCTAAGTAAATAAATCTAAATCTGACACCACATGATATGAGATTTGAAAAAGTCACAGTAAATTACTATCAACACTTCAAATGATAAGAAATACCTTAACCATTTAAACTTTCTACATGCAAGCCGTAGCTTCTCTGCTAAGTGGTTAATGTGAACATCCCACATAAAATGCTCGTCTCGTCAATCCACTCACGTTGATATTTCTGTGACGATACTACACCAACTAAACTCTCGTAAATATAGTTCATCATGAATACATTTATGCGAGTGAAATAACACCTTAACACTAACCAACTACAAATGAGGAAACCTGATATGCACCACATTTGTTTCGCCACATTTACTTGAAGTTCCTTATCATGCCAACACTTCTGGAAACTCTAAACTCTTCTTGCAGTAGCTAGTTCGGTATATGTAAGGTCTATATTTACACCACATTATCATTGACATAAATAAGGAGAACGGTCTGAGAATGCTACCTTGTGTAATTCCTCGGTTAATGTACACTTTATCATCATATATGTTACCTATTCTTACAGAAAATTGTCTTTATAACAATTTTTCGATAGTTCGATAGCAGTCAATCAAAAAAATCAACAAACACAGACAACACATGACCAAAATTGTTTATAGCGAAGTCCAATTCTTCAAGCAAGTATTATTTCCTTTGCTAAAATGAAATTGATTTACATCAAGTATTTTATATTTATTTAAGTGGCCTATTAAAATATCCGCAACATAATGTTCCATAATTTTATCGATACTAGGAAGTAGGTATCGATCTAAAGTTATTGTAACTATTTCTATATTTCTGTCGATATTCATATAGATTAGCTTGAGAATGGAGACCTTTGACTGATCTAGCCAATTGCACAACTTAATTATCAGATTATCGAAAATTATAGCACACTCAATAATAAGTTTCAAACATTATCTACATCAGACGATTTATTCTTCTTGGAAAATTTTATAATTCTGAAGCGCTCCGTTATCATAGATAACAAATACATCGATTGCTTCTCAGAGGATAAACTTAAATCATTCCCAAACCCAGACTTCATACATTTGTTTTAACAATACAAAAGTGTTAATTAAGAAAACCGAAAATTTCGCACATATTGATTTACTACTTTGTTTCATATGACAATATATGTAAATG
Source organism: Dermolepida albohirtum (assembly GCA_031893035.1). Classification (NCBI taxonomy): domain Eukaryota; kingdom Metazoa; phylum Arthropoda; class Insecta; order Coleoptera; family Scarabaeidae; genus Dermolepida; species Dermolepida albohirtum. Next base: position 66,386 of record JAVIWB010005737.1, on the reverse strand, counting down.
ATCCGCAATATTTTGCATGTTTCCTCCAATGCATTCATCGATAGTATTCCATACCTGCTTCATATAACCGTTATATTTAAAAGAGTTTTATAGTAATACTCTTTCTTTGTCATTAATATCACTTTACTTTATTTAACAGTACTTTGAACTATTGTCTCAACACATCTTTCCTATTTCCAGTCGCAGAGTAGTTCCATTGTTTAAAAATATCATCTCTACTCTGCATCTCTGATAACAAATCTCTAGAAATACACGACTTCATATTTCTGGTATATGTATGTATGTACATTCATAATTATTTTAATTCTTACCGAACCCGATCCAGCACGTCTGTAAGACTCTTTTATACAATCATAAATTTCCGAGGTCTCAGAAATTTCATTGATTTTATTATCAGAAAATCTTTCACCTAACACTAAAAACGCATAGTATAAATACCATGACATTCCGCCCATCATCCAAATTACACTTAATTGGAGTCAAATGTTGCTCTACAAAGCGACACATATCATGTAATATCCGATATCTAATTATTAATGTACTACTAGAAAACTCCTTTCATGAAAAAAGATGATTTATGCAAGACCGAATCAAACGTCCACCTAGAGACTCCTCTCTAATGCATTTATCAACGAGAGTCGAGAAGCCGTGACCTAAAACAAGTCCAAGAATCTGGAACTGTCTATATCTCTAGTCATGATATCGATATTCTAATCCGTAGTAATAATGATTGATTTTTGATTATGATACCCATTCAAAATATTATCCAATTCGGTAATAAAAGTAATAATATTTTCACTAGAGTACTTATAAGTACAAATAAGAAGATATTTACACTGTAATACGTAGAATTACGAACGGTTTTCTTTCACGAACGATCAAGTCGAAACTAAAGGCAATGCTGATCGTTTTTTTACGAACGGCTCGTGGATTCTGCACCAAGACAACCCACCAGCTCACAGTGCCCTACCTGTGAAGCAGTTTTTGGCGGACAAGCGCATTGCTGTGCTTAATCATCCTCCGTATTCGCCAGATCTCGCATCATGTGACTTCTACTTGTTCCTAAAAGTGAAAAGTGCATTAAAGGGAACACATTTTCAGTCTATTGTACATGTACAGATGTAGCGATGTATAGATAGGGGAGGAGTGTAGATTGAAGGCGACAAAACTCAAATAAAAATTTATTTGCATAAATAGCATTTCTCACACCAATCTCGTCATTTAATTGCCACCTCTCGTATATGGTAGATATCAAAGAAAATTTGAATATGACACGTTTTTCTTCATAGCTTAGTACTTGTTCATTAATCGAGGCTATTTCTGAGCACTGGTGTTCTTATTAAACAAAATCAAATTCTTTTGTAACTTCCTCTACATATCCTAACATTGTTAACTGCAGCCTACTTACCAACTGAATAATAATAATAATATGCCTTTATTATCCAACTAGTATTACATCACACTCATAAAACCATAATAAATACATATTAAATATAAGTAAACAGAATTTGTATAGCCGCGTAAATCACAAGAAAATTAAAAGCAAAGAGAGTTTGTTCACATTTTTGAAACTATACGCTGTAATATATCAGTTCTCGCCGTTGGTAAGACAAAAAATGTACCAAATTTGGCGGGAATTTTTAATACATTGACAGACAGCTACTTTCAATGATTAAACTTTACTTTCAATTTTGTTCTCACTTCACAGAAACAACAATATGGCTGCCTTATTGTGCCGGGAAAGTAATTCCGCTTGACTAGTTCCAATAGATGGAAAAACTGAATCTCAATAATCTGCAAATCAGATCTAACAATGTACAATGAGAAGCATAAATAGAATACCATACAAAATCAACGTATTTGATCTTGCATATAACTATTCAAAGTAGAGAGACTTTAAAAGGCTACGATATCTAAAATATTTTAAAATGTTCATAAGAAAATCAAATGATTTGCATGCAGAAACAAATATTTCCTTAATGTGTGGTTTAAATGTGAATTATGAAAGAGAAGTAACTCCTAAATTCTTAATAATTGAGCACCAAGGCAACATTTTGTCACCGACTTTATAGTGAATAATCATCATGCCTCCCTCTCACGTCCAATGAATTTAACGAAAAAGCGAGAGTGCATCTGTCTCGCAATGTCGGGAACTAAGTTTCCAGAGCGTATAAACAGATGGCATGCATCACGGCTATTTGCCAATTAAAAGAATGTTAAAAGGAATCATTCTATTATTAATAACACCCTATCTACTACATATGTTTCATGGATTGACCAATCATCAGGCAGATTCTGTGTTATTAATGAACGATTCCTTGATAGCGTCTATCATATCATTACGATACAGAAAAATAGTGAATAATCATCATGCCTCCCTCTCACGTCCAATGAATTGAACGAAAAAGCGAGAGTGCATCTGTTTCGCAATGTCGGGAACTATTTTTCTGTATCGTAATGATATGATAGACGGTATCAAGGAATCGTTCATTAATAACACAGAATCTGCCTGATGATTGGTCAATCCATGAAACATATGTAGTAGATAGGGTGTTATTAATAATAGAATGATTCCTTTTAACAACCGACTTTATAGTCTAGCAAAAGCGGAGTAATCTTCTTTATATAGATAATAACATGACACCCATCAATTTAATTTTAATCGAAGTACGTCAATAAGGCCATGATTTCTTTGTAAACCTCGAGCAATAGTAAAAGCTTCGTATGTACATATGTAGTTGTTATGCTCCGCATATAAAATAATTTTTTATATCATGTTTTTTAAATTAGTTTATTTAAAATTAAAAATGACTCGATTTTCAATTTATAAATTATTATGTATTTTGACCTTTTTGTGATATATACAAATGCAGAAATCTTTTGTTTTCGTCACGTACGGTCACGCTGTAATAAAACAGACCGTCGTGCAAATACCTAAAGCTTTTCAAACCTTTTCTTGAAATAGTATTGGTAACTTTCCATTGACTCACATTTAATATTAATTCCGCATATTGATATCTAAATGCAACAGAGATTCAAATATTAATCCTTCTATTTTGCACGCAGAATACATGTCTATTATTCTGTCTAGATATCTATCTGCTAGGTACTGAACTTGATATCGCAATTTTAATTTACGCCTATATCTTTAGCGCGCCAATTTCCAGCGTGCCTATTCTCTTTTCCTATTGGTTGATTCGAACATGACCAGTATCCTGCCCCTTAGCCTACGGGTTGTTTCTTAAAAGCTCCCACGTGTAAGACACAGAGACTTCTTTTCCGGCCATAACCAAGTCCACACGCATCACTTCCGCGAGTTTGTACAGTTAAGTTTTTAACTCAGTGTGCACGTGGTTATTTTGCGACTGCAAAATATACTTAACATCCTGGCCCAGTGTATACACACACAAACCGCAAGTATTTTACGTATCGTCCAATACATATTTTATTCTAACCCTTTTTATATCTTATTAAACAGCTTAATATCTTTACATTTACTTTTATTACAGCTTCGCCATTACGTTAATATTGTTCTATTTGTCGCTCTCGATCTTATTAATTATCTTATTTAATATGCTCAAGTTTAAAGAATTAAATTAAAATCGTCAATAAAATTTTAAGGGCAATCCAATTGTTTTATTTCCACTAATATCTTTCTTTCAGCTTGGCACACGTCCTGGACTTTTGGTGCTCATTGTACACTTACCAATTATTAACTCCTTCAATTACTTGTTTTTTATTTGCATTTATTACAGCGCTTCAGCTAGCCGGACACGCGCTCGTAATAAATTAACTAACTACCACGTGCAAATAAACATATTTACTATTAAGTGATATTATCCTTTATTATTTATTACCCAACTATGGAGGTAATATAGTGGATGACTTGAAAAGTAATTAATATAACAATCCAAGGAAGTTAGTTGTTGGTGTCAGTCTATGATTATTTTATAGTCATTCCTTATTGTTTTTGTGTCTACCTATAACGGATTGGGTCTGTTGCAAATTATAAATCTGCATTAAAAGAATTAAACGTTTGTAAAGTTACTTCTACTTTGTTACTAGGTGCGGCACAATCAGCATCACCAACAATCTTATAATCTGTCAAATAAGTGATGGAATACTATTGTTGCTAAAACTGTAGTTATTGGTGATCTATTAGAAACACCAAATTCTTATTTCAACATTAATTGCCAAAAGTAAAATAACAATTATCAAAAATAAATTTTATTAAATATAGGAAACTTGATTTTGTAATATTAGTTAGATTCAATTAAATTTCAATGTGTTTCTAAACATCTCTAAGGATCTAATAAAATTATAATAATACAAAATTTCTTAGTATTGTCTACCCTTCAATAGCATAAACAAATACGCCAAGCTATTACTAAGTATACTGGCTAGATATTTGTGACAGAATTCATTGAACTTAGCTATTGGACAAAATGGAATGCCTTACTTATGTACGAGGCTCGCTTTTTAAGTCAGAGCCACTTCGTTATATACATACACTAGTAGGTGATGCGCCGCAACGAGTGCTTGCATCGTGTCTTGGCATTCCTTGGGAACAACTGTGCTCAGTTGCAGCTGTGTAGGTAACCTATACGATCTGCTCAGTGTCTTTAGAATGTTCGATATTATCGAATCGCCCGTTCCGTGCAAGGTACGGTCAGCGATACGTTTTTTGTCGGCAAGAAACACGTCTGCTGCAGATATTCACCGGCAGATTTGTGAAGTTTACGGAGCTACTGCCATGTGTGAAAACAAAGTGCGTAAGTGGGTTAGAAAATTCAAAGCTGGCCGTGAAAACGTGCATGATGAGTCCCGCTCCGATCGCCCATCTGTGATCACAGACGATATGGTAGTTTCAGTTCAAGCGAAAATGCTTCAGAACAGTAGAGTAGATGCATGCATCAATGCGGTAGACTACGGCCAAACCCTGCGAAAGCTATGCAAGGCGATTCAAAACAAAAGACGCGGCATGCTTACAGAGGAAATTTTACTGCTCTATGACAATGCAACGCCTCACGCCACAGCTTAGATCCGAGCTTTATTGGACTCTTTTGGGTGGGAAGTTTTAGACCACTCCCTCTCCTAAAGTCCGACCATGAGCCGATTTCCATCTTTTCCGTTATCTCAAACATCATCTCGGCGGCAACCACTACAACGATGACGAAAACGTGAAAACGGCCGTGATCCCTTGGTTATCGGAGCAGGCGGCAAGTTTCTATAAAGAGGGTATTCAAAATCTAGTTGTAAGGTTTGATAAATGTTTAAACAAACTTGCAGCTATGTTAAAAAATAGAGAAACGTATGTAAAATGTGAAGATAAATTTGGTTTTTGAAAATTTTCTTCCGTTTGGTTTTTATTTTCAAACCACCCTCATATTTTTGGAAGACAGTATTAGTTAGCTGGAAATGAAATCTATATGATTAGATATTTTTAATTTCACTATTTCTTTTAAGTTTTAATTCGATCATTATGCGTTGCTTGAATTTTTGCTGTAGAATATTTGTGTAAAGTGCAAAACTGTTTTTAAGTTTGTAATGTATCTTTTCACTCTGGATGGCGGCGATGTGTATCACCATTCCACTAATTGTCGCTTGGATTCAGAAGAAATGTAAGACACACAAATCTCATCTCCTGTAAGTATGTGGTCCAAAAATAATTCATCTCTCGCTGATCGTATCGAGTCAAAAACGATAAGTACATCTCAATGTTTTTGTTTTGTGGTCGTCAGAAAGCAGTTTCGGATCTCACCGACAACAAGATTTTTGATACTTCAGTTTATCCGAAAGAATGGTGTCCATAGCTGACCTTGGAACCCGTAGAATATCACTTGATACCTTTGAAATCGTGAATCGTCGACCATCTCGAATTTTCTTGTCCACAGTGAGTTTTCTTGATTCTCAATCAACTCCATTGCAAGTGTATTGAAGCATTTTGTACATTACTTTTTGTTGGAGTAGCAAATAAATGGAAATTGTTCTGAAACATTTTCAAATGGCTATACAAAGCATTTACTAACTGTCTTTGTTTTTGAAGTTTCAAATTTAAAGGGTTTGATGTTTGCCGCCTCACTCTTTGATGATCGTCGCCACTCGGCTTACTCGCTCACTTGATTCCATGAGTATGAGTAAGTAGTTTAATATTTTTTTAATTGGGTTTTTCGAAATGTCTCGCGGGCCGGATCAAATATTACAGCGGGCCCGGCACGCGGCCCGGTTGTTGCCCACATATGTCTGAGAGCAATCACCACAAGAAAGCTTATAAACACCCGATTTGTTGGATTTATTCATTTTTGGCTTTGTCATTTTTTGTTTCCCTAACGTATTATTAGTTTGAAAAGTAATATCTACAATACATCATGTTTCTTAAGTAACTTACTTGTTTGTTTAGATTATGATCCTATGAGTTACATACCAGATTCTATTTGTTTCTTTTCTGTGTGTCGGATATATCATTCGTAGGACTTTTTTATATTGTTGTTTACTCAGCAAGCTATCAATTAAATCGCTCTTGTAACCGTTATTAAGCGGTGTTTGTTTCTAGGTATTTAATTCTTGCTGAATATTGCAAATGGTAAGGCTTAGCATTCTGTGTACCATACTATTACACGGGTATATAAAGAATTATGTATGGTAGTATCTGTGTGGGTAGATTTTTGATAAATTGCATACTCTAAATGATTGTTATTTGCAGATATTATTAAATCTTGAAAGTTTAAAGTATCATTAACGTCTGTCTCAGTTGTAAAGTTTATATTCGGGTGTAAACCGCTAATAAAACTGATAAACTAATAAAACTCTTTACTATCTTTTAGTACCTATGAAACAGGCGAATATATCGTCTACATATCTGCACTAACATTAGAAATTCCTAAACAATAGGTAATTATGGATTATAGTTTCCAAATAATGCATAAAAGTTACTACTAAAAGCGCTAACGGGGTTACCCATAATTAGACCTAGTTAAATGAAATTTCCTACATCAAAAACACATTCACCATCTAGTTGCAATAAATCGTTTGCAATGCTTTCTTCAGAAATCTCATTCTGTCAAAATATTGTACAACGAGGCTATAATTTATATACATACATATACATATGTTTATAATTTCAGCTAATGTTTGTGGTCTTCGCTAAAGATATGTATAACAACTACATTATACAAGTTTCAAAAATTTTTTGTTCTTATGTACAATATATTACTTTACACTGCCTGTAAAAAGTAAAAAAAAATGACACTATTGTGTGTGGTCTTATATGAATACACAGCAATGTCAAAAACTTTCCATAGTGTAGATATGAAAAAATTTATAAATTTACCGATTTTTCTTTTATTTCATTCCCTCATGTATTTTAAATAATAAGCGTGTTTTGCCTCAGAAAATAAAAGGGATAAAATAAAATTCAAACACGTAGGTAAGTTGCGTTTGATAATTTTAGAAAAATCTATCAATAATGTACAAATGACTTTGGAAACATAGTTTATATACTTAATTTGCTAATACGCTATTACTTAATTTGTATTGACTCTTTGGTATCTACCTTTTAGACTTTAGTACAGTTTTATAAAAACTACTTTTAAACAAATTCACTTTATATTTAAAAATAAGACATTAAATATACATTGTATATACTAGATTTACACATAAAAATAGTTTAATAAGAGTTAATATTTAATTAGTAATTCTTGCAGGAACTTCAAAACAAAGGACGCTGTTGTTATCTCCAATAAGTTCCCAATGTACTAACACCTTTATCTGAAATTTGAAGAAATCCTTATATTAGTTTATTAAATGTATTATAAATTAATTAATTTAAATAGTCCACAAGCATTTACGAGACTATACACCGAACCCAATAAATGTATATATTAAAAATACTACTTACGAAAAAATCAAATATTTTAGTACTTTCGCTTGTAATATGATATACATTGTTTATATTTCATGTAATCCTTAACTTACGATAACTTTTGCAACTGTCGCTATTGTACATATGAAATATACTTCGTTAATTATACTAAACTATATTTACAATACTAAGGAAATACATTATTAGAAAAAAAGTTAACATTATAGAAATATTAAAAGGACCCAATGGGCTCTCACAATTAATTACGACAGCTAACATTTTATGAACAATATCATCAATTAATAATTTCATTTATAGACATTCTTAACATTTGTTAAACTCTACATTTTTATTTTTATAGAATATGCGATTTCGAACTCTCCATATGGATATTGACGAATTACGTGTAATTATCCAATTATATATATTTTAGCAAGGATAACAACATATTTTTCTAGCTTAAAATATGTAATAACAGGTATGTAAGACAACGTCAATGCCAATTATAAATATTTGCTCAGCAACAACTATTAGATTCAGATTATAATACAATTATGGTAACTCATATCGAAAACATATATTTTTCAATTTAATGAAGCAATTAATATTCATAAGATATGCAAATAATAGACAGCTGCAAATTAAATATAATTAAGAAAAATAGTAATTCAACGCCACAAGTGTTGTTCAATTACATTTTAAATTATAAAAAAATAAATTATGATGAAACTTAGAAGAATACTATAGCAAATTCATATAATGATATACCACTTTGCAATCATAAGTAATTATACATATTTTGAATTTTCCAAATATCAATTGTACCTATTCAATTTAACCATTTCCCCTAAAAGGATTTTTTAAAACCGCCAGCAAATTAAAACAATGATAAAAATAAGAGTATGCCTAAGATACGTACATATATATATATACAATTACTTACAGCGAAAGTCATACAGGAACGATTCTCATGAATATAGAACTAAAATTAATAACAAAGGACAGAAAAAAGTCGCTAACGTATTATCTAATAAGCCTTTTATAATTATATGATTTTTTACATATTTACATACAAAATCTATCACACACAGAAGATCATGCAAATAGGTTATTCCTCTAAAACCTAAGTCAATCCCCTAAAGGTGCAAGTGAATACATGCGTTGTACAAGTGAATACATGTGTTGTACAAGTGAATACATGTATTTATCATCTCTTGTGTGAATCGACAAAAATTGTAAAAATGCGACACAGAACTATAGAGAAGAGAAAAACTTGTTATTAAACTTCTTAATAGTAAAAATTTGCCAGATATAGTTCAAATAATAAATAGAAGTTCGCCAATACTACAATATATAATTAAACGGTATAAGCAAAACGGCAGAATTTAAAAGAAATGTTGGATGGTTATGAAAATGATTTTAAGATAAATTCTCTAAAAATAGCAGATAAATAAGCAAATAATTTAGTAAGTGCAGAAACTATGCGAAGAATATTATGAAAAAATTATTAACATGGTCGCATACATAGCTCAAGAAACCCATAATAAATAAAAGAAATGGAAACAAATGATTAATATTCGTTAGTGAGTTTATAAACAAAGATTACTAGAAAGATGTGATATTCACCGATACAACTAAAATCAATATATTTATAACGGACGGCAAGGTGACAGTATGAAGAAAACCCAATAAACATTTAAAATCCGAAAATTTATGGCCTAAACTTAAATATGGAGGTGAGTTCATCATAATCTTGTAAATGGTGTAGAAAATTTCCATTTTATAGATAGAATAATAGATAAATGCTATTATTTACCTATACTTAAGAAAAAATTTAAAGGTAGCAAAAAAAAATTTGAAAACTTTTAAATTTCATGGCGATAATGATCTCAAGTACTCGTCAAAGGTTGCACAAAAATGGTCATTATATAATTACCCAAGTGTCATTAAAACTCCTAAGCAGTTTCTTGACTTTTATGTAACTTTAAAAAGCAAGATTATAGATAATGATGTATTTAATAAAGAACAATTAAAAAATAAACTATGCCAACAGAATCGGAAAACCACGTCGTCTGGAAGCGGCTAGCTGCCAGTCATTGTTATACAATTTTGAGTGTGAGATTACCTTACATTATTTATTAAATTTCTTTTTGTTAGTAAAAAAAATCACGTTTATTTTGAAATCTTGTAATACAGGATAACTAACTATCGTATCTGGAAAATTTTTCCTTGTTCCTTTTAAAAATATAGTTGAGCACAGAGCTTCTACGATTTTCACTGCGTGACTGTATATTAAATCCTATTCACAAGATTATATACAAATAATAACTACTACTAACTAACTACCTACTATACTTTTTGATTTTTAAAACTAATAGTCTATTTATCCTTCGATCATGATGACATGAAAACTAATACTATATACATACCCGTGGATATATTTCTAAGACTTCAAAATGATTTTTGTATTGGTATTCTTTACCGGCTTTCAAAGGGCAAGTAGCTTTTGTCTCACCATCGGCTTCAAAAATACTTGAACAAGCGCTCGTATTGTCTACACCGATAAATGGAAATGGTATACCAGCAATATTAGCATAAACTAAGTTGGTTAATTTACTCGTGTCCCGATCTAAAATAAACATGTTCATAAAAATATTATGAAGCTCTTAAATAAAACTACTTAATTTAATGCATATAATATTAACCATAAACATCCTGAATATTCAAAATCAAAAGAATTTAAGTCATAAAACACAATAAAGCACAAAGTACATTTAGGTTTGAACTTTGAACTCATATATGCTTGAATTTCAAAATGTATGCTATTTGACCGAACCTTTACAACTTAGACAAAGCAATACTATTTTTTGATTATGCAGTACTCGTTCAGTAGTAATCACATCTAAAATTGTGAACTGAAATACTAACCTAATTTAAATTTCATTACTACTTCGGCAATGCTTTTCTTTCTCAACCTACAGGGCGCCTTAGTACATCTTGAAACAGCAATTTTATTTTCAATGTCGTCAACTGATTTACCTGCAACCAAAATATTTAAAATTAAAATTAGAATGTAATCAAAATATTGTTCTTAAATTGTACAAATTAATACATACATATAATTTACACATTATTTGCAGTCCTAATACCGCTTTATGTTATACTTTGCTAAACTAAAATGTAAAAAGCAAGAAATTGGAAAAGTTTGGTTTTTAAAAATAACATGTTGACGATTGACTTTAAATACTTTATTCCAGGAAAATTGGAGTAAACGTATGAAAGACTAACCTTTATCAGATGAGTTAACGTACACCAGTTATTAATCTAAATACTTCAATTTGAATAAATTGTAATGATTTGAATTTAAAATGTTTTAATAAAGCTAATTATAAACTAATACTTCTTAGTTCAGAAAAGTACTTTTGAAACAGTAATTTCTTGAGTTATGTCTCAGTAATGATTTAAAATAAAAAGATAATCCCAATGAAAAAGTTTTTGAACAACGATAGACACGTTTCTATTGTAAAAATATTTAAAAAATATTATTACAGTAGTTACAGTATAAGCCACTACAGCTACAGCACGAAAAAACTTTAAGACTAAAATTACTTAGAATTCTTTTCTGAAACGTAAACTCAAAACATCAACGGGTTAATTCTATTCTATAACGAAATAAACTTTATGCATTTTTTTATTAAGTTTATAGTGAGCTATTATTAATTTAACTGAAAACATTGATTAAGAACAACCATCAACGAAATTCTTGAAAATTTTAATTATCACCAGAAAAGAAAACAAATATAATTACTATAAAAAAAATTATATAAATGACGAAAATTTTACAAGGCACTAGAAGCTGATTTCTGCGTAAATATTTTTTAATTTAAAATGAATGCAGAAGCTAGATTTTATTCATTGAGAACGGTTACAAATTAAATATCCGCTACAGATGCCACATTCTATTAAATGGAAGTTATGCTAAAGAACATATTGATAAATTATGCATTATACAAGTAATTCCTTTGTAGTACTGAGTTGTATGGAAAAAAATTTAAATAATCGTACGAAAAACAGTATCGACATATATAGTACTATTAAAAAAACTTGTTTCTTTCTAGATAACTTCGAAGATAATAAACACAAGAAATCGAGCTTCATCTCAGTGTCTGAATTGAAACCGTGTATTTGGCATTACATTATTGCATTGAAACTGTTTCAGTAAGACAAACCAGTTACTACCAATAAACCGAGAAGAAACTTTAGACAGTGCCCACGGAAGTCTACAAACTAGATTTTAAAGAATTTAAGGAAAGCTGATAAATAAAACACTTCACTACATCAATGTTCGTGTTCTGTATATGTATTTCGACAAGTAAGTTGTTATCATCAGCTGATAACACAGGCCAACACACATTTTGGTGCTTGCGATTTTTTGACTGTTCCTGGGTAATTTTTGGATGCAGAAGGTAAAAAAGTTCTCAGATTTGGTCTATCAGATCTAGTTTTTGAGATTTTTAAAAAAAATTGTGTATATATTTTACGTTATAACTGTTATAATATATAATATTACTATTGACAGTTAAAAAAACAAAGACACATGGATTTAAGTATTTATTGCAAAAACTTAATTTACATAATTACATTAGTCACTAATCACATAAAAATTTTCTTTTATACGACTTTCTAGAATGGAGTTTACTAGGGCAGTCTCGCTGAAGGCTCCAGCAGTAGTCCGCCATCATGTGGCTATCCCATCGTCCTTGATAACGATCTTCCATAGTTTTAATATCCTGATGGAATCTTTCCACCTGTTCTTCACTACAATCACCTAAGTTTTCTGGAAAACGATCTAGGTGGCTGTGGAGGTAGTGAACTTTTATACTCATGTTACAGCCGAGAACATTAAAATTTGAAAGCATAGTTTCCACTAATTCTACGTAATTCTCTGTTTTATGATTGCCAAGAAAATTTTGTACTACTTGAACAAATGAACACCAAGCTTTATATTCAGTCTCGTTCATTGATGTGGTAAATTGTGGATCTTTAACAAGTTGCCTTATTTGAGGACCATCAAATATACCAGCTTTTAGTTTTTCCGTGCTAATGCCAGGAAATTTACGTGATAAATACCCAAAACAATTTCCATCTCGATTTAAAGCCTTCACAAATTGCTTCATTAAGCCTAGCTTGATATGCAAGGGCGGAAGTAAGATTTTTTCTCTTGCAACCAAAGGTTCGTTGATCACGTTTTGTTTTCCTTGAATCATGACATCTCTTGAAGGCCATTTTTTTTAACGCAGTGCTCATTTTTATCTTTGCTGTCCAAAAGGCACAAAAAACAAGGATATATTTCTATTTTGACGATTAAGTACATATTTATCTCTTTATTTGTTGTCCTTTTAAAAAAAAAATATCAATTAACCTGTAACCTGTATCTCAAAAACTAGAGCTGATAGAAAAAAATCTGGTGGCATTTTTGGAATCAGCACATTAAAAACATCTAAAATCAGATGTTAGATTTCCGGCACAAATTTTTTTTTTCTTTTTGTTACCCTGTGTAATTAATCACAGTGTCGCAGATGGATCCGTGATAAATTTGCGAGTTTTATCACGGGTCCAGGTGCGATACTATGATTAATTATCTGCTGATGATGACAACTTAGTTGTTGAAATACGAAATACTATATAAAGCCGATAAAAATAAACTTTTAAATCGTTTCTAGAAAATAACTTACCAGAAATTAAGCAACTAACAGGCAAAAACATGTTATCATTTTATTTTATTACTATTATTTTGGTTTCCTCTATCAAAATTTTCCTAACCAGACATATTTAATTTGTACGAAAATGTTGGAAAAAAGAAATAACGAACCTAGTAATACAGGATTATTTATAAAGAAAATACTAACAAAAGCACCACTTCCACTTGTCCGTCGTAATTAATCGTTACCAATAACATAACTTGTTTTATTTTCGCGTTAAATACATATTAAAATATTTTTTTTATAATATGATTCTTCAACTATTAACAATTACAACTAAAATCAATATATTTGGAACGGGCGGTAAGGTGACAGTATGAAAAAATTGAATTGAATGAAAAAGCTTTTATTAAGTTCAATCTTATTTAGGTTAGACACAGAACACACCAGTTAAAAGGAAAATAAATCGTATTAGAGAAAATACAAGCTTCGAATATAAATTTTGCATGTTTTAAAAGATGACTTTGAAGGCAGCATAATAACAAATACTTCGACTACAGTACACTATCTACTATATCTAAATACCATAAATATATACACGCACTTGCAGGGGGTAATGATGTAAATCAGTAATTCTTTCATCATGTCGACTAGTGCGTCTTCTACATCTTCTGCTTCTCTTTTACACAAGTGTTACGAGGGTAGCCGTTTATATTTCGAGAACTGGCAACATGGCCTCCGATCTGATGATTGCATCGTGAAGTTTGTCATTTTTGACAATATATTTACCTTGACAGTTTTACTATCCGGTCGCTATTTCTATTCTTGACAGTAACTCGAAAATTATATGTCAGCGAAAAAATGGAATTAACTCGCAAACATTTTCGTGCAATTATTTTTCATAAGATTCGGCATGGATTATCTCAATAAGAATGCATCGACAAGCTGAATTCTTTATATGGTGATGAAACTCCATGAAAAACTACAGTATATCATTGGTATAGTGAATTCAAACTTGGACGGCGTTCTTTGGACAATGAATTTCGTGTTGTGTCGGAAAACATTAATGCAGTGTCTGAATTGATAATGCAAGACCGTCATGTGACATTCCGTGAGATCGAGGCATCTCTAAGTATTAATAGCACCAGCGTTCATAAGATCCTGCATGAACATTCAGCCGTTAAGAAGCTATATTCACGTTGGGTACCGCATAATTTGACAACCGCTCAAAAAAGGACTCGCATCGATTGATACCAAGAAATGCACAAAAAATACAATGGCGGTACTTCAAGGAACATTTATAAAGTCGTCACGGGTAATGAACTTTGAATCTATACGTATGAACCCGATAATAAACAGCGAAATATGAACGGCTACCCTCGTACAACAATGGCTTGTGATATATTTTTCAACCAATAGCTTATTTGTTAGACAGAGAGGATTCCAATGATCTTAAAATTTTATTCGATTGAAGCAAAATCTATACCATTCGTAGTTATAATTGAATATTCCTGAATTTCTAGAAAACTTACATGGGAATATTATGCCTAATCACATTTCGCTGCGTCCGTAAAACAGAATTGAAAACAAAATTACTGAACAAGGCTATAACTACTGAAGAACAGGACGGTATTAATATCTTTCTAAACATGCACATCTTAGAGAAAACTGCAACCTTTAGCTAATAGGTCGACCTCTTTTTTACCTTGTACCAGTTTACAATAGTGATAATTCACTATCACTATCAATGAGTTTTGAAATAGCTTTTCTAAAAAGTTTATCGCAAAATTAAATCCACAATTTTTCAATTGGAAACAATGTTCAAAAATTTCCTATTCTATTATAAAAAGATTACTATTCCATCTGTTAATCTCTACTGGAAATTTATTTATTGTACACTATCTTCATGCTATATTTTTTTTCAGAAAAGCAACTAAATCAACAAGAATATGTATATAATTTATATCAAAATTAATTGATTTGTTATTTTAACCATAATCATATTATTATAGATATTGATATAGATGCACTGATTAGAGTATCATGTGTTAATGCATCTAATAAGTATTTTAAAACATCTTAAAACTAGAGACTTGAATATCGTGTGATTTGCGATAAGATTAACGTGTATCAAATTTACTTCATTTGAATAGTCGTTAAATGGAAAATATTTTATATAAATCTTTGTTATCAAAACTATTTTATTACTTACTTTTGTACTGGATTTAACCAAGATTGGATAAATATCGATATACGTGCAACATTTCAATGTTTTAAAGTTTAATATGTTTACCATTAAATAATAAACCACTTGAGTTGAAAGGAAAGCAATTATTGATTGTCATTATTTAGTGTCTAAGATTCAATAACGATAAGTTAATATATCTAAATGCGCTTCTAGTAAATATTTATCTAATGCACAAATAATAAACATTTCAATATATATATAGCTATAAATTTAGAAAAAGATAACACAAAATTTAATTATATCACTATATTAATAATTGTAAAAAGTATTCAACATAAACGAATAAATGCTAACTGTATTCCTAAAAGCCTTTCAAACCAACCTACAGACTTTAATGAAACTTTACGTATTTGTAAATGGTAACGAGTGATTCATTTAGAGGTACTTCTTTCATGAAAACCTCTGTTTTATCGGATACTCTTCATTATCATACGAAAGAACCATTCTTGACATTTATTTTTTTTAAATTATTTCCCTCAAATGTTGGTCGTAACTGCACCTAACATGGTCCAATCTGAGGTTCCAATTTTTGATGATGTGTTTGAGCATTTCAAGTGGTATTTGGCAAATAACGCGAGTAATGCTGGCTTTCAATTGCTCAATCGTAGCTGACTTATCTGTATAGACTTTGGACTTAACGTAGTCCCAAAGGAAAAAGTCTAAAGGTATGATATCACATGATCTAGGCAGCCATTGCACAGGTCCATTAAGCGAAATTAAATGCTCACCAAATGTTCTCGCAATAAAGCCATGCTTTCACGGGTTGTGTGGTAAATAGTAAGCTGTTGGAACCAAATGTCGTCGAGATCACGGGCTTCAATTTCAGGCAGCAAATAGCCCGTTATCATAGTGCGATAACGGGCGGCATTTACAGTTACGTTGCGGGCGTCTTCATTTTTGAAGAAATAAGGACCGATGATTCCACGTGCCCATAAACCACACCAAACTATTGTTTTGTCTGAATGTAATAGCAGCTCTTGAACCTCTTCAGGTTGCTCTTCACTCCAAATACGTCAATTGTGCTTATTGACGTAGACATTAAGCCAGAAATATCTCATCGCTGGGCAAAATTTTGGTCGAAAACAGTGGATCTTCTGCAAGCTTTTCAAGAGCCCAAAGACGGAAACAGCGACGATTCGAAAGGTCGGCCGCTTTCAATTCTTTAACGAATTGAATTTTATATGCTTTTAAACCAAGATCTTTATGTAAAATAAGTTGTGGCATACGACAAGACAAACTGTTGAGGTCTACGTCGAATCGATTCTTCACAGCTTTGCCTGCACTCTCAGCTATCATCGCTATATTTTCTTCACTACGTGCTAGATGTGGTCTACTTGGTCACGTATTATCCAATAATGAAAGTTCCGTTTCAAATTTTTCGATGGTATAGCGAATTGTGCGTTCGGTAGGCCAATTACGTAGACCCATAAGTTGCTCTAAGCGCACAGAAATAGATTTCTCGTGTAACGTTGGTTTTCGTAATACGGCTAAATAATTTATAGGTGCTGTGCTGGGCTGAGTCTTTCCATAGTAAAGTGTCACACAATACTTAACTAAAATAGCGTAAAAGTTTGACACGAATCACGCTTTACCTGTCAAAAAATCACTATTGAAAAAAGTACATCATAATGAATCATTTAAGAAACCATGTCCTACTTCAATTCAAAAGAATTTAAAAACGTATATCTGTACAAATAGAAAGCGTGAAAGCGATAGTTTTCATGGAATTTATCTTTTTAAACGTTTTGAAGGTAATTGTCTATTTTCACTTAAACAATATTTAAAATATCTCGCTTCTTTTTTATACTAATACTTTTTTGCCAGTAGCATATAAAATAGTACACAATTTAGCATGTTTAACTATATCTTCAAGAATGAAAACATCAAAAAAATTTTAATCTAATTTTATATAAGTACTACATTTTAATATTTCCAATTATAATTATTGCTTTACTACAGTTGCTATATTCTTTAAAAGTGGACAAGGTTTCTTTTTATATCTAAGAAAGATAAAATCATCAATCAAGTGGCCAGAAAATATGTGAAATATCACAAAAATAACATTTAATATAAGTTACAAGATATTTAGTGAAGCTATTAATTGTCGCAAAGAAAATTGAAGAAAATAGTTTTTTTATCTTCCATCTCGTATCCCTCAAAATTTTTCTGTTTGTATTTCAGCGCGCTCTTTGCTTCGTTGTTATTAATAAGTTGAGGTGGCTGTGATTCATCAGTAATTATTCATTGTCACAGTAGTCGTCCATTAAGATAATATGAAAACATCGGAGTTTAAAAATATCATCCATAAAAACTTTAATTCAAAGAAAGCCCAAATTAAATAAAGATCAACGAATACAAATCACTACCGACTTTCACTCTAAGAAAGGAAACGCCCCCTAATATAATTTTCAAATGCCAACAACTCCCACAAACAACTTAGTCTAAAACTTCTTAATTTTACTGGTTAATTAGCAGAAAATCCAAACTCTCGCTCTCCAGTAAGTTGACTGTAAAGTCATGCTTAAACCAAATACTACAAAGGCTCCAGTTCAAAACTATAAGAACCATTACTGATACTCCCTGGTTTATGACAAATGAAATGCATCACTACGATCTGGGATTAAGATTGTGCTGGATGAAGGCAAGTGTGTGAGTGCAAAACACATGTCGCGATTTCATATGCATCCTAATACTCTTGCTGTTAAGTTCCTAAACAACAGTCAAAAACACACTGTCTGAAGCGTTATGACCCATTAGGTATAAGTGATCGATTTTAAGTTATTATTTTAGTAAATTTATAATTTTAACAGTCTCTAGTTCCAATACGTTAGGCCTTGAATACAAGAACAACTCCTGCTTGTCGGGCAAACTATGATAGCAATTGCATATGCTTATTGCCGTCCGACAAACTGCAAGTACAAAAAGAAGTTTAAAAGTTTGGGAAAAAAATATAGGGATTGCAATTAAAAATGCTTAAAACATTTTCGAAATCACTATTTTTAAGACGAATTATATTTGTTTTTAATAATGAAAAAGTTAATCACAATATGATATGTCCCGTGAAATACTGTAAATATAATTACATTGCAAAGGCATTACTCTACTTCATCAAACTTACTATGACAAAGATTTTCTAATAAATGCATTTTAAAGATATATATATATATATATATATATATATATATATATATATATATATATATATATATATATGTACATATGCTATCACTAATGGAAATTACATATATATGATATGGATATTTATGTGCAACGCATGTAGGAGTTTTTAATTGAAAGATCTATTATCTCTGTATCATTACATGGATGTCTCATCGTATGTTAATTCTTAACATTACTATACCTACATTATAAAGTCCAGCTCAAAGGAAGAACGAAGTAGTTTTATATATATAATTTTGCATGATCTTTATTTTGTATTACCAATTTTGTGCATCAATATAAATTGTGTAATTCACCGGGATCAAACTATAGAAGACAATTATTTAATTTAAGTAACAAGTTCAAAGTGCAATACTTGCGAATATGAATATGAGAAGAAAAATTACAATTTTTCTTCTTATATGTTATTTCAAAATCAACAGTACATTCAAACTTAATTTCAACTAAACGTACAATTTCCTTAATGTTGTGACCAAAATGATGCTGTTTTATAAGACATTTTTTTAGTCGGTATAGTTGATTTTACTTTAATCAATATTTTGTAGACACTAGGGCGTGCTCGTAAACGAATAGGAGATTGTCTGGGAACCACCACTCGTTCTGGGACAGCACATTATGCTCAATTATACTACGTACATTAACCTCTCGTTGTTCTTCTTCCTCACTCAATATTCACACTCGGGGTTCTTTACTCATGTAATTTTTTTCATATATTTTGTGAAGAATTTCCTTAACAAAATATTATCTAAAACAGTAATAATATCCCAAAAGTCCAAGAAAGTACTAATTTCCGCGAGGGTGACAAAAGAAAATGACCTTTTTTAAATTCACTCTTACCTAACTGTATTTCAAATTTTTATATAATTATTTCGTGGACAATTGAAATCTAAATTTAAGTGATTTAAGTATATATTCCTATATAAAAAAAGTTTATAACATATAAATGGAAACTACATGACCATATATTAGTTACAAATTATGTAAGTAAATACATGCGCAGAACATAAAAATTATGTAAGCATTTTACATACCTATGGCGGTATATGCAGAGAAATGTTTACTTAAGGATACAACAAGAAATTGTTTATCTTGACTAGAATAAGGAGAAAGTATGCGTGTTCACACAAGTTACTATTTTGGTCTGAATAATAAAATGCACGTATATATTAAAAAGGTTATTAAATTAATGTCACATGAATTCAAGTAACAAGATTATATGAATTTAATTACCGTTAGGTATTGTTATGTGACTACATGTAATTGCATACAACAGTTCGCGACATAAAGAACCTACATGTGTACCTTCAACCATTACGTAACAATGCTTAAACTTCGACAATTACTTTATATAGATATTTTTGTTAATAATAATATTTGAATTAAAGTTCTCATACTATTTCTGCAAATTTCATTGTTATTTGTTATTCTAAGTTGAGTAAACTTATTCTGTTTTATAAGCGTGGATAAAAGTCAGTGTAAAAAGTCGAGATACGTACATTAATTTCATTTTCATTACAGATATTATTATAATCACCTGTTTGCAAAAAGACTTATTTTTTTTCTATATAAGTACAATATATACCGCTGTTATCTTAACAAAAAAGTTGACAATCTGAAGTTCCAACTCTGCATGACATGTATGTATGTAGGTCTGGCCATGTTTTTACTATGAATGAATAATGTTCATCAGTGTAGGCAAGTCGCAATTAAATTGGCTGCCCAAATATAAATACGTTTAGCTATTATATACTAATTCTATATAACATACTGGTGTGCATATACAAAGAGTACTAGGAAAGTTTTGCAATATGACCCAACAATAAATCGTAAGAAGCTGCTCGTTGCTGCATGTTGAGACATGTTCATACGTGCTTGCGATAGCATCGTGGTCGCGAAATGAGACAAGGGCAGTTTTGCCTAATAATTTCGTGAGTGATTTAAACATAGACCAGTGCTTCGAAGAAATGATTCTTGCACTAAGTGATGTTTGTCCACATCGCACAGCGATATTCAAGTGGTATAGAGAAATCCAAAGGGGAAATTTAACTGTGGAGGATGCTGAGAGGCCGAGAAGGCCACGAACGTCAGTTACGGAGGAAAACGTTACTACTGTGAGGAAAATGCTTGGCGAGGACATGCGAATGACCTACCAACAGATAGAGGGTACTTCAGGCCTAAATGCACCAGCAACTCGTTCGATTCTGCATGATCATTTGCACGTGAAGAAACTTTGTTCTCTCTGGGTGCCGCATTGACTGACTGAAGAGCAGATGACACGACACCAAGTCACACGGTGCCGGGAGATGCTAAAAAAGTTTAATAAGAGACAATCTCGGTATGTGAACAACATCGTGACAGGTGACGAGACTTGGCTGTACTATTGCGATGTGCTGACCAAAGCTCAAAACAAAGTTTGGGTCTTTGATGATAAGGACACACCCGTAGAAAATCCCGATCTGCAAAGAAGAAAATGGTAGCTGTATTTTTCAAATCGAATGGAACTGTGGAACGCGTCGTTTTGGATACACAGAAGACAGTCACAGCTAAGTGGTATACTGAACAGTGCCTGCCTAAAGTCATTGTATCTATGGAGAAATGTGTTATGTAACTGTACAATTTAATTTAGTCGATTTTGCTTACAGAAAATTTTTTGTATAGTAAATATAATAAATCTTTATATCAAGTAAATATTTTAGAATCTTTATTCTGCAAATATTCACTCGCGTTGATTGTGATTGATAATGTTTGGACTTTTGCCAAATACTGTTTTTAATTTTAATTATTTTTTAATGTTTGTTAATATTCCGAGTTCTCCAAAGTGGATAAGCAATGCTGTTTCCACCTGTACTTGATTCGCATCGATTCTATTATTAAGGTACCTACACAAAATATACTTGCGAAAGTTTCTAGTATGTTTGTACGTCATTCAGACTAGTATTGTTAATTGTTTTATTACGCATAGCTGGCACAACTTTTACGTTCGGAATTTGTAAATAACGACCGTTCTAGGAAAATTATCATCAATTCACATAATTTCTTGTCAAGCGTAATTAAAAATTTCCCTTAAAATTATAAGGGTAACCTTGGGTGTGGGTATACCCACACCCTAAGGTGTGAGTATAATCCACTGATGCAAGTAAAGATAGAAACAAGAAAAATTGATAGATTTAAGTTTAGTTATGTTTTATAGTTAATATTAACAAAATAGCTCCTCACTGAGAGAAACAAACAGCATTCTGTACATTAAATGTATATAGTATAAATAGCTAATATTTATACTATTCTGCATTTGATTAACGCAGTTACTGAAGAAGAAACGAGGAGAGTATGTACGCCCTTACAACCCGTGTTCGGTAGAAACATAAGCAAACATTAATTTATTAATTAATCTATCTGCAATATCATTCACAGTGATTTATTTACTTATAGTTTTTCATCATAAGAGGTAAAAAAATTTCAAATGGTATCAAATTTAGCACTATGTTGATAACACTTTAAAAATAACGTGCGTTAGCAATGTTAGAATCTGATTAATCTATCAGAGGTGTCAATAGAGAATTAGGTGTAAGCCATACGAATCTTCGAAACAAATAGTCAGTAGACATGTTGTTTCAAGCAGGAAAAGGGTCACAGGGCCAAAAGAAAATCATGCTCTAGTGCGACACATTCAAGAACCTGTCGTAGAGCTGTTGAAGTAACAAGATTTAGTGGAAGTGTAAGCACCACTCGCAACACACTTTTCGAAGTAAATATTGGGAATCATATTGCTGCTATAAAACCAAAACTAAATGATACACAAAAAGGAGACTAGCTAACTTTTGGAGAGACCTATGTCAACAGAAATCTTTCGAAGTATAGTAATTTTTTCGGACGAATAATGTCTCCAGTCGTATTCAAATACACAATTCAGATATATATCAACAAAGAAACATTCCTTTTCATTTAGATAATATACTGCAATGAAACCAGAGTGGCAGATTATCAGTTAATGCGTGGAGATGGATAGAAGATTTAGAATGAGAGTCGTATTGTCGTATACCATTGTATCAGAGTATCGTAATAGAAAGTCGATTAAATAGTATGATACAATATCGATACATAGTGTATAATATTGCCGTCAGTAAATGTACTACATGAGAACAATTTTATATTTCAGTATCCTACTATGATTGGTTAAAAAATGGTTTGATAGAAAATGTTTGGGCTGTCATGAAAAAAAATGTCAAAAGAATTTTCCCACCAACTTTTAAAAAGTTGTGAAATAAACTTAAGGCTATTTGGACGTATATTTCCGCAGAATATTGTAGAAAAATTATTAAGCTTTTACCCTAGAGACTTCATGAAGTTCCTTGGACTCACTACTGAATATATTCCATTTTCTTCTATTACGTATTTTCAGGCTCCTTAAGGTGTGGATATAATTGTAACCATTGTTAAATGTCAACTTTTTTCTATTTTTTTTGAATTTCCTTTATTTATTTTCTAATAGCATTTGAAATCTATATGTTTTTGCTAAATGCTGTATATAAATTTTTAGTTAAAAGTCTATTTATTTCAAATTCGTAATATATCAATCTTAAGAATTAAAAACTAGAAATATAACAGTTTCATTACTATATTTCTTTCCACCTAAATAACAAAAAAACAATATGTATACAAACGAATTAAATAATTTCAAGCGAAGGAATGAGTAAACAATTATTAACAAATTCTCCGACCCCACGTAAAGGACAAAAGGAAGCAGATGAAAGAGAAGACGAGAAATATTCATCAATATATGTATTATATGCAGTTTTTCATATACTCAAACCAATCACCTAAACATTTACTACATTTTGGAGTTCGCATACTCGAAATATGTACTTTAATATATTAACGATTTCTTCACGGCAGAAAAAACGGATAAGTAACTTCATAAAAGCCAATTCAAGAAACTGCATCTATTCAAATGTTTAATAAAGTATATACAGTGTCTATAGTACATACTATTACACACTGAAGTTAGGCGACTTTCACAAGGAAAAGTATTGTTTTTTGAAGACCTCCCTTTTGAATTAGACTTTTAGGAAACGTGTTCTTTTTGTGAATTTTTATTCTAGTTCGTCTTCAAATTCACGAACGTTTTTGGCGATAGATGCAATATCACCATTGCATCAGAGACCGTAAATTCTTATTCTTTGCGAACGTCTTAAATTGCATTAAGGTTCAGACATTCATAAGTTAGGCATTTACTTCTACATATACACGAACATGTTTTTTTCCGTGTAAGTTAAACACTGACAGTAACCGCAATGCATATCTATAGTGCTAAAAACGCCCTGAACAGGATTTCAAAAAATGCAGACTTAAGCAAATTTAGGAAATTTAGGAAAAGAATTAAATCTTAGGTGAACACGATTACTGCATTTAAATGTCAAAGTTAGGAGACGTACAGCCTGCAGAGTTAGAACGATTTTGATTTGTACTTTCCGAGGAACTTTTTGTCCGTTTTAATACCATAATAATATTACAATTTAAAACAAAGTAATTTTACCACTCTCGAGTGGGAATTATAATTAATAATTAATCATATTTCTATATAACAAAATTCAACGTTTATTACATAAAATATCGTTAACGTTTTCAATCATCGATGTTTTGAAAAGTTAAATTCAAAATAAATCTACTTACGAGGATAGGTTGACAAGTAGTGAGAATGACACATAGGTGGCGTTCTAATTGGTAAAACAAATGCACTGTAATTTAGGTTGCCTATTTATATATTTACATTCCGATATTTAGATAAATCGGTTGATTAGTTTATTTTTGACAGCCGATTGAAAAAGAAGCAACACGTCTTTTTGTTAAAATAGAAAAAGCAGAGTATCGTGCGGTGATTAAATACTTCGTAATTAAGGGTATGAAAGCTACCGAAATAAATGATGAGTCACGGGAAACATTAGGTGAATCTGCTCCATCATCCGCCACAATAAGTAGATGGGTAAATGAATTTAAACGTGGTAGAACAAGCTGTGTTGATGAAGCGTGCTCTGGAGCACCCAAAATCGTGACTTCTAAGGAAATGATTATAAAAATCCATAATATTATTATGCAAGATCGACGACTCAAAGTGAAGGAGATAGCAAACCGGTAAACATTTCAACAGAACGCGTACACCACATTTTAACGAAAGAATTGGGCCTTTCCAAGCTTTCGGCAATATGGGTGCCGCGATTGCTTACGACTTGAGATGAAACTTGGATACACTACAGTACACCCGAAACTAAACAACAGTCGAAACAATGGTTAGAACCTGGTTCTGCACCTCCAAAGAAAGCGAAAACCACTTTATCGGCAAACAAGGTGATGGTATCAATTTTTTGGGATTCAAAGGGCATTTTGCTCATTGATTACCTTCAGAAAGATGCCACAATAAACGGAAAATATTATGCAAAACTTCATCAAAAATTAAATGTTGAGATTCGTGCTAAACGGCCAGGAATAGCAAAGAAAAAGATTCTGTTTCACCAAGACGACGATCCCTCGCATACCAGCACAGTTGCGATATCCAAAATCCACGAGTTGCATTTCCAATTAGTATCGCGTGCGCCTTATTCGCCGGATCTAGGCCCTTCCGACTTCCACCTTCTTCCAAAATTGAACGGCACTAGGTGGAAAGAAATTTTCGTCTAACGACGAGCTTACCATCTTTGTAAATGAGTATTTTGCAAGTCTTCCGAAATCGCATTTTAAAGATGGCATAAGGGCATTGGAGCACTGTTGGAATAAATGTATTGCTCTTTTAGGAGAATATATTGAAAAATAAAAATTATTTTGTATTTAAAAAATTCATTTTTCTTTTCCATTCTCACTACTTGTCAAACTACCCTCGTATTATAAGGTTGGTTTGTTTACGAATTACAGAACACTCCTAACATTATACAATGAACTACATTCATTGCTACGTAATAAACTAATTCATTATTACGTATCACACCAGCGATTCACTGTAAATTGACTTAATTGTAGTAATTTTAGTTAACCAGTATTATAGATTATGTTAAGGAAATGCGAATGTTTATAGTTCCTACATAAAATTAGCTTAAAGTTACATAAAATACGTAAATATCTATATTACAAAGTGCGTTGATTTAAATTCAATAATACAATTAACATTTAAATATTATTTTGCTTAATTTGACAATGAATTAGATAGGTAATTTCATATTTAAATCATAGAATTCCTTATTTTCAAATTTATAGATAAACGTCTAGTAATCCTTTAATAGTAATTATTGTTTACAGTAAACTATTGTTATTTAAGTTATTTAATCTTGTTGATCTTTGTATGCGCATCATATTAAACACTCAATTTACTGCCTAATAAATCAAATTTAATTCAAGTGTATTTACAAATCAAAAGCTGTAGAAGCATATCAAGAAGCAAAATATGCACAATATTTAGAAAAGATATGTTAAAAGCACAGATTTTACTGAACTAACGATATTTGAATGCACCATACTACTTCAAACACTCCTTAATCGATAACGAAAAACAACGAGATGCTATTGAACAAGTTCCCAATTAACGGATTAAGAACTCTCACATACATTCAAGCAATTAGATTATATCAACTAAGAAAATCATGGAGACTAAGCAAGTGGATGGCACATACATGTACAAATGATGATCTTCAAGCTAATAATTTATTCTTCACTTCTACCACGCTATAAAACATATTTTTAGTCGGAAATTTGTGAACGAAAATACATTATAAACGGTAATCAAAAAGGAAAACAATATTATCATCAACTAAAAGAACTTCAAGCGTGATGGTAAGAAGCTAGACTTCGAAACTAGTTCGAGGCGATACGATTTTTAATAGTTTCTAATTTCGGAGTTGGGAGATACCTCTCAAATAACCTTTAGTATTGAAGAGGAATAAAATCAACACTATTTCCTTTCTTACGGCCAGAAGGGGTTAGTATCAAAACCATAGAACTCTTTCCACACAATAAATACACGCTCGCTCACGTAATAAAAAAAAACTGATCCTATACCACAAACTTTCGAAACTTTGTTTCAGCTCCAGAACGTTTTGATTTATGTATAGCAAACTACGGCCAGTATCGTTATTTTTACTTTAATTAATAATTCCAAATTCTAACGTAGAGTGATTAATTAAAGTAGAAATAAAATAATAGAAATTGTAAAACTTTGTGTATTTATTAATTTACTCATGAATTTTCATCAAATAAAGGCCGCATCAATCCAACTGAATGCTACCGAATTTAAGAATGAAAACCAACGACGACAAAGCAAGAACTATAGTAGAAAGAACAACAACAGCATATAATATTTAAAAAATAAGTGCATAATAAACTGTAATCATTTCAAGGGAATAGCAAGTGTGCAAGGAAATAAAAGCAGCTTCGGGCGGAAGACATTAAAAATACCTATATACTAACAAATTTTCATTAAAAAATCAGAAAAAACAAAGTATTGGACGTTAGATATTTGAGCGAGATAAAATGCAAAACTAATGGACGGATTAAGAAGTGTCACTACCAGAATAGGAATTGAATGAGAAAACTGTTAAGGTATCCAATCCGAAGAAAATTAGATAAGAATTCAGTCATGAAAAAAGAGAAAGAGTAAGGAATGATAAAAGAATATATTAAGCAAAATCAAAGAAGGTATAAAGGCAGACAGAAAGAAATTAGCTGGAGGAAGTGAAGACAAAAAAGACGGAGAAAGAAAAAGGTACTGAATATATTCCCGAATACAATACAAATTTTAAAAGCGTATTTGTAATTTAAAATTAAGTATTGAATCCCCATATATATACAAAAGACACAACTTAATGAATCCAAAAATTTAGGAAACAAACAAAAACATAAAATCCATATAAGCATACTTATATAATCAAATTTAATCCTCTAACACATATATTGTGATCAAAATCTATAAAATAATTACATATACTATTTCCAAATGATAAAAAAATAAATGATCTTACGAGGGTAGTTTGAGAAGTAGTGAGAATGGAAAAGAAAAACGAATTTTTTAAATATAAAATAATTTTTATTTTTCAAAATAATTTTTATTTTTCAATACATTCTCCTAAAAGAGCAATACATTTATCCCAACGGTGCTCCAATGCCGTTATGCCACCTCTAAAATGCGATTCCGGAAAATTTCTTTCCACCTAGTGCCGTTTTCAATTTTAGAAAAAGGTGGAAGTAGGAAGGGGCTAGATCCAGCGAATAAGGTGCATGCGGTACTAATTGTAAATGCAACTCGTGGATTTTGGACATCGCAACTGTGCTGGTATGCGAGGGAGCGTTGTCTTGTTGAAACAGAATCTTTTTCTTTGCCATTCCTGGCCGTTTAGTACGAATCTCAACATTTAATTTTTGTAGAAGTTCTGCATAATATTGCCCGTTAATTGTGGCACCTTTCTGAAGGTAATCAATGAGCGAAATACCCTTTGAATCCCAAAAAATTGATGCCGTGACCTTGTTTGCCTATAAAGTGGTTTTCGCTTTCTTTGAAGGTGCAGAACCACGTTCTAACCATTGTTTCGACTGCTGTTTAGTTTCGGGTGTACTGTAGTGTATCCAAGTTTCATCGAAAGTAACAAATCACCAAAAATCAACCGGATTCCGCTTATAAAGGTCCAAACACTCATGGAAATGCGCAAACGAGTAAACTTTTGATCGGTCGTAAGCATTCGCGGCATCCATCTTGCCGAAAACTTGGAAAGGCCCAATTCTTTCGTTAAAATGTGGTGTACGCGTTCTGTTGAAATATTTACCATGTCTACTATCTCCCTCACTTTGAGTCGTCGATCTTGCATAATAATATTATGGATTTTTATAATCGTTTCCTTAGAAGTCACGATTTTGAGTGCTGCAGAGCACGCTTCATCAACACAGCTTGTTCTACCACGTTTAAATTCATTTACCCATCTACTTATTGTGGCGGATGATGGAGCAGATTCACCTAATGTTTCCCGTGACTCATCATTTATTTCGGTAGCTTTCATACCCTTAATTACGAAGTATTTAATCACCGCACGATACTCTGCTTTTTCTATTTCAACAAAACGACGTGTTGCTTCTTTTTGAATCAGCTGTCAAAAATAATCTAATCAACCGATTTATCTAAATATCGGAATGTAAATATATAAATAGGCAACCTAAATTACAGTGCATTTGTTTTATCAATTAGAGCGCCACCTATGTGTCATTCTCACTACTTGTCAAACTATTAATTTCTTTCTCTGATAAGACATTTTGTAAGCTTTGTATACTCGAATCACGTTAGTAGTTTTTGCCAAATTGCACAGTAATACATAAATATAAAATAAATATTTTGTCCATGTTATGATGTGCTTATGGTATTTGAAATAAAATTTCACATATTGTGTTATAAATCATTAAAAAAAACACAAAAAAATTTTATTTGAAATCATTGTAGATATAGACTAGTTTTCGATAAA
This sequence comes from Dermolepida albohirtum, assembly GCA_031893035.1. Taxonomy (NCBI): domain Eukaryota; kingdom Metazoa; phylum Arthropoda; class Insecta; order Coleoptera; family Scarabaeidae; genus Dermolepida; species Dermolepida albohirtum. The sequence goes on along the minus strand of JAVIWB010005737.1, from coordinate 36,911 downwards.
CTTGGAGTTTATATTAAAACTAAACATACCTATAATTGCATTTTTGTTAAACATTAAAACAAGAATATTTTGATACTGTATTGATTATGCTACATATATATATATAAAATGCGTTTCAAATGTACTTGACTTGTTAAATTATAGTAGCTATTTGTATACCAGACACACTACAACAGTACAGCAATTTTTACAATGACACATTTAGAGACATTAATTAATATGTAACGTAGAAATTTTTATAATTATTGCGCGAGTAGTATTATATATATATATATATATATATATATATATATATATATATATATATATATATCCCTTTGTTATAAACTAAATAACTTTACAATTATATAAGAAGGATATTTATGTAAAATTAATCAGAAACCAAACCTATATAAAATAATGAATGCAAACTTGTGTTACTACTATTTTAACTCTTCGACATTTTGAACTACCGGTTGAATTGAGTGTTAATTAAAGGTACAAAGATTTTTTTGTTTATTTATTTATTTAAAGAATATATTAATTAATTTTATTACGAATTGCCTTGATTATTTAATAGTACCTTTTTAAGAAAATAAAATATTAATAAGTAACTTAATCCACTTAAACAGAATTTAAAATACTATTATATAATGTAATTTATTTTCTTTAACAATTATAAAGAACTACCTTACTATAAGATGTATTGTTTATATACTGTTTACGTGGATTAAATCATTTCTTTATATTTTCTTTTCATAAGAAAATACTAATCTTTCGGTTAAATCAAGGAAATTCGTAGTCAAATTAATTAATATATTCCTTAAATTAATAAAGAAATAAACAACCAACAAAAATTTACATTACGCAGCTCTTTCCGGCATTTTTATTCTAAAATAATTGCTGATTTCTTGTTTTAAGAATTTTTTTATATTATACTTTCAATATATTAATGAGGAATTTGTAAAATTGTGTTGTGTTCCTTTCTTATACACAGTTCTGTATAAATTATATTTATATTTTGTGTGAAGTTGTAAACAAAATACCCGAACTTTAGATCTTTTTTAATATATTTAGAATAGCAAACAGTATATATGCAAAAAAGAAGCGACGCAATGGAGCCTAAATTAATTTATTTCTCCTATGTTTAATATTATTATAGTCAAGTTATCACTAGTATACGTTACAAAATCATTTAAAAATTATCATATAGCAAATACATAATTTAGGTAGCCAACAATTATTTTGAAACTAATTTGTATATTGAAATAACAGTGCTATTTTGATTTATTTAGTTTATATAAGACAAAAGTAGCACATAATTAACGTTGGGCTTATAATTACCAATTCAAATTTTATGTTAATTTTTCTAAACATTTAAATTAATAAATCACTAATTACTACTACACTAATTACTAATATAAGAAAAAGAAAAAATATCCAGATCCACTCTAGAAAGTAGTATTGATATTTAACCGTGTCCATTATTTTTTCCACAAACTGTATATACATACATATAATATAACATATAACAAACATAATAAATATTTGTTTCTTAAAGTGTCCATGCATAATACGAAATTTTCTTTATGTATTATATTTACAATACTCGTTATTAAAAAAAACCTTGTACATTTAATTAACACAATTCAACCGGTAGTTCTAAATGTTAAGAGTTAAAATAGTGGTAATACAAGTTTGTATTCCTTATTTTATATAGGTTTGCTTTCTGATTAATTTTACGTAAATGTCCTTCTTGTATAGTTTTAAGGTTATTTTGTTTATAACAAACCAAAATTTTTCATCTTTTCTCCGTGAGAACATACATTTAAACACATTATAAACATATATATATATATATATATATATATATATATATAACACATGTACATATATATACCATTTTTAGTAATTTTTATAGTTAGCTATGACTTATTAAATTAGTAATACTAATTGAATTATTGCCAATGCCAGAAAAATTACCTATAGAAAGTTGGCACCTGTATATACACATATATGTATTTTAGATCAATGGCTGAATCCGAAACACAAATAAAATATACATACATACAAATAGAATATAAATTATAATATAGTTTCATGAATAGGTTGTAACAAGCAAAAAATAACAGTGGCTATTGGACGAAATATTAATTTGATTTAATTTGAATTACTTTATTAATAATTGTCACTTAGATTTATACTTGAGATTTGTTTCTAGTCTTTGTTTTATTTTCATTAAACCAAATATCATCAAAATAATTTCCACTTGAACTGATTAAGAATAAATAGTAATCAGCTGTGATTATAAACCAGTAGTACTTATAGGGACTTTATTGCCCGTCAAAAAATTGTTCGAAAACGAAACTCTACGGGGTTTCTATTTATACATAAGGTAATTAAAATTAATTTTAAAGAGTTTTCAATTTCTTAGAAATTTCTAATAATTCTCGTTTTAAAAAAATTTGTATCGTGATTGTGTAATCCTCTAGTATTAGGCAAATTTTCATAAACTGTGTATGTGTTTCTTATACACAGTTCTGCATAAAATACATCTGAAACTTCCATCTATTTTTTAATATATTTAGAATATATTACGATAACATTGCTACTTTTCTTGATTTCAATCTCTTTCTGGTAATTAAATTATGTAACCCGTAAAAATAGTAAATAATGTCAACGAAAAAAAGACAAAATAATGGAGCTTAAGTTAGTTTATACATCCTTATCAGTTGAATATTATTATTACCAAATTATCACTATACTACTTATGCATATTATTATTTTATCTTTTGTTTACTGTTATTTTATCTAATATATCTCAGGTAACAGTTCTTCAAGTATATAAATCACATTATAGTAACTTAAATTTTGTTTAAATAGATATACAGATTAAGTTATTTAATTTATTCATGTTTTTTATTCTTAAAAAAATACTATTAAATAACATTAGGTCAAAAAAGAACAAATGCTAAATGAAATTAATTCATATATCTTTATTCTTCTCAATGGAGACTTCTTACAACACAATACAATGCTGACGTACGTTTTAATTGCAACGTGATAAATCTAAATCTAGACCCCCAATAAAATAATGAATGAAATTAGAATTGTGTACAGAATATTCTCAATTACGTATCGCTCAATATACGGGGTTTCAACAACCTACACTACAATGGTGGGTCTGATATATTTCTTTCCATTAACAATTATTATGAAACTAACTGTACATGTACATATATATATTTAAATATATAAAATAGGTTACGTATTAATAAAATATCGTTTAATAATATTCAATTATAAATATTTTAACCTAATTCAAGCATTAACATATTCTGATTCATTGTTTTACCGAATAAATCGTTAAACTTTAAATTCAAATGTATTCAAACATTTTTTCACACTCTTAATGTTTAAACCAGTATAACTCGCTCTTCCATTTCTCTTCTATGCCCCGCTTTTAAAATTTAAAATATTTAGTGAAGAACGGTGAACATATTCTTACTGACTGTTCTTGCGTATATCCATCATTTTATTGCATACACACATCAACGGCGACTATTCGTTTAATTATTAGACTTTCTGTTCGGTTTACATCGTACTTTTTAGACTTATCAACATTTGACACCTATTGCACTGCTTATAAACGCATTTAAGAGAAGGTTTAAATCGTCGCGGTTTGTTTCTATTATTTTCAGTATAAAAAACTCAACATAAACAAGATATGAAATGTATGTCTCCTGTTGCACCTTAATGCTTCATAATTACGGCGTTTACATTCTATAATAGTGATTAATACTAGTTAGCAAATAAAATTCTTATTGAAGCATAATGTACTGCCATCTCGCAGACATAAAAACTTAATATAAATATGTATTGTCAATATTTTTACATTATAATTGATAATATATTAAAGGACATTTCACAAGAATCACCAACGAAATGTACTTTAAAAGAGTACTTGGACGTCTGAAACCGATATCATAAGCCTACATGCTTATACAAAGATAGCTAGTTAAAGTCATTCCTAGCGTGGTGCAAAAGAAACTTAACGTTCTTTACTTGACATACATATATGCACTACTGCTCACGAAACTTTGGCCAAAGGGGAAAATTAGTAAAAATTAAAAAATGCGCATGAAGTGAAATTACAAATTATTAAAAATTTATAAAACAACATAGTGGAAAAATAAAAATATCTCAAAATTAATAATGAAAATAATTAATAACCTTTTTTTAATTATACTCGTTTTCGTCAAAAAATCTTTCCCTTAAATTCAACACTGCCTGAACAACACATGGCATTCTTCTAATTAGTTTTCCAATTGTTTCATTTTATATATTTTTCCATTCGTTCTGGAGCGTATTACAAAGTTGTTGCTTCGAAGTTGGACCAATTTTTCTGATTCTCGTATCGAGTTCGTCCCACAACTCGATAGGATTCGAATCCAGGCTTTGACGCGGCCACGTCATAATTTGCAAACCATTTTCTGTCTGCTTTTGTGCCAAATTTCCCTTGCATATTTTAGCAGTATGTTTCCACTCATCGTCATGCATAAATATAAAATTTTCTCCAATTAAGCGTAAACCAGATGGGATTGCTATATCTTTTTAAATCACAAGATAATTTTCCTTGCGCATTATTCCATCAATTTTCATAAAATTTCTAATTCCACTGTCATGCTTTATAGTTGATACAATGCAATCGCGGAGCATTTTTTCAGTTCGTGATCTTCTGACGAAATCTCGACGTCGCTGATCGAATAGCTCAAATTACAATTCGTCAATTCCCAGAACATTTTCCACCATTCTTCTGCCCTGTCACTATGCTGCCGTGCCCATTACAATCTTTTTGTCAGTTTGCTCGTGGCAATAATGGCTTACACACAGCTACGTTTAAGCGACGTTTTACCGTACTTACTAAAACTGTTCGTTGCGCTCCGCGATTGAATTCTGACAATATTTTTTGTGCTGTTTTTCTACGATTGCTTTTGCTAATTAGTTGTATTTGCATATCAGCTTTCTTGATAATCCAAAACAGACCTGGTCGTATACGTATACACCACCTATATCATGAAGCCGATGAATAATATTATTAACTGTAGATTTTGAAATATTTAGACTTTCATTAATTTGGAGATTGGCATAGCCTTCCTCGTTTTCCGACGATTCCTTTTGCTAATTAGTTGTATTTGCCTATCATCAGTTTCCGTGGTTATTAGAGACGGAACTAATCGTGTACCTTGATGCCGACGAATAGTATTATTGACTGTAGATTTTGAAATATTTAATCTTTTACCAATTTACCCACTTGCATAGCCTTCCTGCTGCATTACAATAATGGCACGTCACTTTTCAACGCCAATTGGTATTTCATGGAGCGTTACAACACAAGCTTTAAAAATTAAATTACTATTATTGTAAGCATTAAATTTGAGTTTAATTTCTGTTATATTTTCTTTGTTTTTCTATGTATCTCTGGTTGGCCAAGCTTCTGTGAGCGGTAATACACGTAAGGAAAATATTTGGGCATTGCTTTAACTAACTTCAAACTTTAAACGGATAATACATAACCAAACGTCGTTAAATTGCCGTAGATTATACTTTCTTAAGTATACAAATACATGCTAATATTAATCTGAAATTATAGGAAGGGTTAATATCTTAAAGTATTATATTTATTATTTAATTCGTGTTTTCAATGATTCGTTTCGCTTATTTCTATAAAAACTCAAATAACGTCTAAATATTATGAATATATGAAAGCACATAGTTTAAAAGAATTATTTAAAATTATGTAAAACCTAATAGATTTTAAGTGTGACGTAACTATTTTAAATGATTTCGCATCTTTTTCAAGGTCTTTATAACTCCACCATTTTCAAATGTAAATTGATTTAACTTTTAATTACGCCGAATAATCCTGAATTAATAATAATATATAAGTGTCAAACGAATAATATAAATGTTAAATTTAATTGCAATAAACAACCATTCTTTATTCAAATTCGCGTACTGTTCAAGCTGACCTATTAAAATACTTAACATCGTATACATTTCTAATGTCATTTTACATATAATGAATTCTATATGGAAATAGTATAATTAAATTTACTTTTCGTTTTTTTTAACATAAGAAAATAATGATGAAATTGTATATTAAATGATAATTGAATATTATTGTGCTTTTAGTACTATCAAGAAGGACACCTACTATATATTTAAATATATAAGTATATTTATAACAATTTAAAAAATATACCTCTTATACAACAATTTTCACCTAATATCAATATTTGTAATAAAGCAAACATCACATAAGTTGTGAGCCATAATTTAAAAATCCTACTTGCTAATATCCAGTTTCTAAAATAAACAAAAATTATTTTTATATAACATCGATCAGTATCTATCTCCCTCTTCCATATCGTTTCAAAACAAAAGACAATTTACTTTTTTTTATTAACAATTTTATTTTATTACTTTTTTATTATTAACGTTCTTAAATACATTTCTTGACGTAAGTAGATTTAGCATAAATAATAAGATTGATATATTGTCTAAATTATTTAAACCGCCGTTGTCGCTTATATATTAATTTATAAAAATACAAATTTCGTATATACGTACCATTATCACATTGTTGGAAAATAGCTGTTGAATATGCAATGAAACTTAAAAAAAACACTACAATATCAGATCGCATTTTATTGAATATAATTTTTTCTTTTGTGTATATAAAATTTTTGCGGAAGCACTAGTCACTCTGTCTAACCGATAAATGTAGACCAGTAACTGTATGAGTTTAGTAGATGTACGTTACCTACTCTTTATTTCACCTGGCAGCTCTCTCTATAAGAATTTAATCCCCACCAAACAGTTCCATAAATATGCATACAAGAGATAATTTATTTACAGTACATGCAATAAATTAATAAGAGAATACAATCATATACATACTCGATTCTTATGATATCCATTAAAACTTTATTCTAATTTGTTACAGTATATTAGCAATAAATCGAAAATTCTTATCTTGCTTGTAACTCATGTCATATACGAGGCTGTTGCATAAATTGTTAATTAACACATTAAATATTTCTTCAAAGTACCAATTTATGTTTTAATGAAAACATTTATCAACGAGCTAGCTCGTATATAAAATAAGACTCTCCTGGATTTTGATCGCACTTGTATTCATAAGTTTACTACTACCTGTATCAATAGAAATAACAAAAACAAACAAGTGTCAAAAAGATTTATTGCGACTTATCATGAAGAAAGAAAAATTTAAAATTTTAAACAAAAATGATTATAAACAACAAAATGATTAAAATAATAAGTACAAAAATATGATCTGATTAAAATGCCTATTAACTTTTTTGTACCTTAATCTGCTAAACTAAAAGTTAAAATTCCAAAATTTTCTTTTTAAGTATCCAACTGAGCACATATGTATGTGCTGAAGAATCGTCTTGTTGGAAAACACTTTCGTAAATTCATTATCGTATTCCAGATTAATAAAGGATTGTAATAGCCTATACTATACTATAAACTTCATTAAAAAATATGGATGTAACGAGTGGCCTCATTGACACTGCTCGCCAAACGACAATTTTCTGTATTTATAATATATTTATTTCTGAACCCTTTCTTTATTAACCTTTTGTACAAAAATGTTGCTTAACAAGTTTATAGGAAATGGGGGAGGGGGGTAAAAGGGGCATTGTTGCATTCCCGTAACACGTAAAATTTAGTTTTATATTATCACATTTTCTTTATAAAGCCATTAATGTTAACAACATTAATCACGGTCTTAACTTTTCTTTTGTTGCCAACAATATTTTTATGATGAATCTAATTAATTTCCCGTTCGCACTTGTTATTTCTAGTCTGTAGTACTGGCATTTCGTCAAACATACTTATGGTCGTACTGCGTATGCGATTTCCATCTCACGTTTCGCATTACTTCTGTTGTACGCTTTTTATAAGGCTGTCCGTATACCTAAAAACGTCTGGGCCAAGCTTCGATTTACACAACAATCATCTTTTGGCCTGCATCGTGAAAGGTGTAATTTATAAATATCTAAATTTTAGAAGCGTTTCTCTTTTTTTTTCTGCTACCTTAGGAGTAAATTGTGATATTTCTAATGCGGAATTCAATTCTTAATTTATTCGTGAGGATCTATATAATTGCATTCTTGTTTGCCGAACTTGTGTCGTTTTACATTTAAAAACTATTGTCCATAAGGTACGAATTTTTCTCATTTACTTTTATTGATGAGTATTAATTTCTATTGTTGTTCCTAGTTATTTAGGTAGTTGTTTTGTCCACTTTATAGGACAACTTTCGCCGCGGTAAAAGAACAATAATTATCCGATTCTGAACGAATTTTCCAGAAATTGCAATGATGCAAAGTTAAATAGATTAACTAAAATTAATATTTCATGTACTTTTTCCTACACTCAAAGATTCTTCTCTTAATAAGTTTAAGTTAGTTAAATATCACCAATGCCGTTTGAGAATACTTGTTATTAATAGTTAATTTTCTTGACTTATTCTTTTCTGTCAGTTCAGATAAGCTTTGGTGTTGTTAACAAACGATTCTTTTCGATACAGTAAAATGACGAAAAAATAATATTATTAACTAACCATAGTTCACCTGAAGAGAGTAAATATACTCGAAACACGTCGTAAGCAAAGTGTTATTAACCTTTGAATGATTCTTATAACGTTCAGCTAATGGCAATTGCCAAGTTTAAAGTGTTCGTCTATACACGCGTCATGATAACTTAATTATCTACACGACTTTGTTCTTTCTTTCGGACATTCGAATGTTTGGATGAAAAAGGAAGATATTGTTTTTTTTATCATTTTACTGTACCGAAAAGGTACGATAAACTCTCAAAGAACAGGTCGTTAAGAGTTTATCTGAAGAGAGTTAATATACTCGAAATATGCCATAAGAAAGATGTTATTAACATTTGATTTATTCTTATAACGTTCACCTAATACCAATTGCCAAGTTTAAAGTGTTTAAAGTGCTTCAAATTAACTACTATCTATCAAAATAGCTATAATCTAACATAAAAAGGAGCTTGATTTTTCACTTGATTTTTAAAGAATACCCAAAATAAAATTACATGTTTGTTATTTTATTCACATATGTCTGTCGTTGGTGCAAATCCATATGGTAATGCTTTAAAAAAATACAAACGTTTGAGAATACGTTCTCCTGAACAAACAAGCTTAACAGCAGTCGTTTACCTATATAACTTGCTATCTCAATTCATATATCGTAAACTTCAAACGAGAAATTAAACATTTCGATCAAACTGGAAAATGAATGTTAAATTAATATTTTGAAACGCTATAGATGCCTTATAGAAGCGTATAATTGCTCATAGTCTTGGTAATCAAATCTAACAAAGTATAATCAATACTTTTACAAGAACAAAATTTAAATCTACAGACACGTCGTTTACTTTGAAGTGAATATTATTCTTATCTTCTTTCTGGGCGAGATCCAGTTTTATACAGATCCCTTACTGCTGTCTTGACTAGCTACTTAAGCGAAGACAACGAGAAACTTAGCAGCTGCAATCTAGGGTAATTACTTTGACCTAATTTGCCAAACTTTTACTTCAATTTTAATGTATTAACTCTAAACTCTATTTTTCCACTGCTATTTATTGGTCAGTTTATGTACTTGAATAGGATTTATATTAACCTATTTCACTCAAAGTTAGAGTAAAATAGGTCATTATAGATACTACACTTTTAATCATTTACAACGTTTTTTCTTCATCGAAATTAAAATGAAAATTAATTTTAAGAAATTAAACCTTCAATAAAACTACTAATTATAGCTAATTGTGAAAATATTTTAGTACTTTACATACTTCTTTACTGAAATTGTGGAGTGCATGCCTTCGAAACTCCTGAAAAGTCCCACTGCAATCTGGGTTTTAAACAAAATAATTAATATTAAAGTTATAGATATTCTTTTGAAAAATAAATTCAACTTTTCTGAATGAAATGTATATCTTTATATATACATATATAGATGTAAGGTTTTCAACAAAAATTCTAAATATTTCAATTTCTTTCATCTTATGTGCACTGAGTATTGTTAGAATGCACATAATTCTATACTTTATGCAAACTTAATTTAAAATATACCGTAATGTGTTTCTTTAGTACTTAGAATCTAAAAAAAATATTTTCATCAATATTAATAAATATTTATTGGATAACAGTGAAGTAATATAGGACAATACTATAACTTAAAAATTAGTTGTTTAGGTTATTATAAAACTGTATAGATTGTAGTGCTATTGTTTGAATTTCAGTTGGATTTGTTACAGTACTTTATTATTATTCTTTAAAATATTGAAACATTTACAATACTTGCTTTAACACTACTGGTAAGTATAATTATAAAATTCGATTTGTGAACCTATTTATTTATTGTGTTTCTCTTAAAATAATATAAATAAAAGTATATATATATATATATATATATATATATATATATATATATATATATATATGTATAACGAATACGTGTATCGGGACTGAACAAAAGAAAAAAAAAACTGCTTTATTAGCTGCCTACGAAATATTTTATTAAATAATATAGTTTCGACTTATTGTTTTTCCATAAAATAAATATGCTTTCATAGAAATTACTTTAAATACGAAAAGAATTTGATATTTTTTTAAATATAATTGAACAAAAGAATATTTTTCATTAGTACATTGCAGATATGCAATGATATATTAATAATGATGATAATTCATGTATGCAAACAGGATGCGTAATATTTTATCAAAGTAACTAAATGATTGAATAAATAAATGAATGGCCAATAATATTATATTGCAGTCAATTTCGAGTGCGCATGCGAGTTTGTTCGTTTAATTTTAGTTCGTAATATTTCATCAAAGTAACTAAATGATTGAATAAATAAATGAATGGCCAATAATATTATATTGCAGTCAATTTCGAGTGCGCATGCGAGTTTGTTCGTTTAATTTTAGTTCGTAATATTTCATCAAAGTAACTAAATGATTGAATAAATAAATGAATGGCCAATAATATTATATTGCAGTCAATTTCGAGTGCGCCTGTGAGTTTGTTCGTTTAATTTAAGCGAAATCACATTGAAGTCTACCATCTCTTTAAATTAATATGGTTTCATGGCTAAGCATCTATAGTCATCAACTTAACAATGTCAAGTTATCAGATAATCTTAAAAGCAATAAACAAATGTATGTTATCTATACTGACATAACAGGTCGGCTGAAAAGTCCCCGGTCTGACACATAGATGGCGTTGCTGTTATTAAATCCATATGTTTTTAGATAGTACTAACCTTCAAACGAAACGTGTCAAAATTTAACAGAAATCCGACCATTGGTTACTGAGATATTGCGTTAAGAGTGAAGCTACTTTTGGTATTTAAAAAAATGGAAAAAAAAGAACTTCGTGTGGTGATAAAGTACTGCTTTTTGAAGGGAAAAAATACCGTTGAAGCAAAAGCATGGCTTGATGAGGAGTTTCCGGACTCTGCGCCAGGAAAATCAGCCATAATTGATTGGTATGCTAAGTTTAAACGTGGTGAAATGAGCACCGAAGACGGCGAACGCAGTGGACGACCAAAAGAGGCTGTCACCGACGAAAACATCAAAAAAGTTCGCAAAATCATTTTAAATGACCGTAAAGTAAAGTTGATCGAGATAGCTGACATCCTAAAGATATCAAAGGAACGTGTTGGACACATCGTGCATGAATATTTGGGCATGCGGAAGCTCTGTGCAAAATCGGTGCCGCGCGAGCTCACATTCGATCAAAAACAACGAGTTGATGATTCTGAGCTGTGTTTGAAGCTGTTAAATCGTAATAAAACCGAATTTTTGCGTCGATATGTGACAATGGATGAAACATGGATTCATCACTACACTCCAGAGTCCAATCGACAGTCAGCCGAGTGGACTGCACGCGATGAACCGGCTCCAAAGCGTGGAAAGACGCAACAGTCACCTGGAAAAGTTATGGCGTCAGTTTTTTGGGATGCGCATGGAATAATTTTCATAGATTATCTTAAAAAGAGCCAGTCCATCAACAGCGACTATTATACAGCGTTATTGGACCGTTTGAAGAACGAAATCGCAAAAAAACGGCCCCATATGAAGAAGAAGAAAGTGCTGTTTCACCAAGACAATGCACCGTGTCACAAATCAATGAAAACAATGGCCAAATTAAGTGAATTGGGTTTCGAATTACTTCCCCATCCACCGTACTCTCCAGATGTGGCCCCCAGCGACTATTTCCTGTTTGCAGACCTCAAGAGAATGCTCGCCGGGAAGAAATTTAGCAGGGATGAGGAGGTGATCGCCGAAACTGAGGCCTATTTCGAGGCTAAAGACAATTCGTACTACAAAAATGGTATCGAAAAGTTGGAAGAACGCTATAATCGGTGTATCGCCCTCGAAGGCGACTATGTTGAATAATAAAATCGAATTTTGCCAAAAAACTGTGTTTTACTATGGTAGACCGGGGACTTTTCAGTTCGACTGTCATGCAACGCGGAACCACCATAAATGCGGTAGCTAAATCCTGCAAAAGCTACGTAGAGCAATTCAGAACGAAAAACGTGGCACCCTAACAGAGGAAATTTTGCTACCCCCATGACAATGCAAGGCCTCATACCACAGCTCTGATCCAAGTTTTATTGGACTCTTTTGGGTGAAAAGTTTTGGACCCCCCCCCCACAGCCCCGACCATGCGCTGAACGATTTCTATCTTTTCCGCTATCTCAAACATCATCTCGGGAACCACTACAACGATGACGAAGACGTGAAAACGGCCGCGATCTCTTATCGGAGCAGACGGCAAGTTTTTATGAAGAGGATATTCAAAATTTAATTGTAGGATTTAATAAGTGTTTAAACAAACTTAGCAGCTATGTTGAAAAATATAGAAATGTATGCAGAACCTGAAAATAAACTTGGTTTTTGAAAATTTTCTTTCGTTTTTATTTTCAAACGGCCCTTAAAAAACATGCCTCGTGTATAGAAAAAAATATCTAAAATTAAATCAAGTAATATAATTAAGAGGAAAAATATAATTAAAAGGATCCTGATAAATTTAAAAATAAAATAATTAAGAGAGTAATAGTCAAGAGAGCCTTGGAATGGTATATTACACTGTTTACTTAATTCAAGTAGCTGTTAAAATAACATATGAAGCAAGCAAAAGGAGTCTCTGCCAACAGGCGTTCGACATTTTTTCAGAAAATAGTAAATATAAAGCTTTATAAATGAACAAAAAGCTTGATAATTAAAAATCGAAAAAAATATAATATTTACAAAAATATTCTAAAAAATAAAAAATGTTATATTTCGCAATAGGTAAAACTCCTGTAACCAATCTGTCAGTTTATGACTTTAAGCGTTACGCCGGAAAAAAAATGCATTGGAGATATTCATAACGTCATGAAGCTTGTAAGCTGTAATCTTTAAGCAGGAAATCCTAGAGTACACTTTATTATTTATAAATATGGATTTTGAAGTTAAAAGTAACATTAGTGTTTGTAGAATGAGTTAACAGATGCAATAATAAAGTAATAAAGAGACATACCACGTAAAAATATAGAAGGAGGGCATATGACTTTGCTTACTATAGACCTTCAGTTTGTATTGTCTATGTGCAAGAAAGGCGTCTCAGTACTTTAGAGCATTACTATACAATATATACACACATATGTATATGTATGTATGTATTTGAAGATTACCATATACTGTAAGACAGTCACACTGTCCTACAGTGTATGATAAATATTATGTAGTAGTGACAACTAATTTCCTGAGTCTGTTACACAATATTTAATTGCGAATACACTCAATGAACACATATAGGTAAACAAGTTAGAGTACAAAAATAACAATTTATTCCATCTTAGCAACGTAAACAAAGTGTTTATTTCTATGCAATATATTTTTTCCATCTTTTATAACGGCACTATTAAAGCATCGAAAACGATGCATTTATAATCTACAAACACACTATTTTAGTCTAGTGCAATGTAGTTTTTAAAGAATAGTCAATCAAAATCTACTATATAAAAATACGAGGGAGCGTTTTTATATTCGCGGAATGAGCGGGTTGTAGAGGGGTGAGTAGGCGCATTGGGGGCGTGGCCTGTGCAGCGACTCATGATTAGTATAAATACGAAGTTTCATTGTTATTAGACAGTTAGTCTTTGAGCTATCGTCAACCAAGTAACATAATCAGGAGCGAAAAGTGAAATATGGAAAAAATCGAATATCATGCCGTTATAAGTTCCTTACCAGGCAAGGAAAATCAGTCGCGACCATAATGAATGAGATGTCATTGGTTTACGGCGACTCTTGTCCAGGAAAAACCATGGTGTACAAGTGGCATAGTTTATTTAAACAAGGAAGGGAATCCCTTGAAGACGACCCGAGGCCGGGCAGGAGCATTGAGGTGACCACGCCAGAACTTATCCAAAAAGTTGAACAAATTGTACTCGAAGATGCTCGACTAAAGAAGAAACAACTCGCAGAAATGGTTGGAGTATCCGATACAACAATTTTTAAAATCCTACACGATCATCTCGGCATGTCTAAGGTCAGCGCGAGATGGGTGCCGAGAATGCTCACGCCGCCGCAAAAACAACAGCGCGTAGAGTGTTCGCGTGCATTTGTGGACCTCTGTAATGAAGACAAGGATAGTGTATTGAGTGGAATTGTTACTGGAGACGAAACTTGGGTTCATCATTATGAACCTGAGTCCAAACAAGACTCCATGCAGTGGCATAAAAAGGGCACAGCACCTCCCAAGAAATTTAAAGTGTCACAATCAGCTGGGAAACTCATGGCAACGGTATTTTGGGACTCGGAAGGAATATTGTTGATTGATTATAAAGATAAAGGTGTTTCTATAACCGGAGAATATTACGCTTCAATATTAGAACGACTAAAAGAAGCCATTAAAGAGAAAAGACGGGGAAAATTGACAAAAGATGTTCTGCTTTTGCACGACAGCACGCCCGTCCACAAGAGCCGCGTTGCGTTAGCTGCCCTGCATAAGGTGGGCTTCGAAATTGTGAATCACCCACCCTACAGCCCAGACCTGGCCCCGAGTGATTATTACCTGTTTCCGAAAATGAAAAAAGAGCTGCGGGGTAAAAAATTTACTGCCGATGATGTAGTCAAGGAGGCAGTTTCGGCGTATTTTGCAGATAAAGAGAAATCATTTTTTTATGAGGGTATAAATAAATTAATTGAAAGATGTGAAAAATGTATCCGTCTTGCAGGTGAATATATTGAAAAAGAAAAATAATTTGGTTTTTTTATTTCCACCCCTTGTCCCCCATTCCGCGAATATAAAAACGCTCCCTCGTAAGTCGGGTTTTCCTTCCTGACGCTATAACTCCAGAACGCACGAATCGATTTCCACGGTTTTGCATTCGTTGGAAAGGTCTCGGGCTCCGTGAGGTTTATAGCAAAGAAAATACAGGAAAAATTTCAACAGAAAAGCGGGAAAATCATTTTTCACATACAGCGCCATCTCTGATACATAGCATGTACTACAAACCAATATTTTAAGTAGATGGCGCCGGTGCGTGATACATTGTTTGACAGCTACTCATTGTTCTCTGCTCAGTTAATTTCATGTGACAAACCGGTATTGTGTTCACTGTGAAATTGTGAAAAAAAAGTAAAAAAAATAAGTTATTCGTTTCCTAATATTTCAATTGGATACCATCAAATCAATCACGTGTATTGTGCAAATTTTTATTCAATTTCAACAGCGGGCATTTGTCTTTAAGGTGGTAAGTTGAACTGTGTAAATTATGTGGATCGTGCATTTGAGGTTAAATTCACTACTCTGTCCATAGTCCAAAATGCCTAGAGGACGACGTGCGAACATCGGCCGCCGCACAAGACATGCAAGCCAGCAACAAGTGTATTCACAGAACTTAAGCGAAGAAAGACAAAATATAATAAGAGAAAATGCCCGATTGAGACAACGCGTGAGCACACGAAGATCATTGGCATCATACAATCGCTTGGCATTCCAATATGATCCCACTGCGAACTACAGTGATGATGAAAATTTAGATATTGGACCAATGACGACTATATGCCGATATTGCAATGCGTTAAAGTTCAAAAGAGAAACGGCTGGATTGTGCTGCGCAAGTGGAAAAGTCAAACTGGATCCATTACTTACACCACCACAGCCACTGAAACCATTGTTCAATGGAAGTGATCCCGATTCCAGCCATTTTCTTCAACACATCCTTGAATACAATAACTGCTTTCGCATGACTTCCTTTGGAGCTAATATCATTCGAGAAGGCGGCTTCATGCCGACTTGCAAGGTAAAAGATGCAACACACATAACCAATCACTCACACCAACACAATGAATTGCACCACATAACAACTACATATACACCACACACTACACCATCACACGATCAGAAGTTATACCGTATTCTTCAACAAATGATTGTTTGCGATTACAGATGCAAGGACAAATATATCATTTGCATGGTTCAATGGTGCCCACACCAGATGAACCGCATCAATTTCTGCAAATATATTTCATTTCGTCGATGGTGGATCAGCTGAATGTGCGGTGCAATATACAGGGAACACAACAGTTAAAGAGACGAATTATTGAACAGTTGCAAGCATTTTTTCACGCTAATAATACTGTGGTTAATATGTTCAAAATAGCATTGGAACGAATGCAATCGGATACGCACAAATTTGTCATAAGAGCGGATTGTACCCCAACAGGTGAACATGTGCGAGGATTCAATGCACCCACCGTTAATGATGTTGCTGCAATTATTGTTGGCGATCCAACTAAATCGCGAGACATTGTCGTTCAGCGAAGAAGCAATATCATGCATCGTGTAAACGAGACACATCGTTTGTACGATACGTTACAATATCCAATCATTTATTGGCAAGGGCAAGACGGATACGACATCACGTTGAAGATGGTCGATCCAAATACAGGTACAATATTCACACACTAATTATTGCTATTATTGCTATTATTGGTTTCCATTAACAATTCATTTAATTTTGCATTTTCAGGCGTATCAACGAATAAAAATCTAAGCGCAATGAATTACTATGCGTATCGTATGATGATTCGTACACATGAGGAGAATGTCATTCTGAAGTGCCGTCGGCTATTCCAGCAATTCGCTGTCGACATGTATGTCAAATTCGAGACCGAACGTTTAGCGTTCATCCGATTCAATCAGGCAAAGCTACGATCTAAGTACTATATATACTTGCGTGATGCTATTCATTCAGATGGTGATGTTCAGAATATTGGACGTCTGACGATTCTCCCATCTTCTTATATCGGAAGCCCACGCCACATGCACGAATACGCTCAAGACGCTATGACGTACGTGTGAAATTATGGAACTCCGGATTTATTTATTAGGTTCACATGCAATCCGAAGTGGACGGAAATTGAACGTGAGTTGGAGCCAGGCCAAAAACCGCAAGATCGCCATGACATAATCGCCAGAGTATTTCAGCAAAAACTCAAGGTTATGATGAATGTGCTTACTAAGTATCGAGTTTTTGGTGACACACGTTGTTATATGTACTCGGTGGAATGGCAGAAGCGTGGACTACCGCATGCTCATATCCTAATCTGGTTGCTGAACAAATTACATTCAAATGAAGTGGATGACATCACATCAGCTGAAATTCCTGATCCAGTCACTGATCCCCATTTACACGACATTGTGACGACACAGATGGTGCATGGACCGTGCGGTGCATTAAATCCATTATCGCCTTGCATGGCTGATGGAAAGTGCACAAAACGATATCCGCGACCGTTAGTTGCTGAAACAGTCACAGGGAACGATGGATATCCAGTTTATCGTCGGCGTTCAAAAGAAGATAATGGTCGAACTATCAAAGTTAAAGTTCAAAATCAAGAGATTGAGATCGGAAATGAATTCATTGTACCATATTGCCCGCTGCTATCACGAATTTTCGAAACACATGCAAACGTTGAGAGTTGTCATTCGGCCAAATCAATCAAATATTTGTGCAAGTACGTCACAAAAGGCAGCGACATGGCTGTGTTTGGTATTGCGTCGGAAAATGCGAATGACGAAATCAGCAACTTCCAAATGGGCAGATACGCCAGTACTAATGAAGCACTGTGGCGATTATTGTCATTTGAAATTCATGAAAGATATCCCACAGTTTTACATTTAGCAGTGCATTTGGAAAATGGCCAAAGAGTTTACTTCACTGAGGCTAATGCGGCACAACGAGCTGAGAGACCACCATCGACAACATTGACTAGCTTCTTTGCAATGTGTGAAGCAGATCCATTCGCAGCGACGCTAATGTACATTGAAATGCCCAAGTATTACACTTGGAATCAATCAACAAAGAAATTCCAACGTCGCAAACAAGGAACCCCAGTTCCAGATTGGCCACAGGTGTTTTCCACTGATGCACTAGGTCGCATGTATACTGTTCATCCTAGAAATGATGAATGTTTTTATCTGCGACTGCTGTTGGTAAATGTACGTGGACCAAAATCGTTTGCGCATTTGAAAACTGTGAATGGCCACCAATGCCAAACATATCGAGAAGCATGTCAACTATTGGGTTTGCTGGAGAACGATTCTCATTGGGATTTAACACTTGCGGATTCAGTTGTTTCATCAAATGCGTACCAAATACGAACGCTGTTCGCAATTATCATCACCACATGTTTTTCTTCGCAACCAATTCAGTTATGGAACAAATAAAAAGACGACATATGTGAAGATATCTTGCATCGCTTGCGCATTCAAACGAATAATCCTGACATCCAAATAACCGATGAAATCTACAATGAAGGATTGATTCTGATTGAGGATCAATGCTTGACTATTGCAAACAAGCTACTGATTGAAGTAGGAATGATTGCGCCAAATCGATCGATGCACGATGCATTCAACCAAGAATTAAATCGAGAGCTGCAATACAATGTTGATACATTGCAGGAATTCGTTCGAAATAATGTGCCGTTGCTGAATAAACAGCAAAAACAAGTATACGAAACATTAATGCAAGCGGTGGACAATAATACTGGTGGTCTATTCTTCCTGGACGCACCTGGAGGAACAGGGAAAACATTTGTCATTTCATTGATTTTGGCCACTATTCGATCAAGATGTGACATAGCTTTGGCGTTAGTATCATCTGGAATTGCGGCGACTCTCCTAGATGGCGGTCGTACTGCACATTCTGCGCTTAAGTTGCCACTCAATTTAAACACAATTGATACTCCAACATGCAATATTTCCCGATCCAGTGCAATGGGAAAATTGTTGATGCAATGTAAGCTCATTGTTTGGGATGAGTGCACAATGGCCTATAAGAAATCACTTGAAGCACTTAACTTCACACTGAAGGATCTTCGGCGAAATAACAACATCTTTGGCGGCTTTATGATATTGTTGGCAGGCGATTTCAGGCAGACGTTGCCAGTAATTCCCCGTGGAACGCCTGCAGATGAATTGAATGCTTGCCTGAAGGCATCACCTTTATGGAATAACGTAAAAACATTATCGCTAACCACTAATATGAGAGTTCAACTTCAAAATGATCAAAGTGCTGCACAATTTTCCAAACAATTGTTAGCTGTTGGAAATGGAAAAGTTCCAGTTGATGCGACATCTGGATTAATTACTCTTACCAATGACTTTTGCCGATTTGTAGACTCTCAATTAGCTCTTATTGAAAATGTTTTCCCAAACATTAGTGAGAATTATCAGAATTATGCTTGGTTAAGTCAACGAGCAATTCTTGCCGCAAAAATAATGATGTACACGCACTGAATTTCACCATTCAATCAAAAATTGCTGGCGATTTGGTGACATACAAATCCGTTGATTCCATAACAAATCCCGATGATGTAGTAAATTATCCAACGGAGTTTTTGAACTCTCTGGAGTTACCAGGATTTCCACCACATAACTTGCAACTCAAAGTTGGTACAATTATTATGATATTGCGTAATTTGAATCCACCGCGGCTTTGCAACGGTACTCGACTTTCGGTAAAAAGACATGCCGAATTTGATTGAGGCAACCATTATTAACGGAAAGTACGCAGGTGAAAATGTATGTATTCCTCGAATACCAATGATTCCGACTGATCTTCCGTTTGACTTCAAACGATTGCAATTTCCAGTTCGCCTTGCGTTCGCAATGACAATTAACAAGTCGCAAGGCCAATCGCTTAGTGTTTGGGGGATAAATTTAGAAAATCATTGTTTTTCACATGGGCAGTTATACGTTGCGTGTTCACGAGTTGGGAAACCATCCGCTTTGTTTGTGTTAACGTCAGACCAAAAAATAAAAAATGTGGTTTACCAAAGAGCACTTCAATGAAACGGATAATTTGCGGACACGTATAACGCTTCGATTCAGTATTTACTTTGGATTCACTTTCATTTACTTAGAGAAGTTCAACTTAATAACACTTCATTTTTGTAATCGAAATGAATTCATTACTGTTGTGAAATGAAATAAAATTTTTCTTTTTCAAATATAAAACAAAAAAAATTTTTTCTTCATCTTTTAATCACCCAACGAAATGTTACATAAAACGAAGCCATCTGGTGGCGAAACGGAGTTCGCCGGGTTTGCTAGTTTCATATGAAATTCAAATAAGAAAAAAGTAAAATTGAACTGTATGTATGTATATATAGCAAGTTAAAGAGCACTTCAATGGACAGCAGCGGTACATTAGACGCCAATAAATGTTAATAACATATAAAAAATTATGAAACACTCTTCTGCGAAACGTTATCAATCTTAATGAACCCAACTATACAATGGCACTTCACTTAGCGATGTACACTATGCTAAAAAAATGGTTTTATGCAAAGAAAACGATTGTTCCGCATCTAATGATGTAACATTTGCTGAAATAATCTTTGAAGTTATGTAAGGGATCTCTAGAAGCACTGTCACTATCACTATATATTCAGATAAAATATGAATCTTTAAACACTTTAAAACACTATTTATCTCTTCTGTAACTAGATGATTTTGCTTATCACCTAAACTTTGTAATTATAAATAGTTTTTAAATCCGTATATACTTGAGCATATTCAAATTTTCTTTGAAATTTCTTTAATAGCTACTGCTTCTTTCAGATTAAACTGTAAAATTAAACTCCTCATATATTGGGAATATTTAGAATAATAAATGTTCTCCAACATCTGAAAATTGACTACAGTACAATTCATTTAGCAGATTTAAGGAGAACAGCTTTTGTTTGAGCAGTTCAATCATTTCCATCTGGATAACAGTTTCTAATATTTTCTGCTACAAGATGTAAACCACACGTTATATGTATTAAGTCAATCACCGTGAATCATTAACATTAACACTTGGTCTGTTAAGAGCTGAAAGTTTAGTTGGATTCTCTAGTACATTTCTCTAATTTTTTACTATAGTCTGTACCATGAACAGATAGACTAATAAATATACGTGATCAACACGTGATCGTTCTCTGATTAGTTAAACACATATAAACATTGCGAAGTTAAGCCTTGGTACACACAAGTCCTAGATGTGCTGTAGCTGAGTTTATCTTGAACATGTACTAGCGTTCATATTAATGTAATTTTCTTTCCAAGACATTGAAAAGTATAAGTAAGAAGTAAAGTAAAACATCAAAATTTCGTAGAAGGATAATTTCTTGTAGTTTTAGAGAACGTGCATTTGTTACGTATAATCAAAGATAGCGGAATCACCATTAAGAAAGCGGAAGAGAGCCATTTTAACGTGACTAATAAATAAGCAGTCGATATTGTGAGATACGAAAGAGAATAAAACTTTATTAAAAACATGGCTAGAATGGTTTTGGTTCGGAGATAATTATAAGATTAATTAGGAAAGCTAACGTAAAAAAGAAAATCCGTGATACCACTTGCTTATCCCCTCAAAACAATCGCGATAGACAATTTATATGCATACCCTTTCACTCAATTACAAACAATTTAAATAAGATTTTTAAGTAACGCGAACTTCATGTTACATTTCAGTCGAGAAACGCTATAAAATCTCTTTTAAGTAATGTGAAAAATAAACTCGAGTTTAATCGGACATCCGAGATATATAAAATAAACTATCGAGATTGTGGCAAAAAACATTGCTCAAACGAAACGCTCAATAGGAACCCGGTATAAAGAACATATCTCGCACATCAAGTTCAATCGACCTGAGAAATCCAGTTTAGCAAAACATATGCTAGAAAGTAATTATAGTGCAACCTTTAATTGTTTACATTACAACAATTTCCGCGACTTAAACAGCTACGAGAGCGTTTGTATTGTGAGAAATAAAAACCATGTGTTTAATGCTCACAGGTGTTCGATAATATATATAGTTTTAGCGGAATCAGTGCCTGCAATTTTTTCTGCGCGAGCTGTATCGTGGATCTAGGTGCGACACTGTAATTAATAGTCAGCTGATGACACTTTGTTGACAAAAACATATATGTTAATTAAGTCAATTAACTACAATCTCCAACAAAATTATCTTCAATTAACGCATCGTAGTTCATAAAATTATATCCCCCCGCCGTACTCCAAATAAGTATTCTTAACTAAATTTATCAACTAAAATTTATATGAGATTTTATTGACCTCACCTGGTATACACAGGCATTTCATTAAAATTAAATAAAGAACCTAAGAAAAGATATTTGGCTAGTATAAAAGAAGAGAAAAATATTTTTATTAAGTGAGCAACTGGAATACTTTATAAAGAAAACGCAGGAATTTACAAACAAGGAAAGAAAAGGTTTTATAAGACTTTTACAAGATTTTGATTAAGTAATTAACTATCAGATTCTATTAATTATAATTGAAAAAGGGAAACAATGAATATAATTGTGATGAATTTAATGTGGCTATGAATTAAATTGAAATGAAACTCAAAATTAAAAAAGAATTAATAGAATAGAATTAGTAGAACTAAGTTTTAGCCGTCGGTTTTAATCAGTAATGCCAGTGGTATAGCCGATACAAATGGTAACACAAGCGGGCGAAGACGTTAGCTCCTACAAAAGCACAAACACTAACACAAGTGTATTGCTTATAACAGAAATGAATGCTAAATAGCAGTACTAAAATTTGTACTGAAACAACAACAAAGAAAGTAATTAGAAAATCGTACATGTTCAAGATGGAGGTGGGCAAAGAAAATTGTGCATTCCTTTGATTTCGAAGAGCTGATAAAGCTCACTCTAGCCTCTTAGTAATGCCTTATTCACTCAAAAACTGTATCAACACGTTCAAAACTACAATGAGTAACGAATATCCTCACAAGAATTGTATTAAAAATAACAATCAATAACGTTTTCGTGATCCAGGGTACTCCTGTTGTACACTAACTAAATAAAGAACAACGTATCCTTCAAAGAGGAAAACTCTTCCCAAACCAAAGACATGCAGCCTTACAAACAAAAGAAAACCAACGAAGGTACTAATTCCCTAAGAACACGAACAAATGTAGTAATACTATTGAAGAATCATATTTACTCCTGGAAACTAATAGTAAAATAGTAAAAGGTGTTCCAATAAGACATTTCATTTTCAAAAACCCGCAATTTTAACATTCGTCATAACTCAACCTGTACGCCATTAATAAAAATGAAATGATATACGCTTCAACAGCGCATTGAAATTATTAAAATTCACTACAAAAATAGCGAAAATTTCGCGGTCACAGTTCGCAAAACTAAAACATTTTTGGGTCGTCGTGAAGCACCTTCCCGGCCAGCAATTGTTAAACTGGTGGAAAAATTTGAGCTGTTGGGACAAGTTAGTGATGAGAAAAATCGAACGCGTGCACGTCGCTCAAAAACAACTGAGCCCATTGCTGTTGTGGCCCATAGTGTTGAAGAAAACCCAGATTTGTCTATTTCTTGTCGATCTTCGAAATTGGGAATTCCACAAAGGACACTAAGTTCAGTTAACACAAGAACTCACGCCTACCGACCATCAACGACGTCGTGTCTTTGCTGATTGGGTCCTTGAAACGCATCAAACTGATCCGGAATTTCATCGAAAAATCATCTTGAGTGATGAAGCCCATTTTCACCTCAGAGGCTACGTTAACAAGCAGAATTGTCGCATTTGGGGCTCTAAAAACCCAAGAATTATTGTTGAAAAGCCTTTCCATCCTCAACGTTTTGCTGTTTGGTGCGGTTTTTGGTCTGGCGGGGTCATTGGACCTTACTTTTTCGAAAATGAGGTTGAAACAACTGTTACAGTGAATGGATTGCGCCACGGACAAATGATTAATGATTTTGTATGGTCGAAATTATAAGATATTGATGCGGACGACGTTTATTTACAACAAGACGGCGCTGTGTGCTACACAAAAAACGATGCCATCGCTCTTTTGCTTGAAAAGTTTCCTGACCGTGTGATTTCTCGAGAAGGCGATCACAATTAGCCACCGAGATCCTGTGATTTAACACCTTTACACTTTTTTCTTTGGGGCTACGTGAAAGATAAGGTCTATGTCACAATCGATTCAGGACCTCAAAGATGAAATTCGTGAAGCTATTGAGGACATATAGCCGCAAATGTAGTAATTGGTGATGAAAAATTTCATGAAACGAATATGGTCCTGCAAGCGTAGCCGTGGCGGCCATTTGGCTGACATTATTTTCCATTATTAATGGCATACCCTCCGCTTTACAATTAAATAAATACCCGATGATTTCGATTAAAAAATACTCGGTTTTTTTTTACATATCAAAATGAAACATCTTATTGGAAGACGCTTTATACAAGGCTTTGAACTCTACTTAGTAATTTGGCAACTGAACACAATATTTCTGTATTTACATGATATACTATGAAAAGTTATATACATTTTCAGTTAAAATCAATATTATTCAAGAAATATGACAGAACTATGCAGCTATGCTCAATTGCTACGGTGATATCGGCTGTATAATCGTAATGCGATTGTCAAAACAGGGTGTGTATATATATATATATATATATATATATATATATATATATAAATGAATGTCTATATGTACTTTATAGAATCGTAAACCATGCATTTGATCATGTGATGATCTTTAGCAAAGTTGTTGTGCATGAGCCCACGAAGGTTTCTAACCAATTTTCGACAGAACAAAAGTTCTCAAAAACATAAGAGATTATATGCTGCAATCCATAATTTCATCTTACTGGATATTTCAACAATTCTTGTATTAGCTGTGTTACCTGATTTTTTAAAACGATATTTTAAATTACAAATTCGCATAATTCATCATTGCATCTTTCGTAGAATCAAATTATAAAATAATGCAAGCGTTACAATTGTAGCGAGGGCCTTAACTATATCACCAGTCTACTATACTACTAAACAAGAACATTATGCAAATTATTTCAAAACATCAGAAAACAATTTTTAGTCAGTGGGGACTGTAACGCTAAACGTTCAGTTTGGAGTCAAGAGTAACTACAACTAAGGGAAAAGAAGTTCTTAGTGTTGGAACTGTTAATAAACTAAAATACATGTGAACCGACATACTGGCCTACTATTATGAACTTGATTTTGCGATAATGAAAGATATGAATACCAAAAAATGTAAAGCCGAAAACGGTCTAGATATGTCAGCATATCACATATCTGCAATAATTACGATACTCTCCTAAGTTATGATTAAAGACAAATAACCTTCCCTATATAATAACAAAACTAACTGGAACATATTCAGAAAAATACTTACCAAGCATAATCCACTAAACTGGCGGCTAAAATCCATAAGGTACGTGGAGACAGCAGCTGGAGAATTAACTAAAAACATTTAATATGCTGCTCGGTCCGTCACTCCAGGCTGACTACGAAGAAGAGATTCCAATTTAAAAAACCATGAACCAAAAAAAAAACCGAAAAAAAACATAATAAAGCTGCAAACGAACTGTAAAACATGAACTAATTCTAAAAATCAAAGTATTAATAATTATCTAGAAAAAACAACACCGATCGAGCACACAAACTATTCGTTATGGAAGATAACAAAGAAGTTAAAAAGACCCATTCATTACAATTCTCCCATTAAATGATAGAAACAAATGAGAAGCAATAGGGGGAAAGCACATGTTTGCAAATCATTCGCAATAAGTATTTTGGTTATTTCCCTACTAAATTTCTATCGAATAAGAAAATATAACACAGGACTTCCTAAAAAAACCTTTACAACTGGACTTGCCACCAAATAAATTTAGAATATCAGAGATACAATTATGAAGGAACTTAACGTGTACAAAGCCTCCTAATTCGATCTTATAATGGGTAAGATACTACAAAAATTATCAGAAAAAAACTATAAACTATTTATGTTCATTTGTAATGCAATGCTTCGTCTCCATTGCTTCCCAAATATTTGGAAAGTAGCTCAGATCATAATGTTCTTAAAACTTAGCAAAAATACCGAAGCTGCGTTATCCTATAGACCAATAAATCTTTACCAATCCTGTCAAAAGTATTTTCAAAATTTATGCAAGAAGACTAGTGACCATTACATATGAAAGAAAAGTGTTCTAGAACATTATTTCAGCTTTTGAAAGGAAACATGGAACTGTAGAACAAATATACAGAAGCTATGAAGCCAAAAGATATTGGTTTGTGGTTTTTTGACTATTCCTCAAGCCTTTGATCAGGTGTGGCGTGACGAACTTTTCCACCTAAACCGATCTACTTCGGCGTCATTATAAACTTCTAAAATCCACATAACTGATCAACATTTTCTTATGAAACAAAATAATACATATTCTGATTTATACCCTACCTTCTACATTTTATACATTTGGTAGACTTACCAAGTACAACTATAAGAACGGTGGCTACATATACCACTGACACGGCAGTACTCACATCACACATCGATCCAGTAACTACTTCAAAAAATCTCCAGACCAATTGGATAATATCCAAAACTGTCCCCGGAAATAGCGCATGAGAGTCAATAATATATCACCTTTACACTGTACTCGCTTAAACTTACTGGGGTATTTATCTAAATAGGCGACATACTTAGCAGACACATATTTTCGAACGAAAACAAGTACAAAGGGTACCTACTAGGAAAGTTTTGCAATATGACACAACAATGAGTCGTAGGAAGCTGCTTGTTGCTGCATGCTGAGACATATTCATACGTGAATAGTAGCCGCCGCGCCATGTCAATGGGCTCAATTATTCATTAGCAGTGAGAGTGTAAAGTGCTTGCGATTGCATCGTGGGCACAAAATGAGATAAGGGCAGTTTTACGTTATAATTTCGTGCGTGGTTTAAACATAGATCGGTGCTTCGAAGAAATGATCTTGTACTAGGTGATGTTTGTCCACATCGCACAACGATATTTAGGTGGTATAGAGAATTCCAAAGCGTCAGTTACGGCGGGAAACGTTACTACTGTGAGGAAAATACTTGGCGAGGACAGGCGGGTGACCTACCAGAAGATAGAGGGTACTTCAGGCCTAAATGCACCAACAATTCGTTCGATTCTGCATGATCATTTGCACTTGAAGAAACTTTGTTCTCTCTGGGTGCCGCATCGACTGACTGAAGAGCAGATGACACGACGTGTGACTTGGTGCCGGGAGATGCTAAAGAAGTTTAATAAGGGACAATCTCGGTATGTGAACAACATCGTGACAGGTGATGAGACTTGGCTGTATTATTACGATGTGCCGACCAAAGTTCAAAACAAAGTTTGGGTCTTTAATGATGAGGACACACCCGTAGTTGTCAGAAAATCCCGATCTGTAAAGAAGAAAATGATAACTGTATTTTACAAATCGAGTGGAATTGTGGAACGCGTCGTTTTGGACACACAGAAGACAGTCACAGCTAAGTGGTATACTGAACAGTGCCTGCCTAAAGTTATTTTATCGATGAAGAACCTGCGGCCAAAGTCAAAAATGGACACCTGGTTCCTCCATCACGATAATGCTCCAGCTCACCGCGCCAAAGCCTGCACCGAATATTTGACCACGACAGGATTGAAACTTCTCGAGCACCCTTCCTACAGTCCAGATTTTGCTCCCTGCGATTTTGAACTATTCCCGCATGTAAATATGAAGTTAAAAGGGAGGCGGTTTTCCAGTGACGAGGACCTTCTGCGAGCTTGGGACAACGAGTGTGCTTTACTCTCTAGTGAAACTTGGCAGAACTAGTTTAAAGATTGGTTTCGGAGGATGGAGAAATGTATTGAGTGTAGAGGAAATTACTTTGAAAAAATTAATTAAAGCTGTATTGCAAAACTTTCCTAGTACTCTTTGCAGGTATCGAATTGAATCATATGTATTGGCTTATCGGAGGCAGATCACAATTATCTATCGAAAATAAATTTTGCTGTTAAAGGCGTCGTTAAGCAGACATTCTGACAATAACTTGAACAAAGCTGTATTGCAAAACTTTCCTAGTACCCTTTGCAGGTATCAAATTGAATCATATGTATTGGCTTATCGGAGGCAGATCACAATTATCTATCGAAAATAAATTTTGCTGTATAAAAGCGTCGTTAAGCAGATATTCTGACAATAACTTGAACATTGAAATCTTGCCGAGGGTCCAGAATAAGGTAATACGTATCAATGCCCATTGATATGTGCCCAACTGTGTTATTAAACAAAATATTCCCATTGCCTCTGTTAAAGCTCAATATTGCGTCAAATATCATGATCGTTACAGCATCCCAATGTATTGAGCAAAAAATTATTCAGCACAGAAAGCGAGAAGACTTAAAAGAATCATACCCTCCATCTTGTAACTAAATTGAATTAGTATGTGATGTGTACTGTAAGCCGTGATTAGTATAGTTAGCTGCTAGTTTAATCATAAAATTATAATATTAGTATTATGTGGATGGATTCAATAGAATCAATCTACTCAAGTTATTTGATATCGAATCAATAGCTTGTTACTCTAGGGAATATTGCTGAACAAATAGAGTTAAAAATTTAAAAAAACTATAACATGATAATAGGAAGTATATGGAAAAAAACAATTATCATTTTCTGCAAGAAGAACAATATAACGATTACCAGTGACGATTTCTCTTAAAAGTTACATATTTACATAATCCCAATAAAGGCGAGAAAACGAGCAATATACAAGTAGATACCAGAAATATAAACTAAAACATTGTTTTAACGACAATTGTGTCGCACGTCCTCTATAAATAATGCAGTTTATATTTTGTGTAAACGTATGTTTAAATGTTTACGTAAGATAAACTTCGTTAAAAATTTAATGCCGGTACCTATTTGCAGACGGTCTATATATGAACAAATAGAAATTAAACGTCTTAATAGATCTATGGTCGATTTAAGCCAAAAATTATAAGTAAAAATCGTATTTTAATAGAATATTTACTTTAGATATGTACAAAATATTTGTGTGGCTCTGCGTTCTTAAGAAATGCGCTGCTACTGTATCGAGTATATTGTAAATTGTTAATATGTAAGTACATATGTATCAATTTTCGGTATAAAATATATTCAAATATTTTCGAAAGGATATAATTTATCTGTTGCAAATGGTATAGTCTTAATGACTTCACACTGAGTATCTGAAACCTTAAATTAGTTCTTAGAAGAGCTAATAACCATCGAAAAATGCGACTGGAACTTATAAATTTTGGATTGGCAACTAAGTACTTTCGGTTTTGTAGTATAAAATAAAACACTTTTTTTTTAAACAAAGAATGGTTTTTAATCAATTATATATTTTCCATTTTGCTCAATGACTTTTTGCCATCTTTCTTCCAGCTGCGTGATTCCACGCTCATAAAATTTCTAGTCCTTATCAGCAAAAAACTGAACCAGGTGCGAGTGAAGGTCATCGTCATTTGTGAAAGTTTTACCATTCAAAGAATTCTGCAAACTTCGAAATAAATGGTAATCAGATGGTGCTAGATCAGGGCTGTATGGGGGATGTGGCATCACTTCCCAGCCAAGCTCCAATAGTTTCCCACGAGTTGCCAAAGATGTGTGAGGCCTTGCATTATCTTAGTGGAAAACTACACCTTTCCGATTTGACAATTCTGGCCGTTTTTCTTTGATTGCTTCATCCAGTTTTATTAATTGTTGACAGTAAACATCAGAATTGACCGTTTGGTTCCTTGGAAGCAGCTCAAAAAACACAACACCTTTGTAATCCCACCAAACTGACAGCATGATCTTTTTTGGATGCAATTCAGCTTTCGATGTGGTTTGAGCTGGTTTATCGTGTTTGCTCCATGATCGTTTTCGAACTATGTTACTGTACAGGACCCATTTTCCATCACCAGTGATGATTCTTTTTAAGAAAGGGTCAGTTTCATTTCGTCTAAGGTGCATATCGCAAAAGTTGATTCTTTGTGTTAAATGAATTTCTTTCAATTCGTGAGGTACCCAAATATCAAGCTTCTTAACTAGCCCAAGACATTTTAAATGTTTTTCTATTGTTGTGTGCGATACATGTAGCCTCTCCGCAACCTCTTGAACAGTTATATGACGATCCTCTTCAATTATGACTTTGATTTGGTCATCATCAACTTCAGTAGGCCGACCGGAACGTTGCTCATCTTTGAGGGAAAAATCTCTAAAACGGAATTTTTTATATCAATTCTGACACGTGCGCTCTGTTAAGCAATTAGCACCATAAACTTCACATATCTTTTTGTGAGCCGCAGCAGCTTTCTTTCCTTTACGGAAATAAAATAGTAAAATATGTCGAAAATGTTCGTTTCTGCACTCCATTTAAAATTAACCCACAACTAATAGCTTTAATAAAAATCACGCACTACTTGCTTCTGAAGTTACGTCCATGTGACTAGTATCACGCGACAAATGGTAAAGTACAGCACTAACATACATTGTACAAAAAATAAAGCAACGCTCTCTATCAGTAAAAACCGAAAGTACTTAGTTGCCAACCCAATATTAAACAATACGATGTACTATTTTGATAAAATTGATAAATTGATAAAATTTGAAAACTATACATTTTATTAGCAACACGGAAACTAAAACTATTTGGTTTACTAATAAGAAACAGAAAATGCATATTTTTAATTAAATATAAAATTATAGCAAAATAAATGATTGGTTGGTTATAAAATGCAATGAATGACCTACTTTCACTAACTCATCAATTGTTTTATGTAATTAATCAGCTGCTTCGGTCAATAAATATATATATATATATATATAATAAAATCTGCTCTGCAGCAAAACCGTTTCTATGTAATAAAAGTTTTAGTCCTGACATCCTGGCTACTCTATCAAAATGCATATTGGAAATAAATTACTAAACCATCTTAAACGAGTAACCATACAATTACTACTACATTTATTCACAACACTACAGCAATGAGGTCAAAACTCATTGTATGCCCAAGGTTTCAAAACGAGATAAATAATTAACCTTGACTTTAGAAAGGCCTTTTAGTATGCATAAAGTATTTGAGGTAGTATGACTCGATTGTTTATTTCCTTCAAGGAAGTGACAAATAGTAGTTCTCCTTACAAACATCTTATACAAAGGCTTAAATTAATATCAACGCATTATGCATAATAATGTTCTTCTTAATTTAACATGAATAATACAACGTGTGTGTAATAATACTTATGGCATTTTAGATAAATTTAACTATATATACTAGGAAATGAATATTAATTTTAATAAGGCTTTTCATGTTGTATCATACCAAAATATTCTAAATGAAAATTGTTTGTGTAAAATGTATATTGAAATGTAAATAGTCTAATAAAATTTTGTATTAATAAACCATTTTGAAAGTTATGTAAATTAATCTTTAATATAACATAGCTTTAATACTTAAATAACCTTATTAGATCATTAATCGTATCGTTTAATATATTTAAAACAAATTGTTATTAGTCAGTATAAACAAATTCGTTACCTGTTTAAGGATAGTTTGTGCACACTGTGGGTTAGTATGTCATTGGATTATGTTTTCAATCATAAAGGAATTGTTTGTTTTAGTACAAATGCCTGTAAATATTTTTCTGATACTGTAAAGCAATGCTGCAAGTAAAAACTCATTTTATTCTACCATCTATATTCTGATTAGCTTAATTTATCGAAAGAATAGTTATATGCTTAGAGCGTCTTATGAAAATCGCCACCGGATAGTGGTTTTTCATCAACAGGGCTTAAGTAAGCGACAAATTACAGACAAAACGCAATATTAAAGATCTTCGATTTTTTAAATTATTCAAAAAGCACAAAGCAATCGGTTGGGTGGCTAATAAAGAAAAAGAACGAAAAAGCCAAGAAAAATAAAAGAAAATCGATATTTGCGGTTCATATCCTTACAAAATAGGACGAAATCATCTAAAGAATTAACACAAGATCTTCAAAGATCGACAAGAGTTTCTGCTCATCATTCTACCATCTATAGAACAGAGACTTAAAGATCGTGTTACAAGAAGGAAGCCATTACTGCGAAGAGATAATAAATAGAAACAATTGAAATATGCATGAGTTCACTTCCATTGGATATTGGATGAGTAGCGACACGTACTTTTGACAGATGAGTTCAAATTTGATATACTCAGATTCAAAAGGAAACAGTATTGTTCGTAGAGGGACCAAAGAAGCATATATACAGTCAACAAAAAAAAACATGGCGATGGGTCTATCCAAGTAAGAGGTTGCATATCTGCGCAAGGAGATTGCCTATTAATTAAAACTACTGGAAAATTCACGTCAGTGAAATATTTAGAGATTCTGTAGCAACGCAATTAATTGGAAATAATTACATTTTCCATCAGAATAAAAATCCGAAGCATACCGCTAAGATCGTTAAAAATTATTTAAATGAAATTGTGCAGCAAATAAATTGCACAGACTTTAGTCTAGCCACCACAAAGTCCTGATCTAAATGTTATCGAACATGTGTGGGATTATTTAGATTGTGCGAAGCAAAAAATATCGCCAACTAATGTCGATCAACTTTTTGAATTTCTGATAAGTTTACTCAAACGCGTGTGCTACTATATAACACACTACATAAATACTAGTATTATTATCTTTATTAGTAATATTTTTCTGCTACATGCAATTATTTTTGTTATATTATTAATATTGAAACAATTTACATGTAGAAAAACATTTCTTGCAGTTATTTTTTAAAAATAATGCAGAACGATCAATTTGAGCTCTCTTTCATCTTCTTCTATTCTTATAGTACTTTATTTTATTTCAATCATACATGTTTCGATCATTATTGCCCTTTTCAATAAAATTCTAAAATATGATAATATATAAACCTACATAATACGTAAAATGCATTATATTATAACGATACATATGTATATGTAATCTAAATATTAAATAATAAACACTTTAACATTGCAAGTCTATATTGTTTGATTATGTAATCTTAAATTTTTGATATTTGCATCATTTTTACCGACATATATTACAAAAGTGGAGTATTTAGATTGATATATTATAAAAATATATTTATTAATGATTATGTGTATAGTTAATATACAGATTTATTTGATAATACTGTGGTATATTTTGCTCAAATGCTTTATGTCACTTCTATTGTTTATGGTATTTTGTTCTTTTTTATATTGACCATTTCTATAATCTTTTTTATATACCACAATCTTATCAAATAAATAGCGATCTTCATATCAATATGTCAGTAAAAGTAATATTTGTAAATACCTAAAATTACAAATTTAAAATTGAAAATTGCAAAACCTAAGAATGTAGACTTAGAATGTTAATGTGTTTATTATCTAAAAAGTGTAAGAATTTGACAATGAAAATTTAATCATTTATTATTCTCAACACATTAAACGTTTTTAAAAAAATTGGTTTAAAAAGTATATAATTTTATAGACGATTCGTCTTTTTTTGTCATATATACATTAATGTTTTTTTTATTTGCAATATTGTGTTGAATAATAAATTAATGTATAATATTTATTATCTACAATTATATATATATATATATATATATATATATATATATATATATATATATATAATCATACCGACATACAAATTATTCTTTCATTTATATATTGATTATATCAAGGATCGCTATAAAAAAGAAAAAAATTGCACCAGTATACCGAATGACTGTGATATTTGTCAAGTATGATCCTTAGATGGCGAAACGTAAGTTTCAGCCGACGGACATCAAAATGCATTTTACACGATGTTTAGACTATGAACAAGCTTATCGCTCGATAGATGCCACGTTTCTTAACAATCAATAATAAAAACTTATTTAAACATTATTTTGCTGAGTTTCTGCGATATTTTATTATAGTAAATGGAACATGAATTCACCTTTACACACCAAAAACAATGTAGTACTCTAAACAGTGGAAGAGAGCAAGAGAAACTGCGTCGAATAAATCAAAAACGGTTACATCTGCGGAAAAAATCATGGTTACGGTTTTTTTGTGATTCGCGAGTAGTGACTACCAAACCATCACCAGGAAGTATTACATTTCACTGCTGGACCTATTGAAAATGCTATTCAAGCTAACCACTCACATCTGGCCAAAAAAATATTCTTTCACCATAATTACAAGTCTACACACAGGTGTTACACAAAAACTTAGAATAGAAAAAACTTGTTGGCTAGTGTCCGCCCGGTTCGGTTTATTATTCCGATTCCTGTACCTTTAGGAAATAGTTAATTTACACAGAAAAACAACACAACAAGAAATCAATTAATTTAAAAATTAAAATTGTAAAACAAAAATGAAATTAATATTATCATATTAAAGTATCATGACGATCTTGAAGTTTTGATAATTAAACATTATTAATTACATAATTGACCTTCTGCCAACCAACTCTGTTTCATTATAAATAAATCTTACATTCAATTTTGTATTTAATATATATAAAAAACTTTCTTATTTTCTCTATTACCATCTATTGGTGAGTTTAAATATGCCACTTTTAAATAGAAAATCTTTTTCGCTTTCTGTATTTAACTTACATATATATTTATTTAAATATTATACAAAGTAACATCATGTATTATACTTGAATACATAGAGTGTAATTTAAATTTTTTACCACACCTTATGTAAGTATATTGAATATTATTGGATTACACATAATTATATATTATACACAAACTTATCCCAAAATATACAGCATTTCGTTTATATACATATGTGCAGAATAGTATGAAGGTAAAGATTTATTTCTTAAAATGTAAATGTAGTAATATCTTCTCAATTATAAATGCTAGGTAAAAGTTTCAGTAACACAATAAATATCATTATTTAAACCCTCCAGTATTTCTATTTTTTAAACTTCAAATATTATTGTAATTATTTGTAGTCATAAGCAAAGTATTCGCATACAAACGCCATAAAAACAAATTAAAGAAATGTTTCTTTGATATATATATATATATATATATATATATATATATATATATATAATAAATTAACTATTGAGCTTTGTTTTAGATCAAAAAATACATGTATAATAATCTGTATCTGAAATGTTGTTACTTAATATTATAACTTTCCTAGTACGCTATTTCCATATCAGTACATTATATACATACATATAAAAGTTAATTTTTTTAAATTAAAATTGATGTATATAAATTAAATTACTTAAATAAAAAATTTTCCAACCATTTAGTGTAGAGTTTGTCAATATCTTGATATTTATTCTTTAGCTACATTTACTTAAAATCTTATATATATATATATATATATATATATATATATATATATATATATATATAGGATCGGATCGGATACCGAAAAATCATTCAAATATCGGACTTGGAAATTTGTCTCGGAATCGGATTGGATCGGATTTACATTTTTGATCAAATTCGCTTCTATAGGGCCCAGCATTGCCATGGAAAAGAATAATTTATCGATTAGTCAATGCCGGATGTTTTTCAGAGTTTTTTCCTGTACTGTCTGCAAATTCTAAACGTAAAGCTATGTTATCATCATTACATTGTAAGTCATTAACTTATAATGAACAATATTACGACAATCCCATTATACACGCCATAGTTTGTCTGCCATGAATATTGGCTTTTTGATTAGGTTGTGGTGGTGTATCCTTGTTTAACCACTCTTTTTCTGACAGCATTCTCGTATATTATCTACTTTTCATCACCAATAACTATATTGAATAAGAAAGATTCATCTCTTTACCTTGAAAGAAAACCTGAGTCGTCAACATTATGTTTGCTTTTTGTTTCACAGAAATTGTGCGGCACTTAAACTTCCAGCTTACCATCTGCTTCTGGGTTTCCGGGCTGGAACCGCGTCACTAGTATATCTGCCGACGTTTCGTACGCATTTGTATGGGACATCTTCAGGGCTGAACTACTGCACTGAAACTGGTGTAAGTCGATGGGGGACGTGTTTATATATGGATAATGGGTCATGGGTCAATGGAGCGTTACGGTTACGGTTGGGTCGATTAGAGATGCAGGATTGCCAAGCGTTATGTAGGGGGTAGCCATCATCGCGGTTAAGATTATTGTGCTAAAGATCTCTATAGTTTCACGGATTTTGCGACCATAGAAGTGGTTAGTGCGGATAGGATCTTGGTTGAATTAAACTGAATATGGTGCCCGGTTTCCAGTCTATGCTCGGCAAGTGCAGAACCGGCTATGCGCAGCAACCTAGTACAACGCTCATGTTCAGAAGCACGAGTGCCGACAGACCGCTTTGTTTCACCAATATATGCCCTGCCGCATGAACAAGGAATCTGTACACACCAGCTGATTCTAAAGAAACATGGTCTTTTACGGAAAAGGGGTC